>PVKB01001197.1:430975-467060 GCA_004027205.1 Ctenodactylus gundi | reverse complement strand
GGGGGGGGTGGACGGGACAACTACCAGCTGTGAAGGCTTACCTGTGGGAATGGGAAGCCTAGAGCAGATTTTCTCAACTGGAGTGGTTGCATCAACACACCTTTGGAAAACTTTACCCCACCCAACAGGGGGCACCTTCACCCACAAAACTAAACAGTGATATCTCTCAATCTGGTGCCTAAGAATAAGGCAGGAAAGACCCTTTCAACCTGCTTCCTCTATCAGAAACAGCTCCATGCCTGTTGCATTGATGCCCATCAAGCACAGGTCTACACTCAACGTGATTCTCATGGGTGCAAACTGGTGTAACTTCCAGAAAGCACAATGTGCCCATAGCTTGAAGAAATGTCAAAAACTACTTCAACCCTACTTTTTGAAACTTATTTTATACATACAACTACAGGAAGAAAGTGGCATGTATACAAATTTATTCATTTTTCTTTTCTTTATATCAGAAAAAGATTGAAAATTGAAATGTGTCTGAAAAATATTGATTAGTTTATGGTTAGAAGATAAAAATAGTATGCAGTTATTTTAAAAAGAAAATGTGGTGTCCTCTATAGAGACATGGAAATGTTCCAGAAAGCCAGATAAAAATCAGCAGACACAGAATAATATGTGTATTTTTAGACCTGTTTTATAAGTAGAAAAAAATAAACATTTTATTCATGCCTAATTGATTTTCTTCTTTAATAAATTTGAGACAGGCCTCACATTTGCACAAGTGTACAATACAAATGCACAGCACAAGTGACCACAATTTGGGGAACAGTAGGGGCTGGAGGTGGGTGGGGCAGCGAGGTGGGAAAACCTCTCACTATGGTAATTGATGGTTTGTGTTTTGAACCACACAGTAATGACACTTTGCAAAAAATAAATTTTATCTCCCCTTTTTAATTTTCATTTTCTCATTTTTCATTTCTGAAGACTGAACCCAAGGCCTTTACACAGAGCTATATCCCTAATCCTTTATTTATTTACTTATTTATGAGACAGGGTCTTGCTAAACTGGTAATTTGCCCAAGTTGGGTTTGAACTTGGAATTCTCCTGCCTTAACCTCCCAGAGTGTTGGAATTACAAGCATGCACACTCCACCCAGGTCTCTTTATTTCTTTATTTTTTCTTTATAATTGACACATACTTATGGGTACAGTGTGATAATTCAATGCAGATATAAAATGTACAATGAGCAAATCAGACTAATTAACATTTTCATCTTAAACATCAATCACTTCTTTGTTTTGGGAGCATTTAAACATTTCTCCTCCAGGTCTTTGTAAAATAAAATTTTAATAATTGCATACTATAGCTAGTCTATTATGCTACATAACACAAGAACTTAGCCCTCCTACATAATTGTATTTGGGAACCATTTTTCACCCACTCTCTGTCCTCCCTACTCCTACCCTTGCTAGTCACTAGGAATTATTATTCTGTGAGGCCAACTTTTTTAGCACATAGACATAAGAAAGTAAGAATAATATTTGTCTTTCTATACCTGGTTAATTTTATTTAACATGGTACCCTCTAGATTCATCTATGTTCATGCAAATGGAAGGATTTCATTCTTTTTTATGGCTGAATAATAATCCATTGTGCATGCATGCCACACTTCATTACTCATTCATCCATCAGACAGTTCAGGTGATTCTACCTCCTGGATATTGTAAATAGTGATGCAGTGGAAGGGCAGATTTCCCTTCAACACACTGATTTTATTTTCTTTAAGTATCTTCTCATAGTGAGATAACTGGATCACACATTTCTTTTTTAAATACTGAGTCACGGGGTAGAGACAACAGTGGAGATGGATTCTGAGAACAGCTTGGATAGATACAAGAGAAGGAAAAGAGTGTGTCCTGACAACACAGCACCCCCATTTTCTCCTAAGACCACACAGCCCTTGCCCATGACTGCTCTGAGCATCAGTATCAGTTCTCTGGAAGATATGTGAAAGAAAGGTGAAGGCCCAAAGGACAAGTTGGCTAGTTCCTGAGTGAACATGTAGACAATGTCGATACTATACATAAAAACGAAACTCTGACACACAACCTTCAAAAACCACTCCAGAAAACCAACCCATCAGTCAGACAATGTGGCCGCTGGGATCAAACATCAAAGTGGCAACTTGACTGGCTTTGGGAGCCACCTGGGGGATTGGTGGGACACACTTTTAGGTATGTTCTTGTGGATATGGATGTGTTGCCTGGGGTCTGAGTTAGTCCCTCACTGCTGCCCCCCACCAGGCTCCAATGCTTACCCCTTGCCCTACCATGAAATGTCTGCTCTGGAGCCATGTGAATCCGCTTAAAACATGAGTCCAATTAAGTTTTCCCTCCTTTAAGTGGTGGGTGTCAAATATTGTCCGGCAATGGGAACGCTGACTCATACAGACAGCTCTCTCTCTAGGTCTGGTCCAAAAAGCCAGACAATAAGCCACATGACATTTGGCACAAAATGGATGGTGCTTGAGCAATAACAGAAAACTCCTCTATTGTTTGCCTTCAATTCAAACTTAGGATCACAAAGAAAAATCTAAACGTGCCCCAGCTAACCAGCCCCACAGTAGGCTTGTCCTAGTTCCTTTTTGTTGTGATAACATATACAAATCAGGGAGGAAAGGTTTATTTTAGCTAACAGTTTCAGAAGGTCATGGTTCATTAATGCGTGGCCAGCAACAGTGGAAGCACATGGCGAAGGCAGAGGTGGAGGCTGCTCCTCATGGCATTGCAAACAGAAAGACAAGTCTCAGAAGCAATGGAAGAAATGGCACTGACCCTTCCAAGTCCTGTCCCAGGGATCCTCCCCTTCCAAGTCCAGCCTTAGCGTTCTAACCCTTCCAAGCTTAGGCCACTAATCCACCCTACGCTGATGATCTACAATCCACCACATGCCTGTCTTTCACCACACACACACATATAATCCTCCCCTTCAGACTAGGTCACCATCTCCTAATATCCCATGGACCCATAGATAATCCATAATATCCCAACACATGAGACTTCAGGGGGACAGTCCAGGACTAAACCATCACAATAGCCCTCTTCCAGTGAGCCTACCTTCATCTTGTGCATGCCAATGGTCTCCAGGCCTGGAGGACTCCAGGCCCCAGGCCATACTAAGGGTTTGCTATATTTCAATTATATAGCATACATCTTGATAATTATTAAAATATAACAATAATACACCTAGGTAATGACAATTGGTGACATTCACACAAATAATTCCATCAAACTTAAAGAAAGCAAAAGAATGGCACTGAAACTCACGTATGGTGATGCTTAAATAGAACAAGGTAGGCAAAAGAGACAAAAAGATGATTTCTAATACATTTCTCTCTCTCTGAGTCTCTCTGCCATGGGCCTTCCAGGCACTGGACCTCAGAGCTTTGGGGCAGAGGTTCTCCATAGAGCAATGTTAAGATAAAGTTCTGTTTGACAAGAAGCTTAAAAGCCCAACATTATCTGGAGTAAGTGGAGCATCTCAATTTATTTTAGCACATTAGAAATAAAGAGTGGGAGACACAGACATCAGAATTCTCCTAGTGACTGTGAGATGGGAGAGAAGGATGTAGATTCAAACTCTAGGTCTGTGTTTTCTATGCGTCTCTGGAAGGAACAATCCATTTCCGGATTGAGGACAGAGAGAGCGAGATGCTGCAGCTAACGGCAGTTCCCATGGGTGCAGCAGAAGGAACCTACAGCCTTGAAAAGTAGTCCCCTGCTCTGGACCAGCTTGTGTCCCCAAAAGTGTTGACCTACTACCTCCCAGTATGAATATGCTTGGAAGCAGGATCTCGGTGGTGGGGTGGGGTGGGGTGGGGCTGCAGCTGATAAGGTATACGATCAGAGCCAGCAGTACTGGTGTTCTGCCAAGAACAGAGATACCAAGGAAGCCAGAAAAGTCCCTGGTAAAAAACACAATAAGACAAAGCTAAAAGATGCCCCAAAATCAGCACTTATTGTAGTTTGATTTTGGATTTCAAGCTTTCAGAACTATGAGAATATGAATGTCCGTTGTTTAAAATGTTTGAGATTTTTGTTTTGTTTGCTTGTTTTTACAGCAGCCTGAGCTGTTCAGTGTACACACTCGCATAAGTCCCCAGGACCATTGCTTGCTATGACACCCAAGCACTAGCAGCAGGAGTCCTCTAGTGTGCTCCCACTGACACAACATGCAGGGCCTTATGGGCAGCGTGGGGAGTGGGGGGAGAACAATTTTTAAAGACACTGTTGACTCTGATGGTGCATCAGAAGTGTAGGGTACCTAAAGATGGGTGACAACTTTCAAACTGGCTCCAAAAGGTACGAGCCAATATCAGCTGCAAGGAATACCAGCACTTCAAACCACCCAGACCTCTCATTGCTATCCATACTTGTCTCATCCACAGAAATCTGGACTCGCTGCATCAGAGCTAGGGGTCCCACAGGGATGCCCTGGGCAGATAAGAGCCCCTGGCTTCACTCCACAGCCTCAATCACCATTACCTATGCTTCTCTCTTCCCTCCAGATACTCAGGGGCCATGTGCTTCAAGAGAAGGGAAGCAGGCTGAGAGTGGGAGAAACAGGAAAGCAAAGATGTTACAGGGGAAGGGGTTGAAATATTGGCTTGGGCTAAGATTAGCAGGCTACGCTACATTTAGACCCTCCCATAGGAAGGGGTCTCATAAGAGAAATCATATCGACAACAGAAATATACGGAGAAAACGTTTTTCCACACATCTGAGTGTGATGACTGTAATCCATTCCTCTGCTAAATCTCTTTATGAGCTCATATATCTGTATATATACACATATTTTGAATAAGAGCATCTACTGCATCACATATGTTAAAAAGAGGGATTGAACACTTCCAATTTTTTAGAAGAGTTTCAGCGTTGGTCTGGAAGCGCCTAGGGATGCCTCTGACATCACTTTTCCATCTATTCTTGAGGCATTTACCTTGTGATCACGTGCTGTGGTAGGACTCAGCCCCGGGATGCCACTCTGGCCTCGAAGCCAGCAAGGCCTCTTCTCTCATCTCTGCCCTCACAGAAGAAAAATTCAGTCCCTGGGGGTCACATTGCTATACACTGAAGACAAAAGAATGGGATCACCGGGCTGGAGGAATGGCACAGTGGTTAAGGGCTTGCCTTGCAACAGCAGGGTCCTGAGTTCAATTTCCCAACACCACATAAAGCCGGGCTTGCTGGTGCATGCCTGCAATCATAGCACTTGGAGGCTGAGGCAGGAGCATTGTCATGAATGCAAGGCCAGCCTGGGGCCCGGAGTGAGTTCAAGACTAGCCTGTGCTACAGAGTGAGAGAGACACTGTCTTAAAAAAAAATGGGATCACTTACCATATGCCGCACCTTTCCCATAAAGCCCTACACTATTGCCAGCTACAGATAATATGAGAGTGCACAAGCCTCACCTCAGGTTAAAAATATCAGACAGGAGGAAACACTGTGGGTAGATAGCTCCCTTCCCCATGTTGCCACTTGGTTGTATTTTGTTTTGTGCTTTTTTTTTTCAAAGCAACTCCTCCATGTGATTTACAGCTGAGAAGTATTCCAAAACAAAACAGGAATATCATTTTTAAAAATAGTTTTCATCAATGTTAGATAGTTAATAAATATTTATGGGCCCTTCTGCCTAATGGAATCAGGAGAGAAACCTAGGACACCAGGCCGCACCTTGGCAGGATGTGTCCCTCGATCGGCCCTCAGGAGAACATCTGTGTTCATCCATCTTCATCCATCTTCTGTTGTTGTGAGCTGAGACTGATTGATTTATAAAGAACTTCTAAAGAGCTGGCTTGTGGCTTGGAGGCTGGGGAGTCCAAGAGCATTGGACAGCATCTACGTAGCTTTTGACAGGGAGCTGTGCTGCCTTAATTGGTGACAAAAAGGAAAAGAACAAGTGCACGTGTGCTTAAGAGGGAAAGAAATTAGATTTATTTAGCAACAACCAATCTCAAGGACAACAAATCTATTTTCCGGAAGAACAAAAGCTCTCCATCCCTATGATCCAAAACTACTCTCTCAAGGCTGTAATTCCCAACACCACAACAACGGCAAAGGAAATAACCCTCAGACAATCGAATTTCAATCATGAATTTTGAAGTGGATAAACTATATTTTAAAAATAGCAACTACCTCAAGATGTTAGTTCTGGAAGCGCAGTTGTTAAACTCACAGGTCCTGGGAACCACAGAGAGGTCCCAATGTGGGAAACGAATGCAGCAAAAAGGGGAGGAGGGTAACTTCTAAAAAGCAAGCGGAAGTGAAGAGGCATGAGGGTGCAGATCAAGTGAGCTCAAGGTGGATTTCCTAAGCCTTGCCCCTGGGCTGGATCTTTCTGTTCTTTTTTTGTTTACATGAATCTTCTCATTGTGAGCGCCACCCAATGGTTGCGGTGGTACACTTTCAGATAAAGATGGCGGGTCTTCCAATTTCACTTGCTTTTACCCGACACGGTGACTAGACAAAGGTAAAAGGGGGAGGAGGGATAAAGGTCTTCCCACAGTGACTAACTTGACCATGATCCAATACCTTAGATATTATCGGGAAGATTGGGCACCCTGCTGATAGGTAGGAGGGGAGGGACCTGCGATTTAGGGATTTAAGATCTCCACACGACATACTTTGGGTGTGCTTTCTTCACCTGTGGGTAGGGAAGTCACCACTTATTGCAAAAGAATAATTAAAGCCTCATATTTATGTCCTCTGTGACTCCACATCCATTCTTTGGACAGGCAAACTCCTGTGAGCTGTTTCTAACATCACTAATCTGGGACAGGAATTCACAGTGGCCCAGTGGCACCACGCCCTTGCAGCCCAGGAAGGACACAGAACATTGACCTACAGCATGCGAGGAGATAGCTACCCAGACCAGCACACACAAAACAGGGTGGGCACAGGGTGATGAATCCCAGGTTACTGGGATAGAGGAAGGGTGATGCACATAGGAGGTAGGTAAGGCTGCATGCCTGTGAGATCGGGTGGGGCTGGAAAAATACAGCTGTGGGTTCTCGTGATCAGAAAAGGCATGAGTTTCTTCTATGTGATCTCAGCCAAGCTTAGGGCACTTTGAGCCCCGGACTTCTCTCCAGTGAATGAATCAGACCTGTTCTGTCCAATAAGAGAGCTACCAGCGATGCATCCAGCTGCAATTGGAACGGGAACTGGCATTCATTGAAATTAAATTAAGGTAGATACATAGTGCCACGTGCAGCTATTTGCTACAAACTGAACGGCACAGGCTTCGGCCAGCTCCATCATCACAGAAAGTTCTAGTGGATAAAGCTGGTTCAAACAAAATATTTAGTCATTTCTGACAATCAGTAACCATCAGTTTTGGCTCGGTGTATATTATATCTCTGAGTTGAAAAATTATAAAATAACTTTTTTTAAAAAAAATTATAAATTGGGCATGGTGGCATATGCCTATAATCCCAACACTCTGGGAGGCACAGGCAGAAAGATCACAGGTTTGAGGCCAGCCTTGACAACTTAGCAACTTGGTGAGACCGTTTGAAAATAAAAACAAAAAAGGGCTGGATGTAGCTCAGTGTAAAGTCCTCGATCAATTCTCCAATACAAAAATGTTACAAAGGAAATAATTTAAATTCATGTGAAATAACCAAACAGAACAGTCCAAGCAATTTAAAGTTCAGAACTAGTATGTTAGCAAACTATAGTAGTTAATATTTCTTTTAAAAAATCATCATTGATTTACCTTTATTCTTTTCTACTAACATGTATGACAAATATGGAAAATAATCACACTCTACATGGTTTATAGAATCACAAAAATAGCATCCCACTCACCAGGGAAATTTTGAATATTTATACTTTTCTGTCTCCACCCATAACCATTCTGTGTAGAGAACACAGCTGTTCATTTGTAAATGATTCGTGGTGTTTGGGTGACCTCTGGGGTGGTCTGCAGACATAATCTCCATTAGCAATGCTAAATGTTTTGATAGATATCTGAGTGGGCTCATTTAAAGCAAACAGGGCCATCTCACAGCCCCAAATAAAGACATAAAATGTACCTGTCACATTTTACGTTCATAAATCAGACAAAAAGGTTTCAAAACCTCCACCTTGGTCTTGGCAAACTCTGTAAGGGAGAATGATAAAAGGCCACATGACTGCTCGGTAACCACCTGCAGCTCATCAACAGTATCGGAAGCCAACCCTTCAAGGAGCAGCCCTGTTGATCTAAGATCAAAGAAGAAAAGGAGGGGGTGGGGGAAACAAGACACTCCAAATTTTTCACTACATTGTTTGTTGCCTTCCGTTAACACACCACACACAGACACACACACACAGACACACACACACAGACACACACAGACACACACAGACACACACAGACACACACACACACACACACACACACACTAATTCACCAAATAACAAATGTGATCAAGGAAATACATTAGTCCTCAGTCACTTTACAGAATCTCCTACAGCTCTTCAACCGTTAGCTCTGGCTAGGGTGCAATTGTTTTATGAATGAAATGATTCATCTTTTTTTAGTATGGTTCATTCCCCTTGTAATCAACATGCAGAGGAATGATTTGTTCTGAAATTTAGGGTTTAAATTATCTAGGTCTCATTCTTATTGTAGTTTCCCACCCAAATCATCGTCATCATCCTCATCTGGAGATACTTGGAACTCCTACAGAATGGTGATTATAATTGCTAGCTAACACTTCCTAATTGCTGGCACTGTGTCTGGCTGCGCATTTCTCATATGTGTTCTCATTTAATCGTCATGACCAACTCCTAAGGATGCACCACCATCACTCACATTTGGATGAAAATAAAGGAGAGATGAGAGAATTCACACAAGAGGCAGTGCAAAGCTCAAACTGGGGTATATCAAGTGGGAAACCTATCTCTTGCCCATCAAACTACTAATTTTCGTGAGGATAAGAGGTCATTTGTTTCCAGATAAGAAGACAGAGAGAATACAAGGGGATCAAGCTGGATGCTCCGGTAGAGATGTCTTGAAAGAACACTAGAGGACCGAGCTCAGCACCACTGGTTTCTTAGTAGGTGTGGCGCCCATCAGAGCTGTGGGACCTTTCCTAGCACTCCATATAGGTTACCAAGTTACTTGCCTTTTGATTAACCTTTTAATCGTTTTTTCTTTTTCCCTATAACATGCAGAAAGCAAAAGGAATTTTGTCTCATTTTGAAGATAGCAGTATAGTAGAGAAAGGAGAATGTTGCATTCCCACTGAGTTTTATGAAGGCAAGGTGAGCTGTGTTGTGTGCCAAGGGCCCACAGGAGAAAAGGGCAGTGAAAAGGGGTGGACTCCCACGAAGGACTGGGGGGCCAGGGGAGCACTGCGCATTCAAACTTTTTAATGAAATATCTCTAAGCAAAGTGAACTCAGCAGCACTGATGTCTTACAGAGCGACCAAGTTTCGCTTGTTGTCTCATACTATCACTAATTTATTGGTGTTTAAAATACTCCTATGAAGACTTTTCATCTAGCGTAAGACTTTGCTTCTTACTAAAAATGAAAAAAGATAAGCAGATCACTATGATTTTAGGCTAAGAATAGTAAAAGGACTGTTATGCAGCACAGAGGTGATTAAAACATACAGTGAATGTTTAATTCTTTTAAACTTTGCAATCAATCTCTGACTGGGGCTGCTTACCGGGTTTTTTGGAGCATCAATGTTCTGAAGTATAATAGGGTTCTTTTTACACATCATCATTTTACTATAAGAACTACTGACCTAACATACTGAAATGCCTGGACCGTGATAAATATTCTTAGCATTTGGGTAAAAAGGGGAAAAAATGTGTTAATGCACAAACCTAGATGCATTACACTTAAAAAAAAAAAAAACTTCTTCTTTACTCTTCCTGACAACCCATTTTATTAGGAAAAAAATGGAAGATTAGAGAGGCTAAATAACATGTCTAAAATTAAATATCTAATCATGGATTGGATCAAGCTCAAAGCTATATTTGGACCTCCGATTGACCTCTCCCTCTACTTCATCATGCATTCTCTCCAAGAGGAGAAAAAAATGTAAAGAAGAAAGAATGGTCCTCACCATCAATCAGCCTTTGCCACATGGACAACCACGGAAAATGAATTCAGCTGCTGAAACTGGTTAAGGTCCCCTTGCCATGCTGCAGGGGGACTGACCTCCTGAATTTCTCTGCATGTGTATAACTTTGGATGCCAAGCAAGCAGTATTGATCATGTTATTAACATATAACAAGCAGATCCATGAAGCAAGCACCAGAACTAATTAGATCTGGTTTGCTATAGACTTGAGTTTTCTGGCTGAGCTCCTTGTGAATTGAATTAAGTCAAAGATACGTGACATTTCTAGCTTTTTGGAGTCCTGGGCTTTGATAAGTCGAGATCCTTCATTAGCACTCTGGGTCATAAATCAAAGAATTAAATGGCCAATGCTTGTCACAATGGCCTCTGCTACTAATACAAGGGGAAAGAAAACACATAAGTAAGAGGCAGGGAGAAAGGAAAATAAATATTCATTTAATGCTAATCACATTTCTATGTCACTATACTTTGCGCTTCATATGTTTTATCTTTATGTACCAGCAATCAATATTTTTATTATTACCTTTTTACCCTTGTATTCCTAATTTAACCTTTGGTCTTGTCAAATACGTTAATTTTTTCAAAAATGAAGGGAGGTGCAAAGTCACATTTATCTGGGATTTAGACAGGCCTCGAAACTTGGTA
Organism: Ctenodactylus gundi; assembly: GCA_004027205.1. NCBI lineage: Eukaryota > Metazoa > Chordata > Mammalia > Rodentia > Ctenodactylidae > Ctenodactylus > Ctenodactylus gundi. Next base: position 456,330 of record PVKB01001197.1, on the reverse strand, counting down.
AAGGGAGCTGCCAGAAGGTGTTCTTGCAAGAAATTTGTGACATTCCTAGAAAAGAAACAATGGCAAGGGGGTTGAGAGAGAACAAGCGCACGTTCATGGACCAGCTTCTATCTACGACTAAAAACTAAGTCCTACGACCAAAAGAACTCAGCTATGGAGAAGAGCTGCCAGTACGCCTATCTACACATTTGTTTCCCCAGTCTTCTTTGATAGGAGTGATCACGTTAATAAGAAGATAGGAATGAAACGATTCGTAGAAGTTGTGGGAAAAGTTCCATTTTCAGAGTAAAAGGGAGATGATGGTAGTAACGCAATCTTCTCTTTCTCATATTCATTCTCCCTTAAACGTGGATACATATGTTGTCTAGATTGGCAATAGACAAAATCTGGTCGTGAAGCAGCAGTATGAAGAAAGACTAAACAAGACCAAAGAGCTGGCAGGAAGGTGGCCGGACTTTTTTGGTCCCTTCCAGTGCACTGACAATCTCCTGCAGAATCCCTCGTATGTGACAAAACTAGATCTGTGTGGGTTTAGCTTGTTGCTACTGTTTTGTTTATTTGTTTTTGACTATTTTGGTACTTTTTTGAGGCAGGGTATCACTCTTTAGCCTAAGCTGGTCCTAAAATTCACTTTGTAGCCCAGGCTGGCCTTGGACTCATAGCATTCCTCCTGCCTCAGCCTGTCAAGCGCTGGGATTATAACAAGCATGTTCCACCACACCCGGGTTTATATGGTTCTGGGGAACTGAGCTCAGGGCCTAGCTCTTGCAAGGCAAGCACTTTAATGACTGTGCCATTCTTCCAGCCTCCACTTTTTAAACTTAAGGCCAGATGTATTCCGTGGTATACTCAACTACAGAGCCTTACCTGGATGAGGAAGAAGATCCTCATATAACATAGATCTGATGCTTTAATCTGTATTCTTTTCCATACAGGACTCTTGTCAAAGTACTGATGAAAGGGAAAACTTATGAACAAAATATGAGTTAAGAGAGATGATTCCCTGCAATTCCCTCCCTAATAAGCTAACTTAAAAAGAGAAATCTCTTTAGTCTCAAAATAATGGAAAATAAATACTATTTGTCTTCAGCAAAATGAGAAACTAGCTGCCCCATCAATCTTGGGGTGCTCAGACTTGAGGTGGGCAGATCCAAGGGGTCATGCTGTGCCAGTGCTGGTCCTGCCTCTGGGTGGCACTCAGTCCCTCCCTCTTCACTTCTCGCTGATCTGGGATGGCTTGTCTCATGGGCAAAGCTCTGCATTTCAGCCTATGGGTTCCAATCTTACATACTCAAAACTCTAGCTCCAGGAAACAGAGAATCTCTTTCTTAGTTATGCGAAAGAAGTCATGGTCCACCTTTCTGTTGTTTTTCCCCACCCTACCTCTTAATGTTGAAATGTTGAGTCTCAGGAAACCCTTTTTAATTGTGGAAGTAATAGTGCTTTCTGTATAGGGCAACCAGAAAAATCCAAAATACATCAGATAATATCAGTTGCAGAACTAGGCTTTGTGCACTGTAAGGCATTTCCAGAGTCTGATATCTTGTATCAGAAGATAGGGGTTGGGAGCTGGGAGTATAGCTCAGTGGTTAGAATGCTTGACTAGCAAGTTCAAGCCTTGGGTTTGGTTCCCCAGCACCACAGAAATTGGGTGCAATGGTGTATGCCTGCAATCTCAGCACTCAGGAAACAGAGGCAGGAGGATTGCTGTGTGTTAGAGGCCAGCCTGGGCTACACAGTATCTTCAGGATCAGCCTAGGATACAGGACAAGATGTTTTCTCAAAAATAAAAACAAAACAAAGAGAAAATATGGGCTGAAGCCATTGCTATTGGGTTCATCCATAAATGATTTCTTTTGTCCCACAGCCCACTAACATCAATGAGTTACACGTTATCCAAAACCACTGAGTGCCCACCAAACTCAGAGAACTTAGTGGGCTAGATAACCATAACAAAAATCAAAAACTAGAAGATATTTCAGCCATCAAAGAATTTACAAATATATTTATCCAAATACAGATAGCAAAGCAAAGTAGAACACTACTCAAGTTGGGAAAAAAATTGATGAAGACTGAACATGTCAAGGAAAAATTCATCAGCAACAATAAGGATTTAGGATCTGAAGGGAGTATTTCCTTATTATGAAAATATTAACCCTCTACAAACCCAAACTTTCCTGTTACAGTTTCTATTTTCAATACCTCCAAACCTGGAATGCTCGGGTTATGTTTTGCTTTCTAAAAGTACGTGCTCCTGGGGACTGAACCTAGCAGGGGCAAGTAAGAGGTAGGAGTGCACTGTGCCAACCCTGCAAGGACAGAGCTAACACAGTAGTGGGCTGAGACAGTCCCTCCCAGGCAGGCACAAAGGCACTAAGGGAGCGCACACAAAACAAGTCAGCAGGTCGTCCTGCTCACGTCAGCAGACATCTCTGTGGGACAAGAGGGGCCACTGTGACTCAGAAGGTACTTAGGGTTAAGGGGAAGACATTTCGTTTCCTTAGGAAGGAGGAAGTACGAGTCCATTTCACTAGTGATGAGGGTTCTACCTGAGAAGCAGGTGCGTGTATGCAGGACAATAACCAATTGGAGCAGGATTCCCAGGCTGAGGTGTGGCCAGAGCCGAGGGAACGGACACCGGAAAGCCTTACTGGGAGCAGGAAAAAAGCTCAGTTTGACCCAACAAAGATTCAGTGGTCAAGAACAAGTTGTGTAGGCAGCAGAGTTGGGCTCAATATCTGGTCACCACTTAAAATGAGTGACCCTGGGTCTCATTGTTACATAGAAAATATAGGAATTCTACACTTCCATCATGGAGTTGTCTTGAGGACTATATAAAGTAAAGCACACAAAAGTCTTAAATGAGTCTAATGTAAACCCTGAGGCGTGTATATCAAGTCATGGTAGCAACTGGAAAAAAAAGAGTTAGAATTTAATGTACAGGTAGTAAAATGTAAGATATACTTCTGAATTTTTAGCAGAAAATTACAAAGTAATATATATATATATATATATATATATATATATATATATATATAGATATATATATATATATAGATATTGCTCACATTTAAAAACCCATGAAACTAAAATAAAGATCATGATAAATAGTAAATAGATAAATAGGCAGGTAGATCAATCATTCTGAGTTCAACACAACTGAAAATGAAAATAAGATGAGAACTTTCAAGGATACTAGGGAACAAACTCACTACTTTGAAAACAGATAAAGAATTAAGTTTCACCTTCTAATTTTCTATACAAAATGCATTTTCCAAGGTAACCAAAAAGTGGACAAGAGGAATGTTCAATCTAATAAAGAAGGAACAACAGAATTTTAATACTGACACTCAGCAACACTCCCCACCACCACCATCAGCAATTAATAGATCTGGGCGCAGAGCATCAGTGGGTGGTAACTTCAAACACACACACACACACACACACACACACACACACACACACACACACACGACAACTGAAAACTGGCCTGTTAAAGATGGGAGAGCCCAGTACCTTCTGTGAAGGACTGTTACCAAAGAACCAAGTCAGATTTGGTTCCACCATTTAGGGTGGCCAACAAATGGTAGGGGGGAAAAAAAACAGGACATAGGTATTATATCTAACATCACGGGAATCCAGAAAACTCTTGAGACAAACAGCCTGGTTTTTCAGAAGGAAAACAAAATATTGAAATGGAAAAGAAAAGAAACTAAAAGATTAAAAGAAACTTAAGAAATATTATCAGAGTCACACTGCATCCTGATTCGAACAAGCAAATTATTACAAGAAATAATAAAACCCCTAGAAAAATATAATATGAAGTAAATATTTAAGAATTATTATTAAATTTGTAGGTACACACATGAGAACAGGGTCCCTAGAGGCAGTTTCTGGGTTAAGAATTAATAATATACCAGTGATAAATTAAAGTAATGCTTCCTCTTCCCCTCAAAAACAAATCTGGCAAACAAGTAAAGAAAAGAACATACAAAAGAAGAGGAAGTCGGGCAGGAGTGTAACTTGAGGCACAGTCCCAGCCTCAGCCTTACCCTGTAAGGGGACTCTGGAATGAATGAAAACAGTTTGTCCACCTTGAGACAAAGGAGTTTGGCTTGCAAATCTAGCATCGTCTTTGGCAGTGAGAGAAGAGTGGGATGTGGAGGTATTTGGTCTCTTGGGAGATACTTTATATCACCTCTTTGGGGTAGCAGAGTCTGAATTTAAATGTGGAAGGACTTGCAATTCCCCCAGAGCCTAGAGCCCTTCATGCAAATCACTCCCTGGAGCCAATGAAAAGTGGCCCCATCTCCCTGAAGCATTTATGCAAATCTAGAGCTAAAAGTGACTTTTCTTTCAGCATTTTTAATGTTATCATATCACAGAACTAAGGTCAATGAAGAAAGCATACTGAATGCAATTTTAACTTTTCTAAATGATTTATAGTGACCTAAAACATATTCTATAGAATACATGTTTCAGAAAATGCTACGTGAGCCATGCAGAAGGATTCTCTGGCCAACTAATTCTGGAAGACAACTCACTCAAAGTTAAATGGGTGCTTTTGTGGCAGGATTTCTGGGAGTTGTTAGAAGGCCAATGTGTAGTGTGGCTGTCTCAGAGGCAGATTCTCCTTCCGCAAAGCTGGGAGGCCACCTGTGACTCTGCAATCTAGGCTTTCAGGTTTCATGTTTCACTGCGTAATTGTCTTCTCTGCTGTGATACTGAGTGGCAGGAAGGAGATAGAAGGAGACAGAGGTGGCATTGAATCATTCAATCCTCCTTTGAATGGCAGGATGCCCATCGATGAAAATTCCATCTTGAGCTTCCTTTTTGTTGGCCTCTGCTCCGCTGCAGAGCAGCACACAGATATGTATGATCTATCCTCCTCTGTTCGTGGAGCGAGGCAAACAGCAGCATTCTCCACCTGGACCACATGGACACCCATTGTGGGCCACTGCCCTGATGTTACCTCTCACTCAGGTGGCCAGCCCCAGGTTCCCAGCATAGGAGTCAGCTCTGCAGTGAGTATGCACCCTCCCACAGGTACCCCACACTAACACACACCTGTTCACCTGTGCTCACCTTGTGCAGGCACTGACCTAAACACTTGATGTATATTACTAATAAAACATTTAATTCTCACCATAATAATGAGAGGTATGCTGATTGTCCCCATTTTGCAGGCAAGTAAATGGAGGCACAGAGAGGTAATTTACTCAAGTTTCCCTGGATGCTAAATCTTACAGGCTGCAAGTCCTCATTAATTAGCAGCCAAAATGATGACAATTTTAGTGAGTGTGAGTGTGTGTATGTGTGGGTAAAGCATAAAGTAGGAGTTCCCATGTAAGATGCATGTAACTGCTTCTATACAAAGACAAGCAGAACACAGGTTGAACACACAACTTCTCATTGTTAAACAATGCTTAAAGGTATTTCTCCTTTGGAGTCTTGCAATGAAGACTCTGTAAGCCTTGAGTAGGAGTTTGCCTAAGGCAATATCAGAGCAGATGGGATCTTGAGGACCCTCTAAAAAGACAGCTACTGAGATTGCATTGCCCCAAACAACATCTCCTACTGCATTACTTTACTTAAACGCCTTAACAATCCACAATACAAAATTTTTAAATTATTTTGCCTTAAAATTAAAGTAAACAAAATTTATGAGAAGTCATTAGCCCAAATCCCCAAATACCAGCACATATTCCATTGGCTGCAGACATTAAGCTGTTAACCCTTCATGTCAGAGAGTAAAACGGTGAAGAAAAGGGGTTTATCTTTGAAACTGGTCAAAATAATTTTTTAAAAATTATAATAATTCTGGGCCATTTGGAAAAGCTTGGGGGAAAGTTGGGAAAATACAAACTGGCATATATTTTCGAGTGTAATTCAATACAAAAACTCTTAAATCATAGCTATATTTTAACTCTGTAATCTCATTTCCAGGCATTATGCCTAAGAATATAATTGGATAATTACACAGACATACGTGCAAAATTGTTTATTATAAAATTTATTGCAATGGCAAAAATCTTGGAAAACCAGCCAACAATAGATGATTGGTTAAACAATCAACACCTAGCAAAAACTTAGGTATCCATAGATAATGCTTCCCTAAACCAAAGTACTGATAAGGAATGACACGTGTGTTATTTTTGTATTTGTTAGAACATGTGGGGTCACATGCCGAAACTGAGACATTTTTATAATGAAAAAATGATAGAAAACAATCCCTCTAAAATGTTATAATGGTTACTTCTGATTTGTGAGATTTTCAAATGATTTTTATTCTCATAGACACCTGCATTTTTTTCTATAAGCATAATCATTTTTAAATTTTACAAGACATAAAACATAATTTTAAAAGGAACATGTCTCTGGCACAGTTTTGAGGAACAAACAGCAGGGCTTTGTGTCCTGAGTTGCCCCAGAAAATCCCACTCCCAATGCCAGCTAGATACTATTAAGACAAGTGCTGGCCTGCAAGTTAATTGCTGCAGAAAATGGATGAAGAAAACATAGAAAAGTCAAATTAACCCAAGAACCATAAAACCCATGAAATTCAACTACTCGTGAAAGCAAATGTAGCAGAAAACACTTGAGAGGGACCTCCTCCACTGTTGCCCCTAGTGGCCCAGCTAGTAGGGCAGCAGACTACAGACTGGGTCACCAGCACTGTCTCAGGTCAAAAAACCAGTGCTGCCCTGGGCCCAGGGAGGAATCCGTCCTGCTTTCACCAATCAGCCTGGGTCCCTAGGTGGCAGCAGCCGCTCCCACCCGTCCTCTGGGAACACCAGGCTTTTGGCAGCTGACAGCATTCATCTGGATGCTGGGAATTAGACTCAGAGAATACCCGGCTCCCCAGGGACCCGCAGAGAACGAGCTCATCTCAGATCTTGCTGGCGGGAGTGTGAAGGGTGACGGCTTTGGAAGAGAAAGTATCTGGAAACATCTATCAAAATTAACTGCAAATGCATGTCCCAGCCTAGCAGTTTTCCCACTGGAATCCTTCCCTCAGAAATGATAGCACAGCTCAGGAAAGGTGTCCCTGTGTGTCAGGTGCCGCATTTGGAATGGGCACTACGGTCATATTCTGCGTTCTTGCTGTTTCCAGTCATGAGAGGACTGCACAGCAACTGAGGGGCGAGGGCAGTACCCCCCAGCCGAAGTCAGGAAGGGTGTGAGGTCCATCTGCACAGGGCAGAAAGCAACACAGAGCATGAGTGCAAGGAACATGAGCCCATCTAGGGGCAGGGAGCTGCTGTTTCAAATGTAGCTGGGGCTGGTTTTAATCAAGCAAGAAAATCAAACGTGGAAGTGATGCCATGAAGTTTCATATTCACAGCTCGACCCAGAAGGCAGCCCCGCCCCCAAGGCACACAAGGCAGCCCCAGCCTGGGTTAGAAGCTAGAGCGAGCAAGGGGCAAACACAGGTGAGAGGCTTGGACGTGTTTTTTATGGGACACAATCAGGCAAGACAAGATGCATAGGCCAGGATGGGTCCAAATAATGTGGGATTGGGCTGTCCCTAGTGGTCTGGTACCTAGCCCTGGGGTGACCCGCTGAATTGGTTTGTTTGCTTGCGAAAGGCCACGTTTAAAGGAGGATTGTTTACTATCTCTAAGGATCTGCTGGTCTGAGAAGCAAGATCCCAGAGCCAGTAGGACCTGGGGGAGCAACATCCAAATTAAAAACCCTGTTTCACATAGCTGGCCAGGCCCCAGGCAGTCTGGGGGCTCTGTACCACTCCTACGTCTAGAGATCTAGAGGAGCGGATCAATCAGTCTACAGGGACAAAGTCACATGTTGAGATGCCAGGCCTTCAGGAAGTACCAACTGGCAAAGGGAACTGAAGCCAGGAGTGATGCTGGCTGGCTTGAGAACTGTGCACGGGAAACTCAGGGGCACACAGAAGAGATTCAGACCAATAGAGACCTTAAATTCTAATTGAGACTTCAGCCTAAATCCATGGCAAGCAGGCCAGGCAGAGGCCCAGAGTGACGTGCTACTTTTTTCTTCAGGATTGTATTTCTCTCTGGATATATCTTGCAGATAGAAACTGTAGTCTGATTAGTAACTGCAGCTTACAGGAGCAACAAATGCAGACAGAAAGGAGAGAGATTACTCTGGCTTCCCTTTGTGCAGAAACCAAATTCCACGGACTTGGGTGGCCTCAGAATCCCAGGGCTAGTCAGGAAAGGAAGCATGTTCAGAACCGGACCTGTGACTGCTAATGATGTGTGTGTCCGTGGAAGGGGATAAGTCGGGACTTCCACCAATTCATCTACTGCCCACCTCCCACACAGGCTGCACGTACCATGCCTCTCCAGGGACAGTACTCTCTTCCTCGTTCCTATGACCTCCTGACAGAGAAATTAAGATTTCTCATATTTTAAAAGAAAAAGAGAAAAAAGTTCTGCTTAGATTAATAGGCTGAGAAATGAAAAGAGAGGAGTTTGCCTCATCTCAGCCAAAGTTGCATCTTACTTAAAACACTTAGAGTACTTGCATAGGATATGGATCTGGCTCCGTTTCTGACTGGCATCTGCGACATTCAGGCAAAGAATGAGAATGAATGGCTCCCTTGGCCACCGTATCTTTATTTAATGTGCACGACAATGTCTTAACTGGAAAAGCAGCACAACTGCACTCTCTCCATCTGCTGCCCAGCCCAGCCTGCAGGAGCTCTGTGCCCGCCCCTTTTTCTCATCAGAAGAGCTGTCTTTCTCTCTGTATCCAAATCCACCCCCTTCACCCCAAAAGGTACACATCAGTAGCTCCTGCCTGCTGTTATCCACTGAAGTAGATACTGGCTACCCCCAACCAAACTGTCCTCCAATGGGACATGCATACATATATGCATGTGTGTATATATGTGTGTGTTATACTGCGCAAGATGATACCACACTGGAGAAGTACCATTTGTTAAGGTGAAATTAGGAGTCCTTTACTAGCAGGCGACTGCAAGTGGGCTCATGCCCCAAGAATTTTCAGGACTGAAGCAGGGATGGGGTGGGGCTTATAAAGGCAAAAACCACAAGAATACACAGGATCACAGGAACAAAAGGGCAGGGTGCAAGGTGGGGGAGCCGAAAAACACAACCTGTAGCAGTAGACTACAGAATCAAGGGACAGCAAACCGCCATTGACAGTAACTAGAAGTGATTCACAATTTGTGTCTTGTGCCTGAGGTCCCTGGGTATTTCTGAAAGCAGCCTAGGGGCGGGGTGTCAGCAGAGCGTGAGTCATGGGGTCAGGAGGCAGTGACACAGGAAAGGTACCCAGGGCAAAGAGGGCATCAGGGTAAATCTGAAATGGGCAGCTCGTGCCACTTCCTGTGTGTGTGTGTGTGTGTGTGTGTGTGTGTGTGTGTGTGTGTAGGTGCATCTGTGTGTGTGTGTGTGTGTGTGTGTGTGTGTAGAAACCTGCTGAGTCCAACAACAAAAACATAAAAGAATGCTAAAAAAGTATCTATTTCTCTCTTTATAAATGAAACAGCTTTAAAGATATTGAAATTTCTTAATGGTTTTGAGATGCAAGTAGCTATCATTTTGAGAGCACATATAGACACATTTTTAAAAAATAAAATCTTGGCCCCATACTAAACTCAAAACACATTTTACAGGGAAAAAAGTCCTAGGGAGAGAAATTAACTCAGAGACTTACGGCCTCAAGGACAGTGCTGACTTACAGATGCGGAAATTAAACCTGAAAATGGTCCCAGGAACAAGGACAAATGCCACCATCACCAACAGCCCATGGCCTCATTCTGCATTGTAGTTGGTTGTTCCCAGCTTCACAGGAGAATGCGTGAACAGTGTTTTTATTGCTAATAGTTGAAGGAAATATACGTTAATGTAACTCGATAGAAAAAAAAAGTTTGCTTTTGAATTGATCTTTTTCCCTAGTTTAGCTCCAGGGAGGAAATCACCAGGGGTGATACTTGCACACTAGCCCGGGGCTTTCACAGGCCCTGGCTACTCTGCTCCTGTTTCCTAGACTCACCATCTAGGTGGTGTGTGATGAAGTTGCTGGCTACATGTTCCCAATGGCGTCTAGCTGGGAACCAGTCTTTAACACATGGGTCTTCGGGGCCTTTCGAATCCAAATATTGTCAGTTCTTTCCAGCTATTCAGCAGCACACTTCTCAATGTTCAGAAGCCAGACTCACCCTGAATGATCGATCACCTCTCCGTTCCAAACCTACCACATCCAAAGTCATTCTTACTTCCACAGGCTGAGTGTCTTGGCCAGCCTTGAGCCACCTGAGACTTTTTTCGACAGGCAGACAATAAACACACCTGGGGAACGCCTACACCCAGATCTGTAGCTCCCCTTCCAGCAGGCAACCAGGGCAGTTCTGTTACTTGCCAGGTTTTGGTCCTGCTCCCTCCTCGCTGCTCAGGACGGGATTCTAAGCTATCTGGTGCCATCTTCTGGCATTATGGGGTAATGACAGAGCCCAAAGGATCCTTTTCTAGGGCACACCAACTATGCGAATACTCCACAAGATCATCAAAATTCTCCCTAACCCTAAACTGTTTCTATTTGCATTAAAAACATTGCAAGTTTCTTATGAGGTTTACACAGTGTTATGGAAAGAATATAGGACCTAACTATACTCTAGCTAACTCCATCCCAGGTCCACTACCCCAGGTATATATCATGGGGCAAGTTACCCTAAATCTTGTTTTTTTCAATTGTAAACTACTTTGGAAGTTTATTACCTCAAGTAAATTTGTTAAACAATCTAAAGCTCTAGGCATATACTCCTAAATATGGAACACAATTTCATTTCTGTAATTGTCATTTATGATTTTATTAATTTCTGTCTAAAATTTGACTTTTCTGATTCCAACACTACCTCAAAAATTGCTGTCACTACACATGGGTGCCATTTTCTTCCTTTTGCCTAAAATGGTGTCTGTACAAATTCTTATATAAAGAACTTTCTCTCCACTCATATTCCAGCCACAGTCTATGCCTGTAATAGCAACAGATAATGACTCAACTGTCTCCAGGATGGTTGGTGACATTCCAGAGGATAGGAAGGAGCCTCCTTTAAACATTTTGCATTCAAACCTGACGTTCTGCAGATGTGAATAGCCCACGAGTCACTTGCAGGCTGAATGGCCCTAGAGGGAACCTTTAGAGTGAGAGTGTATGAGCTCCCACATCACTAGCAGTAAAATACAGGCAGTCTCCTCACCCTGAGCTCTTCTTAGCACAAAGCTGAGAGCAGCCCACTGTTGACTTGACACTTGCCCACACTGTCATGTGACACCTGCTACTTGCCCTCACTTCTAGGCCTTTCAGGTTCAATTTGCACATTTGCAAGGGGTCTGCTCAGATGCTTAATGAGCTGTCACTTTGTAAGAATCTAAGGGCGCAGATGAGAAAAGATGAAAGTAACAAAGCTACATGGGGTCCAGAAATGCTGTTTCCAGCTTCTTCCGCTAACAGGCTCTTGGACTTGACTGCTACGCCTTCTAAATACTCCACAATGCACACAAGTAGGCAGCTACAAATCCATCTCGGTGTGGACCAGCCCTGCCCCACTGGAAGTTTCCAGACTGACTATATAGGATGAAAACTTTATGAGCTCAGAGACACATGATGGGCTCATTGGGACTGAAAGGCAGAACAGCAAACATGTTCTGCCCAAAAACATAACCAGTTTTCTCAAACTTCTTTTCATTTAGAAATGAATATGTGACATAAATCCAAGCAATGAGAAGCAAGAGGAAGTTAATAAATGAGAATGGAAGGACAATGCCACAGAAATGGAGCTGTTCCTATCAGCACTTGCCCACTTCCTTCTTCCTCCTAGAAATGTCAACAAAATGGATGGATGTTGGCAGCCATGATTGGTCATAGCACTACAGATGATGGCACTGGAGCAGAGAGGCAGAATAAACCCGGGTTTCTGACATTATGGATCTGACCTCTGGCCCTGGACTGATTATATCCAGACTTCACATTGAGAAAAATAAAACACTTTATTGAAATAAGCTGACACATTTGAAAGTAAGTTCTAGATAATACAGGAACATTTTTCTTGAAAAGCCAATTGCACAGTCAGTCATGAAAAGAGAAAGAACAATTGTCTCATTTTTTCAATCAGTACTATTAATGTTTCAGACACTGAGGAGGAATGTTTGGCTCTTAGGAAGCACTTAGTAATTACTTAACAATTCTAAACTTACAGAGAGATTGTCAGAAGTTGTTTGGCTAACATCTAAATTTTATTTCCCACTTATCATTTTATTCTTATCCCTGCCAAACTTGAGTTATGGCTGGCCGTTGAGTGACATAGGATATGTGCAAAACTTAGCACAATGCCTGGTACAGAGCTAAATTGATTCAATGTAAGGAATGCTGTCTGCACACTAGAAATCTAACTAAATCTGTATGGGAAGGGGTTATGATGTGACACCCTGAATGTAGACATGTTGTTGAAGTCTTAACCTAATATATATTGCTAAGATTTAAAGTTTATTTAATTACTTAGAGTATAATACAAATAAACTTAGATTAATAGAAATACTATATACCACAAATTATACACTAATAAAAGAAAATTAAATTCAGAAAATTGTGTAATTAATCTGGGAACTGCACAGCCCCATGTGTCAAATGGAGCTACATGAGGAGAGCATGCTGGCTGTCACCTGGTGCCAGATAACCAGGAGGCGGAAGCTGGACCCCGTCAAAGCATGTGCCAAGCAAGAGCCCTGCAATTCTTGATGACTTTTCAGCTTAACGTGTAGCTCTTTTCCCTGGAGGACAAGGACCTGGTGCCACAGGTTTCTAAGCCCAAGTTGATACAATTATGACAAGCTTAGAGAGTGACAGAATTCCTGGAGCACCGGGGAAATGAAACACAGCTTGCTAGTTGACAGTGGCTGCCTCCCTATTCCTTTCACACTATGGAGGCTGCCACAGCACATGAATATGTCCAACCAGCCAGGTCTGGCTCAAGATATTTCTGTTAGTGATCCTTTTCTTTGCTCTTAAAGGTGGCTAAAGAGGTCCTGGAATTTCTCCAGATAAGGGTTGCTTGCTGAGTCTAAGGCCTCAGCACTCAGCACTGTAGAGCACCATATAAAAGCACCATATAACAGATAAATGCACACCTATGTTTATAGCAGCACAACACATAAGAGCTAGTTCATGGGAGATACCACAATGTCCATCCATAAACCAAAGGATCAAGAAAATTTATATATACACAATGGAGTACTACTGTGCCATAGAAACAGTTTTGAGTTATTTGTAGATAAATGGATACAACTTGAGACCATCGTGCAAAGTGAAGTAAATCAGACTCGGAAGATTAAACATTGCATGATTTCCCTAACATGAGAAACCCAGCGGATAAATAAATAACAGAGTCAAATAGGGGAAATACTGGGGGGGGGGGGGGGAGCAAGAAAGTGGGAGGGGAGGGGAACATGAAGTTGCTACAGTATGTATGCGTACAAATTCTCAAACTGAATGTAACTGTTGCGTACCACAAACACATACTTTTAAAAAACGGGGAGAGGAAAAAAAAATAGTGGAGCCATGCCTTTTAGAATCCAGATTAATCCTCTTTGCATTTTTTGTTTAAAAAAGTTTATGAGGAAGAAAGACAGATAGGGAGCGTTTGAACAAAAATGGGGCCACCTGGAGTCAATAATGTTCAGTGAAACCGACCAAGCACAAAAGACTGACTACAGATAGGTGTCCCCTTATGAAGTGCACAACAATAATAATGTAAAAAGGCTCCAACATGAATGACAGGGTACAAAGAAGGCAAAGTTCAGATAGGAGAGGGGTGAATGTCTGAAAAAGCAATGGACACAGATGCTCACTAATTCCCCAGGCCCCATTGTTCTCATGTGTTACAGAATTCGGAATTTGCGTATTTACAAAAGAAAAATGTTTCCATTCTTTTGAGCGATCTCCATACTGCTTTTCAGAGTGGTTGTATGAATTTACATTCCCACCAGCCGTGCAGGAGGGTTCCTTTCTCCCCACAGCCATGCCAGCACTGATTACTATTTGATTTGTTGATATAGGCCATTCTCTCTCTCTTATGGGTAGAGATGTTGAATATCTTCTCATGTATCTATTGGCCACTTGTACTTCTTCGTGAGTGAACTGCCTCTTCTTTTCATTTGCCCACTTTTCAATAGGATCCTTTATTTTGGTAGGCTGACTTTTCTTCAGCTCTTTGTATATTCTAGTTATGATCTTCCTATCGGAGATGTTGGTGAATATCTCCTTCGATCCAGCGACACCCCTCCTGGGAGTATTTCCAAAAGAGGACAAGACAACACATAACAGAGATATATGTATACCCATGTTCATAGCAGCACAACTAACAATAGCTAAAATACGGAAGTCACCAAATTACCCGTCAACAGACCAATGGATACACAAAATGTGGTATTTATACACAATGGAAAACTGTGCATCTATAAAGTCCAACCGCGTGGAGGCTTTTGCAGGCAAATGGAAGAAACTTGAGAACATCATGCTTAGTGAAGTGAGTCAGAAGCAGAAGGTGAAACATTGAATGGTCTCTCTGATATGAGAAACCCAGATCACAACTATCTCATGGAACTTAAAATGAGAACCAAAGTGAACCAGGGGGATAAGGTGGGAAGGAATGGAGGGGTGGGAAGGGGGAGGGACAAAAGAAGAGTGGGAAAGTCCTTGTCACCTTGACAAGATACATATGCGCACAAAATGCTCAACTTCATTGTAAACCTTAAATTTGGCATGTTTACATATCAATAAAATGGGAAACATAAAAATGTTAAATTTTATATCATGTGATTTTTACCAAAATAAAATAATAAATTAATAATTTATAATAATGGGAAATATTAATGAGTGCCAGAAAACAAGGCTAAGAGAGAGAAAGAAGAAAACAAACACAGGACAGTGATCTAGTTAAGATTAAGATTCTATTCATGCCAGATGAGAAACCCAGAGTACAAATACTTCTGTTTGTGACATCTGTAGCTGTGGAAAATTTCCTAACCTATTTGTGACTTGGCTTCCTGCGTGTGCAGTAGGCATAATAATAATGCTTAACCTATAGGTTGAAAATGTAATGAATTCTTGGTTGTTAAGCACTTGAAAGAATGAAGACATTTTAAGTATTTTTAAATAAGTAAAATAAATGGGCATTAGTTCAGAAGCAAAAACAGAAATGAAAGCAGGCGTCATGGATCTGGAACGTCTCCCAAAGCCTTGTGCATTTGGTGTTGTAGAATAACAATGGAGCAAGGTGCTGTAAGAAGTGCGGCCTGGCTGGAAGGGGCAGATCTCTGACACTTGACCTGCAAGGGGAAGATCATGGGAATTAGCCTGGGAGAAGTGGATCCCTGGGACCGAACCTGGAAGGGTATGTGCTGGCTCTCCGCTTCCTCCCTCAGTTGGCCTGCTGCCTGCTATGCCATTAACCACTATTCCCATACCAGACTTTTCCCATATGCTTCCACCATTTCTAGCCGCCTGTGATTAGACTGAGGCCTTCTGAAACTGTGAACTACTCTGAATATTACCTTCTTTAAGTTGTGGATGTGAGGTGATCTGTGGCAAATAAATAACTGACATACCACACAAGCCAAGGCAGGTAAAAAGTGCTATGACAAAGATGTCTTCTGGAAAGGAAATGGACCAGACCTAACAGAGAGGTCAGGAAAAGCTTCTCAGAGAAGGTGGGACAGTGATCTTAAACTAGAATCTTTAAGACAAGCAGGAGTTCTAGGGGTGGGGATGGGGGTGGAAGCGGTCGAATGAAAAATCAAAGACCTTGTAAATTCCAGGCACGTACACTGCTTTGTTCTGTTGGCTTGTCTTGGGGCGCTACTTTCCAGTAACCCCAAATCCCACGGGAAACCATGCAGCGCAACATAAGAAGATCCCCTTGGTAGGTGGAAGAAGCATTTTAAAGTTCCCCTATCAAAACCGTGGCCCTGACCTCTTGGACCTCAGGCAAGCAGTCAGCCAGGCTTCTGATGGTCGTCACATCAGTACGTGGACAGCATGGCTGAGCTGATTTTAGCTTCATAAATATGTTGCAACGGGAATTCCCCACGGAGACATCACAACAACTGCTTGTCTGCCAAATCTCAAGGGACCACACTTAAATGGATGGAGAGGAAGAACAGCTTCTGGAGGATTTTACTTCCCAAAGGACTCAAGTGTGAGAGAGAAGCAAGTACATCTTGCATCGGAGAAAAGGATTGGGAAAACCTCCCCTTCTATTTTAGCCTCTGACTGTGGAGAGAATTTTCAGGAGATTCAACAAAAGCATATTCTCACTCGTAATATTCTTCATATCTTACAGGTAAAAAGCTGTTTTTTCTCCTCTCCCTACCTTTTTTTAAATTAATATATGCAATGCACAATGGTAGCGTTGAGCTTGGGTATTTTGTGAGCATATATATCACACCAGCATTACAATCCTTCCCCTCCCCGCTTTTGGCCCTTCTGTTCCCTCCCTCATCCCCCCTGATTCCCATTATCACACCCATTCGGTTCTAAAAAGTCCCTGTATTCTGGGTTTCTCATATTAAGGAAACTATGCCGTATTTAACCTTCTGAGTCTAACTAACTCTACTAAATGTAATGGTCTTAAGTTGCACCCATTTACCTACAAAAATCTCAAATTTATTTGTCTTTATGAAGAAGTACTACTCCACTGTGACTGTAAACTGGTACAACCACTATGAAGTGCAGTATGGAGATCACCCAAAAGGCTAAAAATAAATATTCTATTCAATCCAGCAATACCACTTCTTGGTATCTTCCCCAAAATTAAAAGTCACATATGACAGGATACACGTCTACTTAGGTTTATAGCAGCACAACCAACAATAGCTAAATTATGTAAGACTTCAAAATATCCATCAACAAATCAATGGATACAAAAGCTGTTTTTCTTATGGCTAAATTTAAATATAAAAAGCTATTGGGGGGGTGGTGCTAGAGGAATAGGACAGTGGTTAAAGTGCTTGCCTGACAAGCACACAGCTCTGAGTTCTGTTCTCTAGAACCATCTAAACGGGGGAAGGGGGCCTGTGCCTATAATACCAGCACTTGGGAAGTTGATTCAGAAGGATTACTTTCAGGTCCAGAGACCAACCTGGGCTACATAGTGAGTTCAAGACTAGCCTAGACTATAGAGAAAGACCCTATCTTTAAAAAAAAAAAAATCTCTCATGGGCAGTTCCATCCCATATTATAACTCAGGTCTGACTTATTCATTCACTATCTTTCATTTTAATATCAAGTGACTTCTTCTATAATTGCCCCTACACTAATGACTTAATGTCTCAGGAGGGATGTGGGGTGAGGAGAGTGGGGAATGGGTGAGGAGGTTGGTAAGTAACACAAAAACCTGTCTGCCATTGCTTTCTCGTCTGCCAAAGACTATTTCCAGAGTTCAGTAGTCGACACCCATCAGAAACAAGTGGTATCAGATGAATTACGTGTTCAGCAGGAATTCAGTAATTATATGGCTGCAAGTTTGTACCTGCTACCTGTACAGAAGGAGCATTTTGCCTTGGGGACTATGAATTTACAGAATTCCCACACGCCTACAGCAGAGGAGTTGTTTTATAGCCAAACTTATTCAGAGTTCTCCAACTAGAGTTCAGCACCAATACCTGGGTTCTGTGTTTCCCTGGGATATCACCTTCTTCCTTCTGCTCCTTCTTCTTTTCTTTCCTTTTCTCCTCCTCCTCCTTGTTTTCATCTGCCTCCTTTTCCTCCTCCTCTACCTCATCCTCCTTCTCCTCCCTCTTTTTTAACATAGGAAGGAGTGCTCTGTTTGACTAATGATGTCTTCACAGATCTCTACTCTGCCCTTGGCACAGTGGTGGCGGTGTGCTATCACTATAAAAACCCCGATTAAACCATTCTTCTCACCCTGTGCCATGCCCAGTAGCAATGTGCAGAAGAGATCAGATTAGGTTACAATCACTGGTGAAGGTAAAGTTACAAAACTCACACAAAAGCCAAGACAGCGATGGTAGCTGGAGAAGCCTAAGTGTGGGTCTTCACAGCTTCCTCTTCCTTTCTCCTGGTCTTATGAGGCATGTTCATAAATGACCCTGGTCAATACTCCTAAGCCAAGGGGAGACACAAAACAAACCAAGCTTCCCCCAAGATTTTTCAGAATAGACTTGAGAGAAAAATGTTTGTTTCCTCTCAGTCTGAGTACCTAAGAACAAGAACCAGATGTCGCAGAACTGATGGCAGCCATGTTCCTCATTAGGCAGAAACTCTTGTCCTATAAAAATTAGACCCACTACTAGGAAAACCAGGTAAGAAACAGGAAGCAATGGCCCTGACAACCATCCAGGCTCCAACTCTCATGTCACTTTAGAAAAGCACCCTCTTCAGAGTTTTATTTTTAAGACAATAAATTCAAATATTTCTTCAGACTTTTAACTTTGACTTTATAATTCTGCTTGAGTTGAGATAGGTTTCTGCCATTTCTATCTGTGAAAGTTTTAACTAATAGGATCATTCTAAAATGGAAAAAGTTAGGGAAGGGGGAGAGAGGATCTAGACCACAAACATAGTTATCAAGAAAATTTTAAAAAGGTAAGTTTGGATGGCTGTACAGAAAGTACAAAGATAGTGCCATGTATAAACTAGTGATGAATGGTGTGAAAAAAAACCCTGCAGCATTTTGTTATTGATTTGTGTATTGGAACGAGCCAAACTACAGTAAAAAACAAATCCAAATCTCAGTGACTTCATGCAACAAAACTTTGGAGTGAAACAGGTGCATCTTCAGGGCAACTTTCTTCCTTCCTGTGACTCAAGAGTCCAGGGGGCATTGCTCTTGCAGCAATGACTCTAAACCAAAGCCTCAACCAGGATCACATATGTCCATTTCAAAAAAAAAATTACTTTTGTCTTAAAGAGTTTAAGAGATGATTTATTCTGAAGCCAAATATGAGCGAGCAGACATTTAGGATTTCCCAAATGACAAGTTCCACTGAGCAGCAGTTATGTACAGTATTTATAGTTTTAGAACAGAAAAAAATCATAAATCAAAGCACATTTTGAAGACATGGGCAGAAGTCATAGGTAGGCGGGTTACTCTGAAGCAGGGTTGAGGAAGTAGGGTGGGGTGGGTGGAGGGGCAGGGACGGAGGGAGAGGAGGGTATGAGGGGGACACTTTCGCCATAGGTCTCGTGTGTTATCTAAAAACAGTCATAGCTCTTGGGTTGGTGGAAAGCAAGAGGTTATTCCTTAGCATTTTAAAAGTGTTAGTTATCCTAGAAATGTTGCACCTGAAAGGACTTATCCCAGAACGTTAAGTTAGATGCAAAGAACAAGGGACGGGCCCATGAAAAAGGGCTAAGACAGCCCCTAATAGTCTGGCCAGGTGAAATATACTAGACTCTCCACAGGTTCTGCGGAATCCATCCAGTTAAACAACAGTTTCATTATGAAGAAAGCTGTTTTCTGGAAGTTTCACTTATCACATGCCATAAGACAGACACAGCAAGGCCAGTGGGCTCTGCACGGCCTCTGCAGGCAAGTTGGCAGGACGAGGCATACCGCCTTCCCCACCAGAATCATAATGTATGGTGTCTCTTTCCACAACAAAATAGGGAGGTTGGCCAACAGCAACTCAAAACACATCTTAGAGGAAGACTGTGTTTCATGAGTAATCCAGGTACGTCACATGCATGGAACAAACAGAAATGCCATGCCCACACATCCAGTGAACTCTCATCCATGATGTTATAGTTCTCAGCACAGGCCTCTGAGTTTCACTGTGATTGTTAAAATAGGATAGAAATAGGGACAGGTGAAAAAGAGAGCAGGAAACCCATAATTTTAAAATTGTATTTTTGATAAAAGCAGCTTGAGAAACAGGAGCTACATCCCATCTCCAGCCCTTTTGTTGTTGTTGTTATTATTATTTTTGTTGAGACAGGACCTCATTCTGTAGTCCAGGCTGGTTCGAATACACAGCAAACCTCCTGCTTCAACCACCCAAATGCTTGGACTGCTCTCTCAGGCAAGAACTTTAACCACTAGACTCAGCCTTCCAAAGAACTGAGATTATAGGCCTACTCCATTAGGTAGTAGAAACAAGCCCAATTTTTCATAAGCAAATTCCTAAGGAAACCTATAACTGGGCTCTTAAACTGTGCTCTTCACCTGCAAATTTTACTTCCTCCTGATCAAGCCCCACCCTCCAGGAAGCCCCAATGTTAAAAGTACAACTCAGCTTCAAACTCACGTAAGTAGTGTGCACTTTACCCCACCAAAAGAGGAAATTCCACAAATAAAGATCACTCGTCTTAGATAAAAATAACTCAACTCCTGGAGATGGTGACTATTGACTAGGAGGCGCGTTGGCCTTTCATCTGTAAATTAAATCTCTTGTTTTCATGGGTACAAAAGTCCTACAAATGTCCACTCCCAATAACTACAAACAACTCTGGTCGCTGGGCTACCCTCTGTTTTGGTCCCATGATGACCCATACTCCTAGTGTATACACTTTTAAGTTTAGGTCCTCTCTATTTCCACTTTATTGAGGGCTCACAATTTTTTTGTGTGTACTTTTAAGTTTTGTGCCTGTATTCGCACCTAACAAGGGCCCACACTCTGTGTGTACTTGCGATTTTCTCGTGCCTCCCTCTGTCCATCTGGAGTCCCACCCTCTGAGTCTATAATCTTACATTTCACATGCCACTGTTTCCACCTCATGAAAATTGTTGCATAATAAATCTGTCCCAAGGTTCTTCAAACTAGTCCTGAAAATACCTTTTCTGCAAAATAAGTCAACAAACCTGTCCTGTGGGCAGTGTGGGCCTGTGTTCTGTTTTGGTAACACTCGGCATAGATGACAACCCACAGAAGCTGCATGCTGCCTCCCAGGTCCTGCCTTCAGGCCAGCTCCAGCTCTTCACGTGCGACTTCTCTCTCGGAGCTGCTTTTCTTTCTCTCTTGCTTCCCTTGTTTGCTCTTTTAGGCCATGTGGCCTCAGTGCCCTTAAATACCCCAGGGGCGGCGTTCCCAGGCAGGCCCAAGGGCATGAGCCACCTGCTGGAGGGCACGTACCATGAGCTGAAAGGCACATGTGCACCCCACATACCAAGTCTGCCGATTCTGACCATGTGGCTGCACACCAGGTGCCTGCCATGGTACATGCCTTCAGGCCTGCACTGGGACACTGCCCCTAGGGTATTTCAGGGCACTGAGGCCACAAGGCTAATGCAAGTGAGTAAGGGAAACAAGAGGGCAGACAATGAATTATAGACAATAAAAGACCCTTAATAGAAGCACAGAAATGAAATGAAAACAAAAATTAGCCAAAGCAATGAAGTCTTTCCTGTATTTCTCTCGTCTCTTTCCGCACTCCCTCCCTCTGTCCCTTTGCGCAGGTCACAGCCTTCACCTTCAAGAGTCTCTGCTTTATTCCACTCCAGTGCAAGCTGCAAGTTGACATCAGTTAAACTCAGACTGATAAGGGACCCAGTAGTCCTCATGCTTGTGCTAAACAGTGTCAAGGGGTCACGATCTGGGCATAACACACATAGGTGTGAAGCAAAGAAAAATGAGGATTTTGCTAACAGCATTGCAAGGTTGATGACCTCGCCCAAACCCACGGTAGGTACTGTGAGAGGAGGCAATGGGGTTGTAGGCAGTTGGGGATACAGGATCCCCCAGAAACAGAGAATTCACTGGAAGACAGGATTATAGAAAAGGGTGCTAGTCAGAAAGTGTGATAGCCTGTAGCTGACCACTCCCTAGAACTTAGTTAAAAGACAGTAGAGAGAAAGATCCTTAAGAGGGAAGTGGTTAAGGGTGGGCTACGGCAGCCAGTTTAAGGGTGGAGAACATAGCAACCAGCCCTAGCGACTGAGGTGCTTAGCACATGACAGCCCCTTACCCAGCTACACAATAAAAACCCCTAGACACTGAGTCACATGGGCAACCCAGATTTCTAGATCCCCCTTCTGACTAGCAGAAGCTTAACCCTAACTTTCTTCCCCCTTTTCTAAGTTTCCCAATAAAGTTTTTTCTTCACATCCTGCCTCCTGTCTTGGCGATTCATTCTTCAAGTCTGTGGAGACACGAACTCAACCTGTCGGAATCAAGACCTGACACCGCAATGACTAACAGCACAGGGGAATATGGCAGGAGAGGGGTTTTTATCTCCAATTCACAGGTCTCTCCCTTTGCATTCCCATCAGCAAAGTCTTTCTGGATAAAACCTAAGGGACCTCGTATGCAAATAAGGTGGGAAGGCCATTAGCTTAAGTTGGATTGGTTCCCGGGCCAAGCTGGTCACTGTGACAGGGCATTCATTTGTCCTCCCCCTTTGTCTCCTTGGTGCATGCCTAATGCATGAAAGTAAGAAGGCTCTCCGGGACAGGGGGACAGGGTGAGATATTCAGTTACCATTACAGCATCTTAGGTAAATGCTCCACTTACTATCACCCGCATCACCCATTCCCCTCACCAACTCCCACATTGGTCCAACACATGATTTCTTTCCCCCATGAATGTCTGTCATGTGCCAGGCACTTAACAGGAGCCTTGTGTTGCTTCAAATTATCTCTTTATTAGGTAGGTAGGTAAGTAGGTAGATAGAAGCATACATATTATCTATAGTAACTTATAATGATATTATTGTGCCCAATTCGCAGATGAGAAAACTAGGAATGAACTGATCGAGGTCACACAAATAACAAATGGCAAAGCTAGAATCTGCACCAAGATCTGATGACTCCAAAGGAAGCTTTCATTTTATTTATTAATATTGTTCTACTTTCTCATCACTGCCTTTGTTTTCATTTGTCAAGCATTCAGAGAGTGTGTACAATATGTCTGACACAGTCATAAGACTGAACAAGGCAGAAGCACAGGTCCTCCGGTCACTCTCCAAGTAAACCAAAGCTGCAGAGATGGCACTGCCAGTGCTGAGGTGCTCCAGAGGTAGAAGTCACATTCTACCTGATGGGCATGAAGCAAGCTTCAGAGAAGAGATAACTGATGTATGACGGGGTGGAAATGAGACAGGCAGGAAGGAGACAAAGAAAAGCACTGTGACTGTTGAAGGATTATGTCAATTTGAGGGAATTAGGAACCACGCCTCCATTAGGATTAGGATTTCTGAACCACCCCTAGATTGGGGGTCAAGAACCAGCCTGGATTCAAGCGTGAGGGATTTGTGGGCCAGCCAATGAGGGAAGAGCACCCACCCAGATGTGGGAGGTCCAACTGGAACTCCAATAGCACAAAAGGAAAGAAGATGGAAGATCGTTATAGCTTCTTCCTCTGGGAAAGCTCTCACCTCCACAATTGTCTATGGACACTGACTTGCTACACTCCGCAGAAAAGGTCTTAGATCATTCATCTTAATTTAGTTTTTAAAGGAAATTATAAATTGGCTGAAACAATAGGCTAGCTAGGGTCCCTTCCTTTCTTCTGTAAAATGGGCCATCCTTTCCTTCTATGGGTGGGACCAAACCTGAGCTTTATATAAAGCTTTTTTATATAAAGCCTACAGATTTTCACTCCCCAAAAGACATAAGTGTGCTTAGCTCTGGCCAAGAAGCACACCTCACCTACTGTCTCACGAGGGCCCACTCTCTGAGTGTGTACTTTTAAATTTCTTACACCTCCATTATCATCCCAGGAGTGCCCACAATGTCAAGTATATACATATTTTTAAATGTCTTGTTCCTCTCTTCCCATCTAACGAAGGCCCACACTCTTAGTGTGTACTTTTAGGTATTTGTCTAATACATGTTTCCTGAGTCTCTCCTGGACTAGTTCCAAAAATGCTTTTTCTGCAATACAAAGTCAGAGGACCTGTTCTGTGGGCAGGATTGGCCTGAGTTTTCTGTCGTCTTGGGGAGCCACTTGCATTCTCTCTGTGAAAGTAATGACTGTCCTGGGGAAAGAAAATTAGGTAGCAGATTGAACAGAGGAAGACTTCTGACTATTTGTTTCGTTTGTGTTTGTGTCTTTTGAAGGTCAGGACTCCAACACGATGATACTGACCATATGAAGTTGGTGGCCAAGAGGTCTCTAGTAAGAGGACAAAGGCCACACGTGCTCCTGGATGCCCAGTTACCACTGCACCACTGCCTGTGAGGAGCCCTAGGGTTTGTGCCAGCAAAGCAAATCTTGCAACTTGGTCAGAATTAAATTCCAAGCAAGTGCCCATCCCAAGGATGTATGGTGAAAAACAAGAGAACAGACCCTGGGCCTTTGGCTAGGAGTATTTCCAATCTCCCCAAGTAAAATCCCTGAACCAGAGGAAGGCTAGTTCAAGAAACACACGAATAATCAGTGCAATGACCTTCAAGGGTAATACCCAAGCTAGTAGCAGCAGCATTACCTTTAGAGTGGCAAGAAATGCAAAATTGCAGTTTCCACTCAGTGTATTAAATGAGAAATTCCATGTTAGTTTTTAATCTGTGGTGAACCTCTACTCTAAAAATGCTGTTTTTCACCTCAAAGATAAAGAGGAACTTTAAGGATCTACTGCGGTTGGGCATTCAACCCTAATGCCTGTTCCTCACGTCACTCTTCTAAGACTAGCCTAGACCACCTCTTGAGAGCTATAGATGCTCTTTGCTCTCAGAATAGAACATCACATGGAAAATTTTGAGTTCTGAGAGAGAATGGGGATGGGGGAGCTGCTGGGCAACTTGACATGTAGAACATCAGGCTGTCTGGGAGAGGGTAGAGGGGAGTGGGTGGGCAGTGGACTTGAAAGAAAAGCCAGGATATGGGTGAGGAAAGATGCTGAGGATCAGAGACCAGGCTACTCATGAATAATACTAGGGAAATGTAACTGCTCAGAGCAGGAAAACAGAGACGGGAGATACAGGAACCCCTGTAAGGGGTCAGTTACACAACAGCGGAGTTTGTGTTGGCACATTGTTTCTTAATCATATATCAGGCACACAGGAGGGGTGATGTTGGAGAACATAGAAAAGAAACCTAGAGACACACTGCATAGCACTCCAAGTTGAAGGAGGGCAACTCAGGCTTATTGTGTGTGCTGACCTAGGAGCTTATGCTGAAAGATCTGGGCCCCAACTCTTAGTTCATTACAACAGGCCAGTACAGTCCTATTCCTGACTTTCTTCATCACTGGTGGCTTTAAATTTCACGTGCACAGGAAAAGCCCATGTGACCAACAACCGTAAGTGGGACGCATGTCTACAGAAGCATAAGCAACAAGGTTAGGGCGTGTTTCTCAAGATAAGGTGAGTGGAGGCTTAGGCTGAAATAAGAAGCAAGCAAGATTACAGTGAGGGGAATTTTTTTTTTTTTTTTTTTTTTTTTTTTTTTTTT
>PVKB01001197.1:368385-430875 GCA_004027205.1 Ctenodactylus gundi | reverse complement strand
GACATCTTTCCTTTTCTGGAAGCTAGGACAGAGCTAGAGTTGGTATACATATGTGAATGCTTGTTAAAGAAAAAAAAATTCTTTTCAAAGACGTCACCTATGAAATCTACAACTGTGTAAAGGACTGAGGAAGGCTGGAAAGGCGGAACAAATGTCAGGCCGCCAGAGAGTATGCCGTCCATGATAGACTGTGAAATTTGTTTTGTAACTCAGAATACCCCACCCTCATCTCTGTCATCTCTCAAGAAGTCCTGGTTTGTACAGCCACATCAGAGAGATGGCGCTTTTCAGAGAGTGATTCTCTCCATTTCCCCCAAAGTTGGCTTTGACTTTGAATAAATCCTTTTTCTGCTATTATCACAATGTGTAGCCTCATGATTTGGTCTAGGCAGCAGCAGGCAGAGAGCCCATAGTTAAGATTTAGCGTCAACTGGCCTACAACACTCAGTAGTTACAGCCTTGTCTATTCTTGACTAGTGGCTGTGTCATCCTCGCCTTTATATCTTTAGAATGTCATCCCTCTGGAGACTTATTTCTGGGTTATTAAGTCTCTCTGCATTTGCACTTTCTTATTATAAGATGGAAACAGTCACTGTACCTCCCTCAGCAGTTATGAGGACTGGGCGAGTTAACCTAAGACTGTGCTCGCAATGGGTACCTGGTGGAGTTCTTAGAAACTAGTAGCTAAAGGAAGCCTGTCCTCTCACAGCAAGAGCAGTGAGCTTCATAGAGTTAAAATATCCATAGTGATCAGAACTGCTTAGTGACTTAATTCTAGAACTCGACGCCCACCATCAGCTCAGAGCCTCAAGAGGCAGCTGGCTGACGACAGCCAGTGGGTGGAATGATGGTACCACGGCCTGTCTCCGGCCATTGCACACACAGACAGGTGTTCTCCCCTCCAGAACATGCAGATGTTCTCCCTCAATTATGGAACAGGTCCTTGGAGCTCATTCAAATGCGAAGAAATATTTAGACCCTGTCAAAAGCACTCCAGATTGTTGGCTCTCATTTTAGATAAACAGGATAAGCAAACTTGGCCTGCATGAGAGCTGGTAATAAATATTCTCTTTTCCTCTCTACTTGTTCAAGGCCAAATGCTCTAAGCCCAACTCTCTCATGAGGAATATGTGAAGGGTTTTTCTGTTGTTTGCTTGTTTAGTTAAAAACAAAACTTCCTTACAATATACAAATGTTCACATTTGTGTGATGATACAACTCAGCTGAGATAAAAGTAAGACGGGTGGCCTCAAGATCATGGCAGATGGTTGAAAACAGAGGTCCGGGGAAGGTAGACCGTTTGTCTAGAAGTTCATGAAAATTTCTTGCGGGAATAAGGGCATGAAACAAACACTCTAGAAAAGTACATAGCCCTCTTCCTGTTCGCTGGCCAATTGGAGCCCTTGTTCAGCACGCTATTCCCTCTAAACACTCAACCCGTCACAGCTTTGTGAAGATGTTCCCGTGTGCACACCCATGCAGGCAATAGCAAGAGCCATCTTGGGCAAGAAGTAGTTTTATCAGAACAAAAAAGGCCATCCTTTATGTCTCTTATTCCGTTACCACCCCAATCTTCGTTCCGCATTAGCCACTATCAGTGGTTCTGTGTGTGTTCTCAAGCTTCTGGACAAACAAAAAACAATTTAGGTACAGAACTCCAAGCCATAAAATAGGCATTTGGAAATGGACCAGAATGAAATATTTTTAAAATATCTACAGAGAGAGAAAGTGCAATATTTTACATAGTCTATATAGACAGAATACTATGTGCATATTAAAAGGAGAAACAAATTGATGTGATAACTTGTCATGTTTTGAAGCAGGCTCAGGCAGGGAGATGCCGCTTACAATGGTAAAGGAGATAAACTGTGCAAAACATTCTCTACCAAGGAGCAGGTGCAAACACGTGATAAACTCAACACATTCATGGGCTCTACACTACCAAAATTAGCTCTGTGGCCAAGGAAGACAGCAAGAATGAGGGGAGAAGGAAGGAAAGAAGAAGAGAGAGAAGCAGAGGAGAAAGGAATCAAA
Organism: Ctenodactylus gundi; assembly: GCA_004027205.1. Classification (NCBI taxonomy): domain Eukaryota; kingdom Metazoa; phylum Chordata; class Mammalia; order Rodentia; family Ctenodactylidae; genus Ctenodactylus; species Ctenodactylus gundi. Next base: position 428,841 of record PVKB01001197.1, on the reverse strand, counting down.
AAGAAAATATAAACCTTACATTTTGTGAAATCGGTGAGACACCGAAGGACTGGAATCCTGTCTTCTGTACTTCACCAGCGTGCCCTGCCCAGTTTTGTTAGTCAGTTAGATAACAGCTTTGTGAGAGGCGCCTAATACTTTTGTCTTTACGTCAGTGTTTCTCCACTAGTGGAAAGGAAGGACAGGCCCAAATAGCATGACAGCATGACGGCTCCCCTGAGCATCCAGCCAGGCAGCCCACGACAGGATGTGGTGGCAGACAGAGCACAGAAAATGCGTAGCTGAGGACATCGATTCTTCCTGACAAGTACCGATATGTCTAAATCCTATCTGGTCTTTTCATTCTGCTCTGAATAAAGGACAAATAAATCAATTTTTATATAATGTACCAGCCCAAGTGCCTCAAATTATCATTTTTTGTTTTAAAAGAAGAAAAATCCAATATAGGTAGGACTATGAAGCAACTGCTACCCTATCCTTATACTGTAAAGTATATGCTATATTCATAAATACTGCAGGTACAGAGGTTTTGGTCAACTATCCCAGTGTGGATTTTAAGAGCCAGGACCTGCTGCCACCAGCCTTACTGTGTATCGAAGCCAGCGATTTCAACAATAAAACAAGCATGCTCTCATGCATCAAAAGAGATACACAGGAATGCCCCCTGCCTGCCGATACGCCAGTTGTACCAGCCAAATCCTACAAGTGACTCAGATGTTCACCAGCCATAGAAAGAATAGTTAACACAAGGGATGATCACAAACTGCAACGAATGTTTGAATTCTTTAGACGTATTACAGTGCAAGATGCTGTTATGGTTCAACTCTGGAATGCCACCCAAGAGCCGCGCGCATGTGTGTGGAAGGTGACTGGATTAGAGGGGTGCCACACTCACATTCATCAGTGGGTAGTCTGCTGATGAACTCAGGTGCTGTTAAAAAGCAGGGCCTGGTCAGCACAGTCGTGCCACTGGGGGCACAGTCTACTAGGGTATATCCCTGCCCTCCTAAGTGCTGGAACTACAGGATTACAGGCACGCACCACCATGTCTGACTAATCTTTATGTGTTGCTAGGGCCTTGAGCATGCTAGGCAATCACTTTAACCACTGAGCTCAAATTTTTGAGAAAACTTAATATTAGTGTGCCTTTCACTATGATGATTTTTAAAGAATTTAAACACATTTTGGTCACACCTCATGTGAAATGAATCAGTACAACGGTTTACAGTGTATCAGTATGATCAGGTGAACTCAGCCACATACAGCAATATGGATGGCTAACTCTCACAAAGACAAAATCAAATTTAAAAAGATAATCACAAAAGAAATGGGGTAATGATTAGAAAAAGACACAAAGTGGTTTCTGATATTCTGGTAATGTTCTGTTAATTGATCTGGAGGCTGGTTATAAGGGCAGGTATTACATTTTTGTGACAATCTTATCAAGCTGTGCATTTCTGGTAAGTGCAATTTCTCTTCTACATGATTTACATAAATTACATTTAAGTTATGTGTATGTGTAATCATAAATAATGTTCTTTAACAGAGAGGGCATAGACTACATGAGCACACATTTGTCTAGTCACAAAGCCCTGTACTAATACTCTCCCAAACTTGGTTCAATATTCTGTTGCTGTTACTCTACAATTCTTGAACATTTTTGAACCAGGGTCCTTTTCATTTTACCCTGGGCCCCATGAATTACATAGTTCATCCCAAGTGGGTTTTACTGGTAGCAGATATCAAGAATTCAAAATTCCTTCAATAAATCCAAGAGCACTTGTAGATGTGAATAGACTAACCCTTAGTTGCCTCTTAAAGGAATCCAGAACACCTATTGCCTTTCTTACTATAAAGTCCCAGACAGGCCAGTTGATTCCAAAGCCCATAGCAGGTTAACAGGGGTGGAGGTAAAGAGTGGAGTAGGCCACTTTCCTGGATTTTGGAACTTTCTAAATCAATCGGGAGAACTACTTTGTTTGGCCAGATGCTAGAAGAAAGTGTTGCATCTCTACTCTGCTGGCCACCCCCTATCTGGCCTCTTTCCTTGCCAAATGGTAGATTGATATCCTGTGAATCTGGAAAAAATTGTGTTATGGTGGGAATCTAGAATGTCCTTCAAAAGCCTCAAGTGTTGGGAAGGTGATTCAATCATGAGGATTAGTTGGGACAAATCACTGGGACATGGCCTGAAAAATACATTTCTTTCCTCGCTTGCTCTGCCCCTCACTCACTCTACTTCTTGGTTGTTAGGGGATGCACAAATTTCTCCATCTAGGCTATCCAGCTAGACCCTCTTCCATGTCCTTCTGACATTCTCAACCACCTATGAATGGATTGAGGCCTTCTAAAACTGTGAGACCTCCCCTTAAGTCATGTCATGAGTGTCAGGTATTGTGTCTCAGTGATGAGATAGTAACTAAGACAGAAATTGGTACCAGAAAAGTGGGGTGATTTTACCTGTGTGATTTGGAAACTTTTGGAACTGGTTTGTGGGCGGAGTTTGGAAAGGTTTGGAGGTGCAGTTTAGAGAAGCTTTAGAATGCTCTGAGCTGAGCTTGATGGGAAATTAATTATTGGAAGATCTTAGAAGACAGGAATGCTGATGGAAGTAGGGATTATGAAGAAAAGGCTCAAGAAGTTTCAAATGGGACTAAAGAACCTACTGGCAATTTGTCTAGAAATCATGTGTGCTGTGCTCTGGCAAAAAGAGAACGTGCTCCGTTCTGAGGCTTTGCCTGAAATTGAGATTAAGAGCTGTGCATTAGTTAATCTGGTGGAGGAAATTTAAAAGCAACTAATTTTCAGACTGGATTCTGCTTGAGGCTCTACATTGAAAAGTAGGGAAAAGTGGCAAAGCAAAAAGATATAAAAAGTGTGCGATTTTCCCAGAAAGAAAATACCTGCAAAGTTTTGGCAAAGGAGAGCATGGTTATCATTAAAAAGAAGTTCAGTACTCTCCATCAGTAATATAAGAAAGAAGCCTCAAAGGCATCTCAGAAATCAGCAAGACCCCACCCTTTACTAGTTCAAGGGTACCAAGAAAAGGACATGGCTTTGAAAAGACATCTCCAGACCACCTAGAAAATTAATCCACAAGAAGCTCACCCATCTACGAATTTAGAGGCCTCTACATCTGTCACCTGAGAAGGTAAGCCCACTGCTCAAATTAGTGGCGGACCTTGGCATCACTCATGTCATTCTGACTTCGCAAGCATGTAGAATGAAAGAGTTGTGGGGTCAGGAAGGCGTCCATCCAGATTTCAGAGTAAGTCTTTGGAAGCCAGTCAGTGTGACCCTAAAAAAGAAGCTCGTGAAGTTTTCAAGGTGAAAAGTGGAGACTCCAGAATTCTGGAGACACCAGGAACATGGACTGTGTGCACAGGAAGGTCTACAGGCCATAAGCAGAACCAGCCAAAAAAGAAGTTATGGAGGTTGCAGCCAGAGGCAAGGTCGTAGAGGCAGGGCCACCAAGGCCTTTGGAGCTCACGTCTCACTACAGTATGCCCCTGCTACTAGACAGGAGCTACCGCGTTTAACAAAACTACAGGATTTGGTCGTTGCCCTGGTGAATTTCAGTCTTGCTTTGGTTCTATTTCTTGTTATCCTCCTACACTTCCCTCTTGGAATGAGAATGCTTTCCTAACTCACTGCATGTTGAAAGTGTTAACTTTTCTTTGATTTTCACAGGCGCTCACAACTAAAAGCTTACCTTGAGTCTCAGAGGAGACTCTAAATTCAGACTTCTTAGCAGTGCTAGAACTGTTTAGACTTCTGTAACTCTTACGTTAGGATTAAATGCATTTTTCAGGAAGTGGGGGACATGAGTCTTCTGGGGAAGAAGAGCAGAATGTTTTGCTTTGGATATGGAATATCCCCCCAAAGCCTCGTGATTTAGAAGGTGATTCAGTCATAGAAGTTAATCCATTGGTTTCCTGTGCTGCTATAACGTGGGGCCTGGTCAGAAGGGGAGGCTCCATAGAATCTTATCTGGACAGGGAAAACCTAGGATATAACTTTCTTTCTCACTAGCTCCACTTTTCCCTAACTCTGTTTCATGGTCACCCTGGGATGAACACCTTTGCTCCACCTAGGCCCTCCAGCTTGGTCCTTATGTCATTGTCAGCCACCTGTGAATGAACTGAGACCTCTTAAAATTGTGAGGTAAAATAAACTTCCACCTCCTTAAGTTATTAGTGTTGAGTACTGTGTCCCAGTAATGAGAAAGTCACTAAGACACATTGATCTACTCACTTCAGCTGCCTTCTTACTCATCTAAGGGAACAAACTGTCCTAGGGGGTTCAGGTGGGATATGGTATTATTCCTAGGGCAGGGCCTTTCTTATACAGGGATGGTGCCCTTACATTTTCAAGCATCACTAGCTGTCAGGGACTGAGGGAAGGGGTGAATATGCCTCATTCTGGAACATTAAGAGACCTAGCAGATGTAAAGCCATGCCCTCCATGGTGGATTCTGCTAACGTTAAGGTGATATGTAGCTTCTATTTGCCCCTCCACTGTTTAATTCTTAAATTATTCAGGGTACAAGCTAGAAAAAGAAAACTGACCAGCTTTCTGACCTTCTGGAAAATTACTGCACTCTGCCTTTTCTGGAAAAATGGCAACACTCTTTATTGTATGAGAACTACCTTCAAAGAGTTCCAAGACTACATCAAAGTGATGAAAAACAGCCTCCACGTTGGCCTGTAGGTGGCTGGCTATGAAGCAGGAGGCCCAGATAAAACACTTTCTCCTTCCAGACACTAATGAGCCTGTGTCTCCTCCCGATTCCTCCCTCCTGCCAATTAGATGCCACTGGGAGCCGGTCCTCACTGTGCCATCATGCACAAAGGTTACTGATTTCCCTTTTTGCCTGAATTTTGATCACAGTTAATTCATTGAATGCCAAGGAGATTTTTCTGGGATTGCACATGAAAGGAAGAGAGGTCTTATTTTCAACTAAGAACAAATGAAATTCTACAGGACATCTTAGTCAACCAACTGCTCCTGCTGACTTCAAGTAGACAGTGTGGTGGCTGCATTTAGTTTTAGAGAGCCCCAAGGAAATTTCTCCTCATGTGACAATAGAAACAATAACTTTTTTTCCCTCTCATATGCTACCTACCAACAGAGGCTCAAATAAAGAGTCATGCATTTTCATGGCCACCTCATCCTTGGAGAAATTATGCCCTGGAAGCTCCTTCTAGCCATAGGATATTCGCTTAAATAATTTCATGTCATCTTGCACTCATCTGTAAATCCCTTTATTATTTGAATATCTACTGTGCAACATAGCACTAAATAAACATTCATTCCCCTCTGATCTGTCTATCCTTCTGCAATCTTTTCTGTTTTGCTCTTCAATACCTTGGCTAGTAAATCTTTCAAAATGCCTTCCGTGATAAAATCCATCCTACTCTTAATAGCCTTCTAATCTTATTACTTTCTTTCAGGTCTGCCCAGCACTAACCACTTAGTCTGTTCTTGGGTCCCACAAATACATTTTAAGCTCCAACAAAGTCCAATAATTATCGAACAGATAGGAGGTTTGATGATGAATTAGTCCCGAGTAAGCCATTTGTAGCTTATAGGAAAAATACTCAGTATTATACTCATTTCAAATAATAAATACTTCCATTGATTTTTACAAAACAAAACATAAGAAGCATAAGTAGATCAAACATCCTTGATCTGGGGACACACCAAAAATATAGTGTCTCTGAAAGGAGAGGCAGGTCTCTGAAGAGTGTATCAATATCAAACACTGAGCTGGAGGAGGTGGAAACTTCTAGTCATTCTGCCCTAGAAGTACTATACTAATCTCGGTCCCCAAAACAGGTCCCATGTTTCAAGACTATGTTTAAACTCTTTTTCCTACTTGAAAGATGCCACACTCGTGAATTATGAAATTTCTTTTGTCCTTAATGAACCATTACAACTATCAGCACTTTCCTGGTTCTTCCAGAAGAAAGTAGCCTTCCCTTCTTCTGAATACCCTGTAAGATATCTCATCTATGGCATTAACTGCACGGTGGCAAAAATCAACACACTTTGATCCATTCACTCCCTAACAGTAAGCCCCTTGAAGATAGGAACTATGAACAACAGACAAACTTCTTCATCCTAAGATAAAACGAAAACATTTCAATCTTTCTCAAAAACAAATTTATTGTTTCTAAGCCCTGTAAACTGGCTGGAGAAACATTAAGTTCTGGTCACAGTGGGTTCTCGTTCACATCTTTCCTAACACTATCACCATGAGATTGCACAATAATTTTTGGGTTTTCACAAAACTGAAAACACAGTCTCTTTTAGTCAAGCTGTATCACCTTTGACATTCACTGTCCTGTTCCATATGTTCAAGATAAAGCTTTTGGCTCCATTTCCACCTATCTATGCCCAAAGTTCAGTACAAAATCTACTCTCAATGACACCCTCCCATATTTCCACTATGACAGATCCTTGTCCCAACTGAATGTGACTCTTCATCTTATATTCAGTGTTGACTACATTCTAGTGTCCGGCCTGGCAGCTACTGGTCACATCCTCAGTGTTCAAAGAAAAGAATATCACAGTCACATTCGCATTTCCTACTAGAGGCTAACATAGTATTTGATATTAAAATATTGAGCTAATAACTAGTTTTCTTTTCTTTTCTCTTCAGGCCTGGAAGGACTTTGTGGGATTTTTTTTCTGCATATGGAAATAATATGAAAACATTGATTTGATATACTGATCAAAAACAGAGTTAGGTAAGCCAACTTCATTGCAGGGTAACAAAAAACATCACCCATTCAACACAGTATAAGATTTAAATGCAGCCCACCAAGGGTACATCATACAAAAAAACTGTAAGACCACTGATGCCGTCAGGTACTTTCAGTTCCTATCCAGATTATATTCAAACACTGGTGGTTCCAATGCTTACATCAAAATAAATCATTTTTGGGGAAAAAAAGATAAACCTTTGAAAAGGCAAATCAAAATGCCTTAGTAACCATATAGCCAGCACAAACTTGTATACTTAAATTTCAGATTTGCTTCCTATTACTCAACCTTTATTCACTCACACGGGCATAACAAATCTTTCTTTATAGTTAAGTATCTTCCTTTCCCAGTAATTAGAAGGAAAAATCCAAAATGATTCGTAGGAAGAAAAAATCAGAAATTAACACATCTTGTTTTAAATATTTTTAAGGATTAAAAAGGTTGAAATTTCTAGTAAGAAACCATTATCTGAATGAACCTTCTAATAGCAAACCACTGTAAAATGCTTCAGCTGCATTTGGTGCAGGGGTAGAGATTTTCTTCAAAGCACCCACACCCTCCTGATGAGGTCAGAAGTACACTGGTTTGTACTATGGTGACATCCATTAAGTCATCTAGGTTCAGCAAGGGCTCTGTCAGATTAGCATTAGGCTTGACCTCCAAATTTGGCCCACGATTTACTGGGGAGATTCATAACCTTTCGATTGTCCTGATGGTTTGACGTATTTGCTGGAGTCTGGGCCACATCCTGGAAGGCCACCATAACTTCTGAATCTCGCATGCCTGCAAGAAGCTCAGGATAACTAAGGATTTCATTGAGCCCAGGCATTCCTGCCATTGCAGGCATTCACCGGGAAAATTACCAGCCATTTCCCTAGGAAAGCCACCTGGAAAAACCACACTGAGATCGCGATTGTCCTGTCTTCTATCTCCCTCGGGGACTCTCGTGCTGCTTCCTAGCCTTCTCACCCTCCCATGCTTCCTCTGATCTCTCACTCTTCCCATTTTTGCTCACTTTCCCCAGTGTTCAGCCATTTTCTGGGCCGGTGGCTGAAGTTCCTTCAGCACTGCACTAGCATCCTCATCATAATCCAGTTTCCAGGCAAGAGCAAGATCAGGGGCTGCTTCATCCCAATGCCCAAGAAGTCTGCATGCCTCCTTGCCACTGGTAAGGCTGAGCTGAATTGGGGCTTATTTCAATGGCTCTGTCACAGTCACACATGGCGGTGTTTGGCTTCTGCAATCAGACGAAGACACTGCTCTCTTGGCGTACAGAATGGCCAAGAGAGGGTTGAGCTAGAAGGCATCTGTGAACAACTCAGAGGCTTCCTGTAGTACACCATCACTTAAGGCTTCAATAGCAGCTCCTATCTTTTCATTTGCTTGATCCATCACTTCCTCAGTTACCTCTACGTTTTCATCTCCGTTTCTTGAGGGGCATCAGTCTCTGTTTCAATTACACCTTTACTGTCAATTTCTAGATTACTTTCCTCACTTGGTGGCTTGTCTGTCTTTATGTTTTCCTCCATTCGCTTACCGTTTTTCTTCTGGTTTAGCTTTATAAGTTGCAAGTGGTACTGTGCCCACCTTGCATCTCCTCAGTGCGCAGGACACCTGGATCCTGCTTACACGTTTTCGCAAAGGCCCAAAACTCATTCATCTTACAGGGGCCATGCTTGGCAGCAGTTGAGGACACCAGCAGATGTGACTCAAGAGGCAGGGGCCAGAGAAAAATCACTATCCAATATAGAGTGGATGTTATGGCAGATTTAATTGCCTCAATTATGAGTTCCTGGACCCATTTAAATTGGCCTTGTCGCACCGTGCCCCTGGAAACATCGGAGAAGGGTGAGAGGAGTAGCCATCTGATCTTTATACCAGATGTTTTCTTTTCCTGGAAAAAAACATTCTAGCATAGAAAGTAAATAGACAAATAAAGCGGTTAGGTGGATGCTTCTCTTATCCTCTCCTTTTCTTTTCCTCCTTGTCTACCTAACCACTTGAGCACAAATGTCTGAAGATAGTATGGACTAGGTTTCCAAACACAGTTATGGTAATGTGAGTACTATATCCTCTCAGAACCATGCCTAAGAGGGCAGTCCATCAGATTGCAAACAAGCATTCATCCCTCTGAGCAGGGCCAACTCAATGGTGCATATGGCACAGATGAAAACAATTCAGGGATGTCATTGTCATCCAGTGGGATTTTTGCATTGAAATATGCTAATTACCAAACAACATAATGGGCAACAAAAAGCACTAATTCTCTTCTACAGAAGTTGAAGTAGCAGCCAGTTCTCTCTGTCAACCATAGGAACTGAAGCAGGGAGGGCAACTGGAATTCATAAACAACACCGAAGCTCTTCCCTCACAAACCACAGCCAGTAAGCGTGTTTTCAAAGGCTTCAAGTCCAATTCTAATGTAATAAATAAGAGATAGAATTATGGAAATGTAACGAAGAGAGAGAGGTAGACGAGACAGACAGACACACAGACACAGACAGATTGGGGAGGAATCACTGGGCACCAGCCCAGATATCCATCTAGGCCTGGCATGCTCCTGCCAGGCCCTTAGACCCTGTGTTCATAAACTCACTACTCACGCAAGACCTTTGGGTGTAATGCAAATTAATTAAACTGCCATACAGCTCATTTGGCTATTATTGAGGTTTTAAAATAATTAAGAGTGAAAGCAACTGATTAAACCCTTTCTGGGCTGTTGTAGCAGTTTATGAATTATGTAAGTTCCATATTAATGTGAGTCCCCTGTGATTGCAGATTAGCTGGGAGGTATTCATTAAGAGGGAATAAAAAAGGCAACAGTAGCTGTGACATCCTTTTGTCTCCCTCTGTGACAGCTTTTCAGGCAGCCCTATGCGAGGTCATAAAAATAATACAATTTATTTCTGTAACATTTTACAAATAGGATAATATTTTTATCACATCTGATCCTCCCACTAATTCCGCGAGCTTGAGAAGGCCAGTGTTATTGTTTTAAAATAAACTAAAGCTTAAAGAAGTGGAGCACCTCCCGCAAAAGTTAAATAGGGGAGAAATAGTCAGTGCTCCAGCTTGCTGACTCCCGGTACAGCGCTCTTCCTTGGACTGTGTTCTGGGTTCCCCTCCTAAGAGCTTCGAGTCCGCCAAAGCAGGTCCACCATTCTCTCATGTTGGGTGAAAAGTTTCTAAAGAGAAATCTTCGTTATTTTGGCCTAAAAATAATCTACGGGGTGGAGGAACGGCACCGTGGTTAAATCACTTGCCTAGCAAGAACAACGGCCCTGTGTTTGATTCCACAGAACAACATAAGCTGGGAGTGGTGGTGCGTGCCTGTAATTCCATCACTTGGGGGGCTGAGGCAAGAGGATTGCCATGAATTCAAGGCTTACCCACACTACAATAATGAGCCCAGGACCAGCCTGGGCTACAGAACAAGACCTTGTCTCAAAAGAGAGAGAGAGAGAGAGAGAGAGAGAGAGACAGACAGACAGAGACAGAGACAGAGACAGACAGAGACAGACAGAGAAAGAGAGAGAGAGAGAGAGAGAGAGAGAGAGAGAGAGAGAGAGAGAGAGAGAATTCTATCACAGAGAAGAAAAATTTCCCCAGAGATCAAATGGAAATACTTTTGCTAGACTTTCTCCTTTTAACTCTATTAGAGCCACAAAACGTCAGAAGATCAAGAAAAACATAACATTCAATAAAGTGAAGAAACAAACACAAACTGAACACATGAAGCATGTAGCATACCTGTCAAGTTAAGATCTGAGGTGAGTAGAGGGAACATGGGGAGAGCTAACTCACCTATCTCAAAATTCATAGAATATGTAAATTTTCCCAAAAGAAGTATCACTAAGAAAAAATAAAATCAGTCTTCCATAAATCCACACAGAGATTTTGCTTGTAATGATATTTCCTAACTTATTAAAGGGCACCATCCGTATCAAAACCCAAAAAGGAACATGACAAGAAAAGAGAACTTTATACTGCACTGTCTCATGAGTCCTAAGCATAATACTATAACTCAAAAAATTAAACATACTATCAGAAAGAATCCAGCAATACATGAGAAAGATAATACATTATGACTAAACTAACTTAATTGAAGAAACGTAAGGCTAGTTCACTTTTGAAATTCAGTGAGTCATTTCATTTACAGAAACATAGGCACAAATAAAAGAATTAAAAGTAAGAATGTCCATTCATCGATATGAAAAATCATATTATTTTGTTTAATAGGTCAGAAAAAATAGATAAAATCAACATTTGCTTATAACGAAATCTCAGCGAAGTTGGAATAGAAGTGAACTTCTTAATCTAATAAATTTTATCTATGTTAAACCAAAAGCAATTATAATGCTTAACAAAGAAATAGGGAAGCTTTCCCCATGAAATTGGGAGTGAAATGGAAGTTATTAGCTATTAGTCAATACTCTACTGGACTAATTTAATAAGTCCAATCTAATAAGGCAAGAAAAAATATTAGAAAGGAAAATTGACATTACCACGGAAGATTAAATTGTGTTCATATATGCACAAATAAAATACAGATAAGTTATTAGATCTGACAGAATATGTACAAGATCTCTACACAGAAAACTAAGCATTGAGAGAAATAAAATTGAACTGCAATAAATTGAGATGTATGAGCTTCATACTACATTTAAATTAAAGTTTCAATTTTATAAATGTTTCATTCCCTCCAAACAATCTATAGATTCAATCTCAATTCAAATAATGACAGAGAGCAGGAGCACACACGTGTGTGTGATTTGACAAATTTGTTTTAAAACTGACATGGAAATGTAAATTACCACAAATACCTAAAACAAATTCAAGAAGGCAATTTTTCCTTTCAAATATATTGGTATTTATTTTAAAGCAATAGCACTTAAATTAGTGTGATATTGGTACAAGAAAACACAAGTAGATAAATGCAACTGAGTAGAAAATCTAGAAAAAGATCCACGCAGCATAGACCGCTACTTCTAAGTTTGGCACTAAAAGGTACAGAAGAGAGCCTTGTCATTAGGTACTGCTAATCAATTAGATATTCATAAAAAAGTAATAAAATTGACTTCTACCTTTCGCTATACAATATAACTATTTCCACATATGTTGCATATTTAAATGAGAAATACAAAACAATGAACAGTCTAAAAGATAATAAACAATGGAATATGATCTTGGAATAGGCAATAATTCTAAAAATGACACCAGAGTCCACTAAACACAAAGGCACAGATAAAAGAATAAATTAAAAATAGGAGTGTCCATTCATCAAAAGATCCCAGAATGAGTGTGGAAGGAGAAGCCAGGAAAGGCGATAAGCTTTGATAATACAAATAAGTAAAAGAGATGTGTATTCTGACTGTATAAACAGCCTTCAGTAAATAAGATAGACATCTGTATCCAAACATAGACAAGACACTTAAGAGAGCTGCTCATAAAAAGGAGCGTCCGAGCGGTGAGTGAGCATATGAAAATTGACCAGATTCATTTAGGAAGACATGTAATAAAACTACAGTAAGATATTGCTGGAAGACACCAAAAGCAAAAGAAACAGTCCCCAGAATTAACACATGGGATTATGTCAAATTAAAAAGTTTCTGCACAGCAAAGAAAACTATCAACAGTGTAAAAAGAGAACCAACAGACTGGGGAAAAAGTATTCACCACCAATACTTCAGATAGAGCTCATAACCAGAATATACAGGGAACTGAATAAAAGTAACTCCCTTGAAATCAAAGACCCTATTGAAAAATGGGCAAAAAAAAAAAAAATGAATAGGCAGTTCTTAGATGAAGAAGTTCAAATGGCCAATGAATACATGAAAAGATGTTCAACATCCTTAGCCATAAGAGAAATGCAAATCAAAACATCAGTAAGATACCATCTAACTCCAGAGAGATGGGCATATGTGAAAAACACAAACAGCAGTCGGTGCTGGCGAGGCTGTGGGGAAAAAGGAACCCTCCTGCACTGCTGCTGATGGGGTTGTAAACTGGTACAACCACCTTGGAAAGCAGTATGGACATCTCTCAAAAGACTGGAAATAAATATCCCTTCAATCCAGCGATACCTCTTCTGGGAATATTCCTACAAGAGTTAAAAACAACACGTAACAGAGATACATGTATACCCATGTTCATAACAGCACAACTAACAATAGCTAAAGTGTGGAAGACGCAAAAATACCTATCAACAGACCAATAGATACATAAACTGTGGTATTTATATACCATGAAATACTACTCATCTATAAAGACAGACAGGTTGGAGGCTTTTATAGGTAAACGGAGGCAACATGAGACCATCATGCTTAGTGAAGTGAGTCAGAAGCAGAAGGTGAAATATAGAATGGTTTCTCTGATACGAGAAACCCAGATCACAAGTATTTAATAGAACTTAATGTGGGGAATAATGGGAAGTGGAGGGGGTTTGTGCAAAAAATACTCAAGACCAATGTAAACTTTATGTTTTGCACTTATACATATCAATAAAATGGAGGAAAAAGATATTACTAGAATAACCTCTGCCCTAACCAAAATGAAAAAGCTTGGCAAAACCAAGCGTGGGCACCAATGTAGAGAAACTGAAGCCTTTATATGCTGCTGATGCAAGCATATTGTATTGTAAATACACACTAATAAAAATAACAATAATGGGAATAATGAAAAAGAGAGTACAAATTGGTATGTGTACTTTTGGGAGTTATTTGGAAATAGCCATTAGAGGTAAACAGCCAATGACCCAGGAATTTGTATATTTAAACCCAACAAAAACGATTTAATTTTTTAAGTGTTTGAAGTTAAAGTGATATGAAAAAGAAATTTATGCTCTTGTGCAGTAAGAGTTATGCACACGAAGGTTCACAGCACTATCATTCATAATGGCCCCAAACTGGAGACAAACCAACTGTTCATCAACAGAAAGAAAAAACGTTTAAGCTTTTTCTGTGATACACACATACAATCCAGTTCAACAAGAAAAATGCCTACATATAACTGCATGTAGCAACGTGAACAAATCTCACGCGTATGATTTGGTACAAAACAAATACAGGAAAGAGCATATAACATATGGTTCCATTTACCAAAGCTGGAAAAAATGAACAGAACTGATCTACAATTACATTATGGAGTGCAGAGGATATTGAAGGGGAAGAGACACTAGTGATATTTTTTAAATGTTGGAATTATTTCTTCTCTTCAACTAGTTAATGATTACATAGGCATGATCATTTTGTTTACTTCAGAGTTGTGTACTTTTCTAAAAGTGTTTACTTCAATTAAAAAATTACCTCAAGTGTCATACCTAATGATCATTACATTAAAACCACTGGTCCTTGTGTTAAAGATCCAAAGTCCCATGTAGTTAGAACACAGGTAGAGAACAGCCCTAGCAAAACAAAGTTCAATTATGTAGAAGGACTAGTAGAGAAAAATTTGAGAGAAAACTTGCCTACAGGAAATTCTTACTTTTTATTTACTTTAAATGTAAATTCTATATTGAGATATATCTTATATACTCATAAAAGTGACTCTCTTAAAGGACATAATTCAGTGGCAGTTAGTGTGGTCACAAAGTTGCACCATTAGCTAGTTCCAGAACATTTTCACCAACCCTGAAAAGAATACCCATGCTCATTATCTGTCGCCCATTTTAATCCCTGCCCCTCAAGTTTTGCCAGCCACTCGTGTGTCTTTTAATAATTTGGCTGGTCTAGATATTTCTGGATTCCCATGTTAGATGGTCTCTGGTGCGTGGCTTTTTTCCTTTGTCACTCTATTTCAAAGGTTTGCGTTGCAGCATGAATCAGTATTTTCTTCTTTTTTAACTGAATAATGTTTTACTTCATAAATATACTACATTTTTAAGTTCACTCACTAGTTGATAGATGTGCATTGTTTCCATTTTGGACAATCCGTGTACAGCTGCCATGAACAGCCTTGTGAAATTGTAATGTACACCTTTTCCATTCTTATGAGTAAATTTTCTGGGTTATATGACAAACCTATGTTTAACATTTTAAAAACTTTTACGCTGCTTTCCAAAGAGCTGCACCACTTTACATTCCTACCAGCAATATATAAATGTTCCAATGTCTCCACATCCTCACCAACATACATTGTTTCCTGTCTTCTATTCTGCCCATCCTAATATGTATGAGATTTGTGGATCTGATTTACAGTTCCCTAATGACTAATGATGCCTACAATTTTTCAAGCACTTATTAGATATTTATATATTTTCTTTGCCCACTTTTTTGATGTTGAGTTGTAAATGTGTTTTAATATTTTGGACATAAGTCCCTTGTCAGATTATGCATTTAAAATATATTCTCTCATTATGTGGGGGTGTTTTTAGCTTTTCATCAAGTTCCATTGACCATAAAAGTTTTTAATTTTTATGAAATTTTATTCACTAGGTTTTTATTTTGTTGCTTTTGTCTTATCTGGAAAGTTACTGCTACTCGCAACTCAAAAAGATTAGTTCTTGTGTTTTCATCTTAAAGTTTTATACTTTTGGCTCAAACTTAGGCCTGTGATCAATTTGAGTTAATATTTATATGTTGTACAGTAGAAGTCCAAA
Source organism: Ctenodactylus gundi (assembly GCA_004027205.1). Classification (NCBI taxonomy): domain Eukaryota; kingdom Metazoa; phylum Chordata; class Mammalia; order Rodentia; family Ctenodactylidae; genus Ctenodactylus; species Ctenodactylus gundi. The sequence goes on along the minus strand of PVKB01001197.1, from coordinate 413,477 downwards.
TAAATTGTTTTCTTCATGTGTACATCCATTTGTCAGTCCAGCATTGTTTGCTGGAAATATTCTTTCTCCAGTACCTTGCCTTAGCACCCTGATCAAAAGTCAATTTACCATGAACACAGGGTTTATTTTTGAACTCCTAATTCCATTCTATTGAGCTACATACCCATCTATGACTTTCCTATTTAGTCTTAATTACTGTTGCTTTGCCTTATGTTTTGAAATTGGGAAGTATGGGTTCTGTGGCCTATTTTTTTCTAATTTGTTTGTTTTAGCTTTTCTAAACTCCCTTGAATTTTCATATAAGTTTTAGAATCATCTTTTCAATTTCTAATAACCAAGGAAGAATCAGTTGGAATTTTTATAGATACTGTACTTGATATGTATAACAATTTAGAAAGTATTATCATTTTAACAACACTAATAAATCTTCCAATTAATAAGTGTGTCTTTTATTTGTGTGATTTCTTAATTTTGTTTTGATGAAGTTTTGTAGCTTCAGTGTAGAATTTTTCTCATTTATTTTATAAAATTTATTCTTATAAATTTTATTCTATTTGATGCAATGGAAAATAGAACTGTTAATTTCAGTTTGAGTGTATTCATTACTAATGTATAGAATTACATGATTTGAATATAGATTATACTTCATGCAACCTTGCTGTTATGGTTTAGATCCGAAATGTCTCCCAAAAGTCTCATGTATTTTGATATTGTGGAAGGAATATCTATGGATTTATGTGTTGTTAAGATGTAGGGCCTGGTAAGAAGCGACAGATCACTGGATCTTGACCTGTAAGAATGGATTGATTGTTGTGATATGACCTGGAAGGGAATATGTTACTTTCACCCTTCCTTGTTCATTCTGCTTCTTTGATCACCACAGGATGAACAGCTTCTTACCAGCTAGGCCTTTGCCAGACCTTTCCTGCCATTGCTAGCCAATTATGAATGGTCTGAGACCTTATGAAACTGTGAGCTAAATAAATTCATCCTTCCTTAAGTTGTGTCTGTAAGGTAATGTATCCCAAAAGCAAATATATAACTAAGATGAAAATTAGTACCATAATGAGGTCATTATTGTGACTTTACCCAATGATGTAATTTGCAAGAATTTGAAACTGGTTTATAGAAGGAGTTTGAAACAGTTTGAAAATACCAGCTAGAGAAGCCTTAAAATGCTATGAGATAAGCTTGATGAGAGATTCTGGTAAGAGCTCAAAAGACCAGAATGCTAACAGAAGTACAGAGTGCAAAGGTCAGGCACATGAGGTTTCAAGTGGAAAGGAGAACTCTACTGGTAATTGGTCTAGAAACTATGCGCGCTGTGATCAGGCAAAAACTGTGTTGACTTTCTCTCCCTGTCCTGAAACTTTCCCTGAAATAGAGCTTAAGAGAAGTAGACTACTTAACCTGGCAGAAGAAATTTCAAAGCAGTCCAATGCTCAGGCTGTCACATGGGTTCTGCTTGTGTCTTTTAGCTGGCTCTACACTGAAAAGCAGGGGAAAATGGCAAAACCAAAAGAAATAAAAAGTTGATAGTTTTTCCATAAATAAAGTGTCTGAAAACTTGAGTCAAAAGAGCACATGGTTGAAGAGATTAGCATCAAAAAGAAGTGAAATAACATCAGGACTATAGAAAATATGCCGTGGGGGCATCTCAGGAATCAGCAAGGCTGGGTCTTTTCAAACCAAGATGAACAGGCTAAAGACTTCGCTCTGCAAAGAGTACCCCAGGGTATCCTGCAGGGCCAGTGAGAAAGTGTTTGTCAGAGATCAGTCACTAGAAGTTCTTTCAGTCCTGCTTTGATTGCTTCCCCCCACACCCTCCTCCTGTTTCTCCCTTCTAGAATGGGAATGTTTACCCTGTACAATTTTATTTTGGAAATGTTTATCTTTGATTTTCACATAAGCTCATAGATAAGAATTTGCCTTTAGTCCAAGAGGTGATTTTGGATTGAGTTTTTAAGCAGTGCTGGAAGTGCGCAGACTTTGGCAACCCTTAGAGATGGATTGCATACATTTTGCTTAAGGATGTAGACACAAGTCTTTTAGGGACCGGGGCAAAATGTTATGATTTAGATCTAGAGCATCCCCTCAAAAGTCTCATGTATTTGGTTGTTGTGGAATATCTGTGGATTCCATGTGTTGTGAAGAGGTGGGGCAAGGTCAGAAGGGGCAGATCACTGGGGCTTAACTCAGAAGGGCTGGATCACTAGGATATGACCTAGAAGATCATATTCTAACTTTGCCATTCCTTTCTCACTCAGTTTCCTAACTGCCATGGATGAACAGCTTCTCTCTGGTTAGGCCTCTGACAGACCCTTCCTGTCATTGCCAGCCACCTGTGAATGGATTGAAACCTCATGGAACTTGAGCTAAAATGAACCTTTCCTCCCTTAAGTTGTGAGTGTCAGGTAACATGTCCCGGCAACACATGATTAATGAAGACACCTGCTGAACTCATTAGCCCTGTTATTTTTGCTTTTCAGTAAATTTTTAAAGATAAAATGTACATAAATCATGTCATGAGCAAATAGACACTGTTTTGTGTCTTCCCAAACTGGATGCTCTGTCCTTGTTTTTCTTGTCTAAATGCTCTAGTTAGAATATCCTGTACAATGGTGTATGTCCATTGTGTAAGTAATCATTCCTATCTTATTCTTGTCTTTGGGGAATGATTTTAGACTTTGAACATTAGGTCCAATGTTTGCTGTAGATTTGAAATAGTTTCTATTTACCAAATTAAGGAAGTTATCTTCTACTCCTAGATTATTGTTGTTGTGTCTTCCATAGTCTTACTTGTACCTGTTTTTGGGAACTACTACAATAATTCAGTGAATGCAAAAAGTATAAAGTGCATAATATTCAAATCAGGATAATTAACACTTCTAAATTCTTAAACTTTTAAATTGTTCATTAATATAACTGTACATACTTGTGGTGTAAAGAATATTTCAATACATGTTTATAATAATTGCTAGTAAAATCAGGGTAATTAAGCAATGTTGAATTTTGTCAAATTCTTTTTCTGAGTGTATTAGCCTGATCACAGTTTTTATATTTTATTAATACTGTAGCTCATTAATTTTTGTATTTTTGGAAATCTTTGCTTTTCTGGGATAAACCCCAGTTGGTCACAGAGTAATCTTTTTATACATTAATGAATAGTTTTAGTAGTGGTTTGAGTCTATGTTCTTAGAAGATACTGGTTTGCATTTGTAAAGGGTAGCTTTCTTGTGTCATTTTTGTCTTATTTTGGAATAAATCAAGAATTATACCACCTTTTTCTATTTTTTAAAGATTTTTAGAAGATTGATGTTAATTTGTCTTTAAATATTTGGTAGAATTCTCAAGTGGAGCCATCAGTTCATAGCTTTTCTTTTGGAGGAACTATTTTGATTACTAATTGAGTCTTCTATTATTTGTTAAAGATCTACTTAGACGTTCCATTGCTTGTTGAGTCTGTTTTAATAGTTATATTCTTTCTATGATTTTTTATTTCATGATAGTTTTCTAATTTATAGAAAGCTTCAAATACAATTGTTTATAGCCTCATAACCACTGACCTAAACAAAAATATAGTTTAATTGACTCATGTTACAGAATTTCCAAAGCAAAGAAGCCTTAGGGGAAGTTAATTCAACATCTACAAAGTTATCATAGATCCAGGACCCATTTGCGATCTCAGTGGTTCCTGCATTCACTTGGCCTTTACTCACCTCTTCCCATACTGCTACAAGTGCAAGGATTCATACAAATCTGACATTGTCCAGTGAAATGAGTGCATATATGTGACTCTGTGTGTGTGTGTGTGCATGTGTGTGTGTTGTAGAACTTTCCTACAGACTATCCTAAATATTTCATTGGCAGAACTGAGTCATTGCCAGAACCAAGCTCTCCTTCAGCCTAATCTCTAACTAGATGGACAGGATTGTCAAGTTCAACACAAACTAATTAGGACCCAAAGAGAGGGTGGCATCTGAAAAAATTATTATGAGCAAAAAAAAAAAGAAAGAAAGAAAAGAGCTAGTAGATATGCCTTAAGGGGAAACAGGTAGTTAAATTAATGTAATGACTAAATCCTGATGATCTTTCATAATCTACTTTATGAATTTTAGAAGACTTTTAAACAAACTCTTAGCTCATGCTGGAAGAAATATTTAATATCCTGCAATTGGTTGAAATTTCCTTTTTCTTATTCATATTGAAAATGACGATTTAATGGCATATAAACCATAATAAAATTTAATTTTTAAAATACATCTTCTATAACAGAAAAATTTTACTAAGTCAAACATAATATGAAGAATACTTTTATTTAAAAAGGTAAAAAAATACTACATATGATTTAGATTTTTATTAGTCATTGATAGTTTTGTCCAAATTATCCAAGTTAACTTGTCTTACTGAACAGAAGACAACAGAATTTAGGAAGACAAAAAGAGGTGAATGAGTTTGTGGAGCGAAATGGGATGCTGTGGCCAAGGAGGATATGCAGAGGATACCGAACAGCTCTGATAGTCAGGCAAGACTCAGAACCATGTGGGATGAGCTCTGGGGGCCGGATGGATAACTTCCTGCGTCTCTCTCTTCTTGGTGTACAAGGGCCTCCTGGAAGTCCTTAAAGTCTGAACCAAAGGGTCTATTTAATACTGACACTGCAGCCTTGGGCCAGAAGTTGATGATACAAAAAATGACTATGACTCAGTTCCTGCCCTCAAGCATTCATAGTCTAATAGGAAAAAAAAACTCAGGAAAAGAAATTTTAAGTGCAACAATAGAGGCATGATGGAAGGAGCCACAGCAACTTCCCAGAGGGGACAGTGGTTAACTGAGTTGGGAAAGTCAGAGACAACTCTATTGAGGAAAAATAAAAATCCCAAGTTATATTTGAGTTCACCAAGTATATAAAGGAAAAAAGGACTTTCCAGAAACTGAAACGTTTACAGTAGCAGGAAACCACAAGTCAAAGTGATGTTGACACAGCACCGCAGTGGCGGGAATAAGCTGGACGGAAAGGAAGACAGGAACGAGACCTCAGGAAGACCTCCTCGGCCTACCAGGTGGATTGAAACCTCAGCCGGGACGACGGGGCCACGGAGTGCTTTCACGTCGGCAAATGTCCCACTTTTCGCTTTCAGAAAGAGACCTTGGTGGTTCTATGGAAAACATATTGGAGTATTTCAAGATGGAAGCTCAAAGAATTGTAAGGGGAATAATAGGAAACATATTGGTATTGAAAAAAAGGAAGTAAGAAGATAGTCACTTATATTAGGAGGGTTGGTGGAGAGAAGCAGCAAAACATGATATGCTGGTAAAAGAGTAGGCGCAGGCAGAAAGTCGGTTCAGTCTAAGCTGTGCTGAGCAGAGCCGTCAGTGGGTCAGGCCAGTGAGGATGTACGTTTGACAGCTCGACACAGTTTTCACGCAGACATGAGAATTTCTTGAGGTGGTGTTGCCTGAACCTAGGTAAGAAGGTCAAATTGCCTGGGAGAAAGGGTGAGTGTGAGAAGACAGCAGAGGAGCTACCACATTTCAGGAAGGAGTGAGTTTGCCCATAGGGGAAACTGAGCAGGGACAGTGAAAGAGGTAGGAGAAGCAGGGTGTGCAGGCACACCCCACTCACCGTAGCATGGTGGGAGGCTGAGCCAGGAGAGGTCCGAGTACAAGCCTGGCATGGACAACTTTGTGACCCTGTCTCAAAGTAAATAAGAAGGGGTGAGAACATTGCTCAGTGCAGAGGGGATACAAGAAAATTCACTACATTCAAATCCCGAGGCATAGGAGAAGAAAAATCCATCTGATCTCAGAAACAGACATTGGAGTGATGTGACCACATCCCAAAGTAACACCTTGCACCACCAGAAGCTAGAAAGACTGAAATGGATTGTCCCTAGAGACCCTGGAGAGATCGAGGCTCTCCTGACATATGGACACCGGAACTCTTAACGGAACACAATTTTATTGTTCTAGGTGACCCAATTTGTGGTCACTCTGTACAGCAGCCCTAGGAACTAACACACAGGATGATGGACAAAGACTTATCACTCAGTGGGACAGTCACTTCCTTCCTTTGCTAACCTAACCTCTGCTTCTTGACCCAGCCAACTTAGTTTCTTTGCTTGCGTATTTGCTAACATCAACCACGCACTTTTCTATCTATCCGGCTAAGTCCCACCCAATGCCACTGAGATAGTCTCCACTAATTTCCTTCTCTGTGCTTATGTACTACACACAAATACCTTTTTGTTGGCTATTTCTTCACTCAGATGAATTCTAGGCCTTTGAAAGCAAAAGACCTGAAACCACCTCCAACTATTTTGTTCAGTGTCAGATCCAGTACATATATTTGACTGCACAAAACATAATAAATAGACAAATTGACTAATAATTTGGAATTGGCTACTACTATAACGACAAACTATGAGGTGTCTATTACAGGAAAGGTACCCGATGAGGAGCTTCAAATAATCAGCTTAATAGTAGCAATGGCTACTGGCTATTACATACTAGTAGTTCTGCTAGTGAATATTGTTTTGCTCTTATCTGATTTTATTTAGTCCTCACTCTATTAGTTACTTTTTCTTGCAGTGGCAAAATATCTAACACCTGTAATAAGAAAGGAAGATTTATTTTGGTTCATGGTTTTAATGGGTTCATCCTTGGTTGGTTGACCCCAGAGAAGATACAGCATGGTAAAGGGCATAGCAGAGGGAAGCTGTTTAATCCCTGGCAGCCAGGAAGCAGAGACAGGAAGAGGAAGAGCCAGGGACAAGAACATGCCCTTCCAGGTCACACCCTCAGTGACTCACCTCTTCTGAACACACACTTCCTTCTAACAACATATTCAGCTATAAGCTTACTAAAGTGCTCCTGTGATTCAATCACTTTCTGAAAGCCCCACCTCTAAACAAATAAGATTTCATTTTATTTTATTTTGTCTTATTTTTTTGAGAGAGGGTCTTGCTCTGTAGCCTAGGCTGGTCTTGAAGACACTATGGAGCCCAGGCTGGCCTTGGACTCATGGTAATAAGCCTGTCTCGGCTTTCCAGTGCTAGGATTATAGGCGTGTGCCACCACACCAAGCTTATGTGATGCTGGGGAATTGAACTCGGGTACCTAGCACGTGGTTGGCAATAACTAGACAAGCACTTTAACTGCTGACCTTATTCTTCCCGCCCAGATAAGATTTTAAATCTAACTCATAACAATGTGCTTTGGCCCCTGAAGGCTGTTGTCTGTCTCATTATATAAAATGCATTTAGTCTGTCTCTAGGCATTGCAGAGGACTGGGAATGTAGCTCAGTAGTACAGCACTTGCCCAATGTGCACCAAGACCTATCAGTCCACAGTATTAAAAACAACAAAAACAAAAAGAGTTGGCAGAGTCTCAACAGTCTGAACATTGCTCAAAAGACCAGGTAAAAAAAAATTTAAAAATTAAAAAAAAAAACTCCTGAGAGACTCAAGGCAAACTTTTAGCTGTGAGCCCACCAGTAAATATCAAATAGAAAGTTACTTTTAACATATAGTGAACATTTTTTTATTTAAAAAGGACGGAATAGGGAAATAGGAAGGAATCAGATCAAAGCATGACCAAAAACCAACAAGGCAAATATGAAATTCTGTAGCCCCATATCTTGTAGCTGGGGCTCACAGAGGCAGGAGGAGTACACTCAGGACGGGGGAGCCCCACCCTGTGGCTCTGATGGTCATGGCCCACACGCCTCTCTCTTAGATACATGTGTTCATTTTCTGTGACTTTGGATAGAGGAGGAGGTAGATATTTTAGGTCTTAGGTTTTTCAGACTTTTCTGGGTCGTTACTGTACTTCTGGCTTCATTCTCACAGCTTTATTTTACTTATTTATTTTTGAGACAGGATTTTGTTCTGCAGTCCAGGGTAGTCCTGAACTAAGTAGTCCAGCCTGGGCTCGGACTCACAGCACTCTCTCTGCCTCAGCCTCCTGAATGCTGGAATGACAGGCGTGCGCCACCACCATCTGAGTGCTGGAGAATCGCTCGGGACCTTGCACATGCTAGGCAAGTGCTCAGACTGCTGTTCTGTTCCTGCAGCCTCCTCACCCAACTTTACACATTGCCCTCTCAAGAGCACATTGCCTACTCTCCCAGGACTTTCACTGACATCTTGGTGGAAACCTCAGTGACCCTATGACTCTTGTATTTTGTACATTTATAAAACCATCACAATGAAAACAATTCTAAGGTCTACCACCAACTTAGGTAAGGGCCAGACCTCCTCAGATTACGTCAGCAATGGCCTCCGAGTGCCTGCACGGCTGTACTTGGAATATAGTTTTCAAGGCCAAGGCTGGGTAACTTTTTTCTTCCAAGGACCATATGGATATTTATGACATCATTCACAAGTCAAAATTATCAACTTATAAATTATCCTGCTATATTTGATAAAACCCCTAACATGGTGGTTGCCTTGGTCTTTTGGGCCATACAGCTAGAAGCCAGGTGTTCCTCAGTCCTGTCTTAGGCAATACAATTTTTAAGTCATCCCTGAGTGAGCAAGGCATCCTGAGGCTTTTTCTCAAAGAAAAGTCATTTGATCAAATTTATCCTTAATATCCTTGAGCAAGTTATGGGTAAGATCTGGTTGTTTTTTGAGATTTCACCAAGCATGGGTATTCAAAGTGTTGGCTTGCCTTGGCCACATTGAGTGAAGAGAATTGTCTTCAGCTATGTATAAAATATCTGACAAGGTTAACACATATGAGTTTCAGAAAAAAATCCCCCCCAACCTAATAGTTTAAGAAAGTTTACAAGTCTGCGTTGGGCAGTATTCAAAACCACCCTGGCCTGAACATGACTTCTAGGCCATCAGCGGGGCAGGACTATCTTAAAGCCATCTTTTCTGTTGTTCTGGTAGAACAGAATTTACCTTTTAAAAATGGATTTAATATTTCTAGCAACCACAGTCCTTTCGGCTCCAAATGATAGACATTTTATTATTGATAAAATTGCAAAAATGTTTACCTCTTTGGCTCTGTTATTTTTGTTTTTGATTTTTTCACTATATCTTTAGTAAAAGTGTCCAGCAGTATCGGGGCCACAGTCTAAATGCAGGGCTGTCTTGAAATTTTCTCTGTCAAATTCACTAGTCTGTCGCTTTTAAATTTAGCTTCCTATAAAGTTTTAGGATGCGGACACAATGTAGCCAAAATTTTTTCCAGGATGAACACACATGGCCTTAGTTTCCAATAGATTTCTCATTCCCAGTTGAAAGCTTCTGAGCTGGCCTTACTACGTGAATTTCATCAGCATTCTGGTCCTCTGAGATTTGACCAGGGTTACCAATCAAACACTGTTTATAGAATTCTAGGGCGTCTCCAGCCCGCATCATCAAATTTTCCCAAAGTCTTCCCATAAGCCAGTTCCAAAGGCTTCTGAACCACATCGTCAGGTAGAGCAACGCCTTCATTCCCCACAGCAGTTTTCTACATTAGTTACTTTCCTGTAGCTGGGACAAAATACCCAATACTCACAGCTTATAAAGGAGAAATTTATTTTGGTCATGGTAGAAGGGCACAGTAGAGAAAAGCTGTTCATCCCAAGGCAGTCAGGATGTAGCACCAACAAGGGAAGGGGCAGGGACAAGAATTCCCCTTGCCAGGTCATGCCCCCAGTGATCTATTTCTTTCAAGGAGGCCCCACCTCCTAATAGTGCATTTGGTTATGGACTCATCAGTGGTCCTGGGGTCCATTCACTGTCCAAAAGCCCCACCTCTAAACACAGAAGACTGCTGAGTCCCTTTTTGCATCTTAACTGTAATACTCATCATCACATAATCTTATTTTGATAGATGAGAAAGTTAGAGTAAGAGATTAAGAAACTGGCATGATAAAACCAGGTAGCAAACCTCAGAAGCTGAGTTAAAGTTCAGGTCAGACCTATACTCAAAAGTAGGCTCCAAGTAAGGTCTTCCAAAGAGAACATTTAATCTTCCTGGATGGCCAACTCCATGGCCGTTGTGTTAAGGTGCTTCAGTTTCTCAAATGTTTTGAGGACTCCCATAAACAATGTGAATCCAGATTTATAGAGTAGGTGAAGTCACAATTCCAAGACCTGAAATTAACTCATTTGGCCACTGGGTGGCACCAAAAAATTATATGAGCTGCGAAAGGTGGCAGACCTCGGTGGATTCCAGCCCTGAGGTGTTCCTCAAGTGGAGCCTTGCGCAAACGTGAGCCAAAGCCCAGAAGAACTAAGCCAAGGTTCAAAGAAAAGGATTAGAAAAACATTTCCTCAGGTGTCTAATGCTGATTGAAAAAGATAGCAGCAGATCCACATACTTGTATTTCAGTCAAAAATCATAATCTGGAGAAATACAGAGTATTTAATACTCCTGTTTACCAAAAGCACACAGAAATCCCCACGGGGGTTCCAAGAAAAGAAGTATTACAAACACAACCGCCAACAGCGACGATGTCCAAACACCTTAACAAGCCCTTGTTGAAAAGGCAGCTCTTTAATGATCCAGCTGCCTCTTAGCCAAACGCATAGCAACACTCTGCAAATACACTATAATTAACATCACACACTGAGCAATGGAAACTTTGAAAATATTTCATTTAATATCTCAGAGGAATCATGGACATTCTTCCCTGTGAATAAGGACATTGTCAATTATTTTACTAGGGTCAACCATGAATTCTTCATGTTGTGAAATACCTGCAGTTTGCTGCGTGCTCGGTTGGAGGAACCACAGCTCATAAGGTAGCTATATTCACTGGATAGAGACTTGGCTACAGCACAAGTGACCCCACCCTGCACCACTGCTACTGAGAGGGGTCTGCGAAGTACCGTCTGTTGCCCTCCGTGGGCTATTGCCAGCTCTCTACTAGGAAACGAATGCAGATTGAAAGTATAAGAAGATTTTATACTGTTTGACATTGTTACCCAATCCCAGGATATGACCAGTACAATGAAGCTAGACCAGTAAGGATGTCCCAAATTTGGAAGTGAGTCACTTGTGGTAACAGGTGTGAATAGTTCTGCATGAGAAGCATTTAACTCTCTGAAACACATTGGAAACCGAGCTGTTATCTGTACTGTAGGTGGTTGGAGAAGCACTGTCCTGAGGCCTAACAGCAGACCACCGTAGCCTGGTCACAGCAGGCAAGGTAGCTAAGGGGATGGGCTCTAGAGACACGGAGAGCAAGATTCAATCTCCTCTTAATTACCAGTTGTGTGGCCGTAGGCACATTACTCAAGTTTTAGACCTTTAGTTTCTTTAGTGCTGAAACGTAGCTAATGATATTTCCTTCATGGAGTGTTGTAACAATGATATAAACCAAAGCAGGTGTGGTGAGGCCAGACACTCTGGGGAGCTTCCATACTCCTTCACAATCTCTTTCACCTCTTTAGAGGTTGATGTTTTTATTTATTTATTGTTCATGTTTTTAAAAGCTCTCTTTGTCTTCAGGAAAACAGTGCTACTATTAGTGTCTTGGGTGTTCTTTATGACCTGAGCTTGAGTTTTTATTGGTCACCAACTTCTAACTACAATTAACATCGCCTTCAAATATGAATGCAGACAACACAGAATCTTCTGTGATTTTGAAACTAACAAAAATTATAGCTATTAGCATATTACATTCCAACAATTGCAGATATTAAAAAGTGCTTATGCTCATTACTACAAATGAGGTAGCTTTAAACTTGCCTCTAGACTTTAATATTTAATGTATTAATAAATTATCTCATATATCATTATGCATTTTTCAAAAAATTTGAAAGCTGCATCTGAATATAAAAGGTTTCCTCCTGTGTATTCTCTATCCATTCACAAACATTATTCCTAGAAGGCACCTGAGAGTATTATTACCTGGGTAGGGGGTCTAAGACACAGAAAAGATTAAGACCCCCGCCCTAGAGCCTGCGGTTAACATTTGAAGGACTTTTACCAGAAATTTGCCATCCTAGGACTGATAGTAAAGGGAAGAGTTCATTCAGGCATTCATGCCCCAACGCATGGCAGCCCTCTCCAACCCGGCTATCATGATCAGAGTGAGAGGGCTGGAAAATTAAGAGAGAAGATATCAAAATCAATTTTCATTGGTAAAATCAATTGAACATGCATGGAAAGAATGGCAATATTGTGCAGGTACACCACCCCACATAAATGGGAACAAGAGGAATTTGAAAAATCAGTGGCCCTCTTTCATAAGTGGGACACAATGCCTGACACTCCTACTGGATGCTGAGTGCAGACACTTACAAAAGATTTCTATGAAGATAGCTCAGCTGCCTCGCCTCTTGTGTTGAGAAGAATGTCTTCCATATCTCCAGTTGAGGATTTTGTGCCAGGTGTTACAACAGCCTCTGAGAAGCTGAGGCTGGGACACTAGAAGCCAACAAAGAAGTGTGTGAGACTGTTCTTGAGTTTGTGTCATATGCAGGGCTTGTGTGAATGTGGCAGAACTCTGACCAAGGCCTGCTGTCCCAGAAGCATGCAACCTGTTAGCCAGGCAATGGGAAGAAGACCATGAAAATAAAAAGAAATCACCTCAATAAGCACACACACACACACACACACACACACAGGCTACATATTCTGAGCTTCTTTGGTCCAAGAGTCAGCATCAGTGTGAGCTACAAGTGACAGAGACTCGGAGGAAGGTTAGGAAGTGGAAAGCTTGACACTTGGGAAAGGAAGGGCTTTGTGAATGCTCTAATTTTACTTTATTGGCACAAACATGCTACAAATGGACAGCTTGAAGAGGGGCATCCTATGTGATTGTCTTGGGCATCACATTTGGCTTTCTCTGGTTGATCTCAAGTAGGGGGAAGGGGGAGGAGAGAAATTGGTAATTGTTTACCAACTATCACCCTTTCTGGACTGACCACTATAAAGGATGTTCAGTTTTCTGCAGTGGTTGCTGCAGAGATTTTGGTTTGAAGTTACACACATGCATGACCTGGCAATTGTCCTATTTGTGTATTCCATCTGTATGGTGCCATAAGTCTCATCTATTTCTAGCAGGGAGATGTTAGAAATGTCTACCAAAAACTAGCTCAGGACTGTGAAGGCTCAAATAAGCACAGGTCTATTTGCAGCAGGAACATTCCACACAGTGTCTGAGACCAGTGAAAGTCTTGGGTATCTTGGTAGGTAGAGCCCACTCCTACTTTTACCTTTTATCAGTCATGCTGAAGTTACTATCCTTAGAAAGAAATGAAGGAGTGAAATAGAAGACAGAGGCAATCCTGTTGTCAAGACACCATAGGAAGCACATTATTCACCTAAGCTGGTGCTGTGGTTAACGATACCTAATCGTGCATGTAGGGGTACTAAAAATACAGGGTTACTTTAAAATAAAAGAAATTGTCAATTATTAAAATAGCATTGCCATTAGTCCTCCTCAAAATATTCTCTCTCTCTCTCTCTCTCTCTCTCTCTCTCTCTCTCTCTCTCTCTCTCTTTCCCCCTCTCTCTCTCTTTTCAAACACACCCAGTTGTTTTTGTCATATTCTGATGCAGTTCTGGAAGTCACTTTTTGGGAGTGCCTTTACAAAGTGTGATTTAAAAAAAAATGTAGTGAACGCTGCCATATAACAAGAAGAAAGGTTCATGGGATACGATGGTGTGCCCTCATCCACCTTGTCCCCTGAACGGGCACCACTCAGCTTCTAGGTTTTCCTCAGAGCCAAAATGACTACAGAACATAAACATTTTAAATTGATTTTAGTTTTGGACATTGGGGCAGCCACAACTAGCTGAACTAAAGATATTCACAGGAGAGGATGTCCAGAATTGCTTCAAAAGTGGGAAGAATAACAGAATGAAATAAATGTATTCAAATAAAAGGGAAGTATTTTGGGAGTAAGTTGTAGCAATATGTCTTAGTAAATTTTTTAAATGATAAATATTCACTGTATTTTTTAATCACACCTCACAGATAAATCTATGAACACCTTATCACACACATATAAGCACTCAATTAAAAATAGATTTTTGTTTGTTTTGTTTATTCGCAAAGAGCACTTTGCCAAAGAAATAATATTTCTGCTGGTGTTTCTCAACTAGAGTGCATTGTTTCCCGAAGGACACATGAAAATGATCAATGGCAATTTGGGTTGTCACAACTGAGGCTAGAAATGCCACCACAGCTACTGCACAGATGCCAGGGATGCGGCCAAACACCCCGCACCACAGAAGGACAGCCTTCCAACAAAGAGTCATCCAGGGCTAAATATCAGTCATGCTGACGTTACTATCCTTGGAGAGAAATGAAGGAGTGAAATAGAAGACAGAGGGAAATCCTGTTGTCATGACACCACAGAAACCAAGAGTGATCTCTGGATCAAAAGTGTGACTTTGGGACTGGGATTTAAGCTCATTGATGGAGTATGCACTCATCAGCTCAAGGCCCTAAGTTCCAACCGAGCACCATGACAAAAGAAAAAAAAAAGTGTAGCTTGAAAACTGTCTCTGCCACTTCCATAACCGGGAGCAAATCACTCCACCGTCAACGGCACCCCATCCATAGGAATTACTCTAGCTGGCCTCAGGGTTTATTGTGAGCTGATCTAACCATGGACTGGCCTTAGATTCCTTTGGGTAGATACAATTAAGAAATGAAGATTACTGAGGCGAGAGTTGGTCAACTCTTCCTCTACAAACTGATCACCAGTTTAAAAGAGAATTATTTCAAAATTTTGTCATATGTACAGACAATTATTAGCAATCAAACCCAAAAGTAGTCATAGTATCTATTCTGTAAGCCCCATAAATTCCCAGTTTCGTCTCTTAAGTTTCCCAAATCACATCTTTCATGGGAGACTCCTGGAGGTAGACATACAGTAACAGCTGAAGCAGAAGTCTGTTAATGGTGTAACTGGCACCAGTCACCACCAAAATGCTCCTCCTTGCTCATGGATGAACTCTGGACAGACCAAGGAGGTGGCCTGGAGTTACTACTAAAGATTCAGGCCATAGGTGTCTCTAGATCCTATTTATTATCAATTCATTCAGTTATAGAATTTATTTCTAAAATATTTTATTCAATCCAAATACTTTGAAGATCTCTATTTAACCTTCGGAAACACCTAATAGTTTCCTGCTATTTAACAAGCCGCTAGTTTTGCCAATCAAAAAAGCACTTCTGATTGGCAAAGCGTCTGATGTAGGTAGAGATAGGAGAGCAGCAGCCTGCCTAAACTTTAGGACAGAGCTGAAGACAAAGCCAGCCGACCCCTACTGCCTTTCCACTGAGCACAATGTGGACTACACCTGGGTTCTTGCTTCACTAAAGTCACATACTCAAACACATTGTCCCCGTGAAGGGTTAAAAGTCAAATACAGTATAATAGAGCAATTGAACCACCCCAAGAGCTCACATGCACATAGTACTGAGCACTACTGTTGGCATATGAGTAAGGAATAAATACTTGCTATTGTTATAGTTATCTTTAAAAGCTTTCCTCTTACTCTTTGGAGAAAGAGGAATTTTCATAGCTGAGAATAACAAGGAAAGAAAGGTTACAACATTTGTTGAGCAACCAGTAAGTGCCAAACATGTCGTGTTCTTTGTGGCATTTAATTGGCATGGCCACCTGGCAGTGTAAGCGTGGCGGTCAGTGACTCCCACGTGAGGAAGCTGAAACTCAAACAGCACAAGGGCCTCACCCAAGACTACACAGCCCGTGAGTGCCAAATGCAAGATGAAAACTCTTGGGCGGCAAAGTGTGCTCAGCTTCTGCTCCTGCCGCTGTGTGGCCCCTGGATCTCCCAGCAATCGGTAAGACTAAAACTCAGAGGCATCAGAAACAACAGAGTGTCAGGAAGAGAAGGCCACTGAGAAGCCTGAGCTGCAGGGGCACTGTCAGTAGGCAGGCAGCACTTCCAGGGGCCCAGGCCAAAGGCTCAGTGGGGAGGAGCCAGGGAGGGATTGTCATGGGTAAATTCTCCCAGAAGCAGAACTTGAAACCAAGCTTTGGTGCCCATGACAAGAGCCCAACCTGAGTGCGGGGGTAGCAGGATGGAGAAGGGTGTTGGTGGGAGGGGGCGGGGGGGGGGGGTCTCCTCACATTCTCAGCAGTCGGCCGGGGGGCTTGGGACCATCTCTCAAAGAGTGTAAGTCAGGCCTTCGCCTTTTCAGGCTGTTACTCTCTTTCATCAAGTTTTCCCTGGGGTGAAGGGACCATCCAGTACTAGCAGGAATCTAGAAGCCAGGACAGGCACCAGAGGTACTAAAAGGAGCCTGGCCAGGGCATCAGCAGAGTCCTGTGCAGGACTTTCCGTAAAACCAAAGGCATTTGGCTTTCGGTATCCAGCAAAATCCAAGTCCTATAGACGGCCCACGGCCTTCCTTCCAGACCACACCAGCCCAAGGAACTGAGGCCCTCTATCATGCCACACCAGCTTCCCTACGGTCCTCCGGAACCAGCATGTGCACCCCAGCCTGGGATCTGCCTCTGCACTCAGGAAGCCCTTCCCGGAGATTCTGCTCTCCCATTCAGGCCCATCTCACACTTCATCTTCTTCGAACGCTGAATCCTCCTGGCACGAGGGGACACCTCTGCCCCTTTCCCTCTCCCTCACATCTCTCTTTCACATCGCTACCTGATGTCATACTACACATATTCTCTGCTTGTTGTTTATTGTCCATTAAGGCAGAATGAGAGGTCCATGAGGGCAGCAACTCCTGCCCACTCTGATCATCGTCCCATTTTCAGTGTCCAGAAGAGTGCCTGGCAGAGGTCAGCCATGCTGAATGAAGAAATGAGCCAGTCAATCTAGAAAGTGTTCCCAAGGCATTCATGAAAGGACCACCTACATCAGAACTCCTTGGGGGACTTACAGTAGGCCTGCACTTACAGTAAGTGCAGGTTCCTGAGGATTTCCCTGGCCAGGAAGGAGATGGACCTCTGAGGGTTTCCTCCCCAGCATTGACTCCCGCATAACTCTGTGCAGGCAGGCAGCGCAGAGTGAGAGACACGGTGAGGGGAGCGGCTTCCTGGTCACCAAGGGATGCTAGACCTGAGCACCAGATTTCCAGGCCCCAGGCTTGGCTACAAAGCAGCAGACCTGTCAGACTTCCATGCTAGAAAACATGTTCTCAGGAGCCGTCGTGGTACACAGGTATCAGACACAGTGTAGTTCCTCTTGATTCCACAGCCCTTAGGAAAGTGAGCCACCGAGACTGGGTGAGGCTTAGAGTCAGATTATTTTCTAATAAAGATAAATTTCATTTTAAAACTGTTATTTCTAACTTACTATATAGTACATGCATTGGTTATATTTATACCATTTAATGTTTTATATTATATATTCTTGCAGTTATTCCCAGTAGTTTTTAAATCTAGTATTTAATTAAATTCTAATTGTATTGAAGAAGTATTGAATCACGCTTTTGAAACTCTTAACACATGTATTTGAATTAAAAGATGAAGTCAAACTATTGCTGTCATTGGACTCAGATTTGATATCAGTAAAAAAAAATTTATGGAGTTGTCTCTTCAAATACAGATTTCTAGGACCTATCTCAGCTTTACTAAACCAGAATCTCTGGTGGTAGAGTGGTTATTAAGGTCTTTACCAGGACAAATGTACACAGAATTGTGGTACCTCCTGTGACCCCGAGAATTCCTACAATGGCTGTCCTCAGGGTAAGTGAAAACTCTGGAAAACCATGGAGGAGGGTTCCAGCCTCTCCTGCTCCAGGGTACTTGGTAGGAAACGGGGAGCTAAAAGCCCACTTCTCTTTCGTTAGACGTTAAAATGGCTGCACTTTTCTAGCCAAACAGATCTGGCATCTAGAAGCCTGCTGAGGAGGGTCAGAAGATGAACCATTTGTAGTAAAACAGGTACAGGAAAAGAAATGTGGAAAGGCAAACGGTAGAGTTGCCAGATATTGAAGGCCAACGTTAACTAAAAATGATGCTCAGGTCTCTCTTGCTCATTATTTAAAAAATGATGAAAAGAAACTCTTTTGAAAGCAGGCAGCCCAAGAGCCGGATGCAAAGAGTATTTCTGTAGACTTGGGTTTGAACCTGCACTCCATCGCTCATGTGCTGGTTCCCGGGGATAATCGCCTCACTGCTCTGTGTTTCGATCCCCCATTATCTCGCCTTCATCTTGGTATTTGGCAGGATGGACTAACAGAATCCACCATCCAAGAGAAAATTCTCACCACGGACAACCATGTCCAAGCTGCGGCATCCAAAGGCTGGAGCATAACCAGGCTTCCTCAGGCTCTCACCTGACTGTCTACTTTCATCACCTGGCCACACCAAGCACCTGACCACCAAGGCATGGAAGTTGCTCTTCCTCCTGCCTGGACCAGTCTTTCCCTTCACCTTCACGATGAACTATCTGTGCTTTTTACTAACCGTAGAACACTTTTTTCACGTCCACATTTTGCCTATTTGCCGTTCGTGCACCAGCCTAATGATCACCATTTCAGAAACATTCCCAAACACCTGTGCTTCCCCCTTTGCTCCCACCTGTAGCCACTCTGTTACAGTATCTTTTTGTTTCTTACTATGTAGTACTCATCAGTCTCTGACATTATCAAATTTGTTCATTTGTTCAGATGGCCATGGTCTACATCTTTAAGACATGGCAGCTCCTTGAGGGGAGAGGCTTTCTTTTATGAACGTTTCCTGAAGCACAGATGTCCATAAACATCTGTGCAATGAATGAATGGCTCTCCTTATTTTTTGGAGTTGCCTCTAGGTCCACCTGCTCTCTGTTTTACTCTCAGTTCTTTCACTGACTCAATCTTTCCATCTGTCCATCCCTATCCCACTTCTTCCTTTAAACCCGGGACTCTGGCAGTCCCAGTTTACTGGAGAAAAGCGTTTAGACCCTTCCCTCCCTTCTGATCCTTACTGTATTAAGTTAAATTAATCCAGCCTGAGCAGGAATCAATGCATACAACCAATTTCCCTCCAGATAAAAATATAATACCAATGTCTTATCACACAGACACATTATCCTTCTCCTCAAAGAGGGTGTCTGGTCATCCAATTAGGGAAGAAGGGAAGAGAGAACCTCCTCCACCACACTACTTGACAGCCACCGGTGATGACAGATGGGAGTCCAACATGAAATTCTCTCTGAGTATCTAAGAAGGAAAACAAGGTTACCTTAGACATAGAAACAAGAAACAGACTGACCTTGGGTCAGGGCTGCAAGCTGGGGCAAATCTCAGGTGGAGGTACTGCCATATCTAAACGATCTCTCCTCCAGGCAGGTTGCTTGGTTCTGAAATTAAAGCAAATGTGTATTTAGCCTCATTACTTTCCACACACTTTGCTAAAACATTTCCTTGTATTAAATCCTTTAATCCTCCCAAGAGTCCTTCTCTTTGCTATCATTGGCCTTATCAGAACTAGATTACTAAGCCCATGAGAACAAGAATGAAGTCCTTTGTTTCTCATTTTTCTACTATTTATTTTGTCCAAACAGCCTAGAGCACAATACTGGAGGAACAACCAAGACTGGCTGTTGACTCATTCTTCTATCCTGGGCTTTCCTCTTTTCTGAAAATACTCTCTTTCTTTTTTTAAATTTTTTTCCGCATTTTATTGATATGTACAAGTGCAGAATTTAAGGTTTACAGTGGAGTTGAGCATTTTGTGCACATATGTTTCTTGTCAAAGTGACAAGGGCTTTCCCATTCTCCTTTTGTCCCTCCCCCTACTCTCCCTTCCCTCCCTTCACCCCCACCCTGTCCCCCTCTTTCGCTTTTTCTTTCGTCTCAAGTTCCATGATATAGTTGTGGTCTGGATCTCTCATATCAGAGAGACCATCTGATGTTTCACCTTCTGCTTCTGACTCACTTCACTAAGCATGATATTCTCAAGTTTCTTCCATTTGCCTGTGAAAACCTCCATGCTGTTGGACCTTACAGATGCTTAGTATTCCATTGTGAGAAAAATAAATGCAGAACTACAGGATGCAATACACACGCAGGTCACAATAAGCAACGATATTGAACAATTTCAGAATATTCTTTCGTTTCTATAACTACCTGTCTATTCCATACCTGTGCTTTAGATTCTTCTGTCCTTTGAGAAATGATTCTTTCATCTTCTTGATAGTCATCGCTTATTTTAAAGCAATGCAGATGAGTGGCTGGGCAAACGGCCTTTTGAAAATAAAAGACCCATGTTTACTTTCAGGTGCTACCGTGAAAGAGGTGATACTGGGCAAGTTAATCCCTTTGTGTCTGTTTCCCATCAGTGAAGTGGATCTAATGATAGCTAATACTAGAATGACTCTAAGGGTTATTGTATGGTCAAAGCATGAAGAGTTATTATAGAGTTAAACATTAAAGAGTTACTGTAAAATGTTAAAATATAGCTAACGCTCATAGCCCAACATCTAGAAGGGGAAGTCAAGTTGGGGAGAACATTTGGAGAAGATGCTGACAAATGATAGCTGCTAATTTTTTTGGCTTTAAGCAAAAGAAATTGCATTTTGCTAACTTAAGCAAAAACAAAAACTGAAATTTATTATAGAGAGTAAGGGAGGCTAACTGACTCCAGGGGAAATTACAATGCTCCACTTTGAGAAGGATGGACATACGGGAAACTCGGCTGCTGACATTCATAGCAAGCGTTCCTCTGGACAGTGTCACTAGAGCAATTTAGCTCCAACTTGCCTTCCAACCTATTCTGGGCTCAGTCCACTTTAATTAAAATTTTGTAAGAGAAAATCGAAGTTGTGTCTTCCCTTTGAGAAGAGAGAGGAGAAAAAACTTATCATGATTATATAGAAAGGAGCAGGAGTTTTAACATCCATATCAGTTTCCTATTGTTATTGTAATAAATTGCTCCATGCTTTGTGTCTTAAAACAACACAAACATTACTTCATAGTCTGGAGATCAGATGTTCACAATTAATGTTGTTGGGTAAAATCTGAAAGGATAGGCCGTATTCATACCCTTTACAGTCACAGCTTTATATAACTAGAGGTACTCACACAGGGCCTATCCAGTCACTGGATTGTACATATCAACTGTGTGCCTGAGCTCTACCTTTTAGCAAGGTGAGGACAGCCAGGCACAAAGGTAACAGGATAGGGCTGGAAGAAGAGCTCAGCAGTTAAAGCACTTGCCTAGCAAGTGCTAAGTACGTGAGTTTGATTCACCAACATCACATAAGCCAGGCATGGTGGTGCATGACTATAACCTCAGCAGTTGGGAAGCTGAGGCAGGAGGATTGCCGTGAGTCCAAGGCCAGCCTGGGCTCCAGAGTGAGTTCAGGACCAGCCTGGGTTATTGAGTGAGACCCTGTCTGAAAAAGAAGAAGAAGAGGAGGAGGAGGAGGAGGAGGAGGAAGAGGAAGAAGGTAGTAACAGGATAACACAGGGGCGAGGGTATGTGGGAGACCTGGGCAATTATACATAAAATGGAAGAGAGGAGAGGAAAGGAAGAAAAGGACGTACCTGGCAAGGGGAAGGTGTTCAGAAAGGAGGTGAATTCTGGCTATAGCTTAAAGGATGAAGATTAATCCCTCGTGAGAGCGCATGTAAACCAAGGAAAAATAAATTCAAGTTGCAAAAAATTAATCTAGGACTCAGCTGAATACCAGCAAAACAAGGAACCAACCATTAAATTAGCTAGCCTGGCCACCATGACTGGCTGCGGTGATGTGCGAGAGCGTACGCCAGGCACCTGGAAACCATTTCTACAGCTTGCTGTCTTGAAATTCTTCTTAGCTTAGGACTCCGAGTAATTATTCTCAGAATCTGTTTGCTAAAAAATGCAGAAGTAGACGGAGTTGCTGGGAGGAAAAACAGTCTAGTGTTGCAGAGATAGTATGGCAACCGAAGTCACCAATCAGCCAGTTGCCCTGGGCTCATGCGTTTCCTTTTAATCTCACGCTGCAACCGCAGAATGGCATGAGGCGTGCAGAAGGCAGAGGGGGAGGACGGCTGATTAAAGCAAGTGCAGCACGCGAAGCCGGGAGCAGTCCGGGAGGCTCCAGCTGGCTCGCAGTGATGGGTCGCAGCCCCATTTGCTGCTAGGAGCATGGAGGTGGTGCTGCGAGGTTCCCTATTCCCTCGACAGCGCTTTTGCATCAGCGCCGGGGTTGGCTCAGCCTAAAGTAAACCAGGCCTGGAAACTCTGAACGTGGAGCTGGTTTTTTGTTTTGGTAAAATCATATCTAAATAGTACATGCCCAAATTTTTAAAACTCAGGCTTTACGGGAGTTGGAATGGAAGACCGCAGCTTCAGTTGTCTGGGTACATCCGCTCTATCTGTAAACAACGTGCTTGGCTTTTTGCAGTAATTTGGAAAAATCTTCTGACTTCTTGACATAAATGAGTTTAGCTAAATCATTACACTCACCTCTACCTCAAATAACGGTTAGCATTATTGTTTTTGTTCCTTTAAATGATATGCCTGCTAAGTGATACTTGCTATGAAGCCCTGAATATGGCCTGGCACTTACGCTGCATCAAACAGATGAAAACAATGTAGACTTTAATCATAGTATCTGAGCTTTGGATGGTTGCAGGACACCTGGTAGCCAATCAGCTAAGTATAAACAATGAACTAGCTAGTTTGTAACCAGTCAAATGGTTAATGAACTAAGCAATAATCAGTATTGTTTTTCTGTATCACACCGTGTGTCCCGTCCCCCCCCCCCCCCCCCCCCCCCCCCCCCCCCCCCCCCCGCAATGCTGTCTGATCACCTTCTTGGAATCTCAGAAACTATTCTGGTTCTGAAAGCTTCCTGATTCTTATTTTTTTTGCCGGGAGGGTGGGGTGGGGGGGTGGGGGGGTGGTATAAACTACTTGACATAATTAGCCTAACGGATTTCCTTTTAACATGCCATATCTTATGTTTCTTACTTCACTGTCCATAAATAGTAATCTTTTCTTTTTCATCTTGCATTGAAAGAATTTTAAAAATAGAAAATATATGTACAGGTGACAATAATGATACAGGATGTCAATAAGTGGCCCACAATAAGTTTTTCATGTATAAATAAATTTAAGATATCCTGGGCAAATAAAATAGAACTATCTTCTCTGTAATGGAACATTTTAAAAGCTTTGATGTACCAATACATGTTGGGAAGCTTCAATGTAATATGCCACCTTCCCCAACTTTTATCACAGAAAGCTGATTTTGTGTTTTGCCCCGGAGCGTACACTTACATTTGAGGAAAAGGCTTATAAGGAGAAAGAAGCAGTCTCCAGTCTGTTACATCATAAACAACCAAATTCTCCTTTTACCAAAACGGTGCGCCTTTAAGCAACTGCAACCTGCTGTGCCTCACTGGGTGCTAGCAAGCGGCACCTTGTGAGTTCAGTGTCAGAATTACCTTGCCCTTTCAAAGAGGAAGATGGAGGTAATGGCAGTACAGGTGGGGCAGAAAGGGTCAATGTTCGTCCCTCGTCTCACAGCTAGCCTAACACAGAGTCAAGATTCAGCCCACCGGTGCAGTGACCTCACTACACCATACTCCCTTTCCAACGGACTGCTACCTACTCGAAATGTGTACCGTGCAAGATAAGTAGTTGCACTCTCTGGCTAGGCTGGGTCTCTTCTGCTATCACCAGAGATCTCTGTCCCCACACAGTGACGCACAGCACCCCAACAGCACGTGCACTCACCCCCACGGCGGAGCCTGTCTGCAGTGGAGCAGCAGAGGATGCAAAGCTGGAGGACGCTGGTCAGCACAGCACAGCTCATCAGGACTGAAATAACCCCAGGAGTTTGCTTTATTACTGGCGCTATCCAAGGGTGTAATTTAAAGGAAAAGGGTGTAGCAGTCCCAATCACATTAGAATTTCAGATAAACTGAATAATTTTTAATATTAAGTATGTCCTGTGCGATATTTGACACACTCTTAAACTGAAAGTTACTTTGTTAAACGTTCATTTAAGTGAACATTTTATCCAGTAACTTTGCAAGTGAGCACAGAACCCAAAATGCAGTGGGGAGAGAACAGGGAGGCCCAGGGCCTGGCCAGCGTGGGGGTGCCGTGTCTCAGCTTCCCAGGGGGTGCACTACCAGGGAGATGGTGGGCCTGGACGTGGGTCTTGCCAGTTCTCTGTGCTGCCGAGAGGAGTCCGGAGTGGTGGAACACAAAAACCAAGCACTATGACCCACAAGCAACCTCTTCCAGGGTTCCTTGAAGGATGGCTGAAATGAGTCAAGATCGAAAGGAGCTGTGTGGTTCTCCAAGATAGCATCCAAAATAGTCATGCCACGTGGACCTCTCTGTGAGCCACAAACGGCAAATCAGCGCTCAGCTGTCCACACGGGCCATGGCGTCCACGGGCCCACAGAGGAGTTGCCTCAAGAGCAGAGCCCACACTTTAAGGTGCATCTTATTAAAGTGAAGATAGTCAGGCCTCCCGGTAGAATTTTCGAATCTCCTTCAATTTTTTTAACTGTCAAATAAAAATGGTCCATGATCAAGGTGTCCAATATGCAGTTTTAATTTATATGTACCTTGTGGAATGGCTAGGCAAAGCTTATCAATATAGGCATTTCCTATATTTTTTGTGAGAACCCTGTTTTAACCCACTTTGGTGCTATAGTGTTGTGATAACACAATACTTGAGGGTGGTTAAATTATAAAGAATAGATACTTATTTTCTCACGGTTCTGGAATCTAGGAAGTCCAAGATTAAGGTGTCAGCACATTCTGTTGTCTGGTGATAGCATCTTTCTCCTTCCAAGTTGGTGCTTTAATGCTATGTCCTTAAGCACAGCGGAAGAGACAGTATCCACAGGCTATGGGACCCAGCCCTAAAGAGGCTAAGGTCAGAGGACTGCTGGGTTTCAAGACCAATCTTAGGCCTATAAAATGAATTCAGGATCAAACTGAACTACAGAGAGAAACCTTGTCTTGAAAAAATATTTACAAGAAGTCTCTTTGTAAAGGAAAGGGAGACGACCTGTGGCCTCATTACCTCTTACAAGTGCCACCTGGCAATGCCACTATATTGGCAACACCTGTGCTTTAGAGGCTACGTATTCAAACCACAGCAAACACACACCAAAAAAACCCGACTACTTCAATAATTTTCAAATATAAAATGTCTTGCTATTTACTATAGTTATGATATTACATAATAGATCTTTGAATTTATTCTTCTATCTAATGGAAACTTGTATCCTTTAACCAATTCATCTTCAACCCCACCTCCCTCCCATACACCCCTCAGCCCCTGCTAGCAGCCGTCTTATTCTCTGATGTGACTTGTTTTTGTTTCTGCAAATTAGTGAGCGAGATTGTGAGACTATATGTGGCTTATTTCCCTTAGCTCCAGGTTCATCCAAGAAGTTGAAAAGTGACAATTATTTCCTTGTTTTTAAAGGGTGGAAGATACCCCAGTGTGGGAGTGTATGCAGTGTGTCTGTGTGAGTATGTGTGTACTCCACATTTTCTTTGTTCATTTATTCAATGTGGACACATAGGTTGGTCCCATGCACTGACCACCCTGAAAGACACCACAATGAACCTGGGAATGCACAAAGAACCTCAATGTGGTGCATTTTTTGGTCTCTGTTACCTCAAATCTCTCTCTTTCTATCTCTTTCTTTTTCTGCATGTGTACATATATATATATCACATACTATTACATAATTGTTCCTTTCCGTTGGGATTTTACTAGCAATCCAGTTAACTTCCCTGTAACTGCCTTGCCATGCATTTTTTATAAGTTAGAACTTTATTGTTATTTTTAAATTCTTGATATGCAAAAGACAGTTTGCATTTGAATTCCATTTGTATTGTTACAAAATAAAATTTAACACAGCATTTGTCAATAAAAGTGCTCTTAAAGATCTTTATAACTTTAACTGTTGTAAATGTTTAGATGATTGTTAAAAATGGTTTTAAATATTTTATCAACTCCATGTGAGACTGTTTTCAATAATGGTGACTGATAAAAGAATTTTGAAGAAATAAGAATCAGGACTAGCTTGAAATCATTTCAATATAAAATGTAATATAAAAGACTGTGCCGAATTCATCTTCCACGAGAGATGTAGGATGTCATGAGAGAATATTGTTCCCAACCTAAGCACAAGAGCAAGCCAGATAACCAAAAACATATCATTTTTAAAAGGTGGCAAAAGAATTCTAGTCATAAAGAAACCTCATGACCCAAAAATCCAAAAAGTGGCAACAGCCTCCTGAAGGGAGAGGGAACCCCACAGTTGCTTGGCAGCCCAGTGAAATAGGCCTTGGGATTAAAAATTCTATAGAAACAAACAGGATCTCGAAGAGACACCTTGATCTTGAAAAAGAAAAACCTGAAGAATTTATTTAACCAGGTTTCAAAGCTTACTGTTAAGCTATGGTAATCGGTGGTATTGGCAAAAGTAGGTAAATGGATTAATAAAAACCACACAGGGAATTTAGAAACACACAAACACACAAACACACACATGCACACACACATTAAAATGGTCTTAACAGAGATGCCTTAAAAATTCAGAGGGAAAAGGAAACTGATTTTAAAAGAGATCTAGGAACAACTGGATGTCTATGTAGGACAAAAAGTAACCTCACCTCCACCTTCTATCAGACACACAAAAATTCTAAGATGAATAATAGATTTAAACTTAAAAGCTTCTAGAATCAATATAGAAAATATTTTTATGATCTTGGGATAAGCAAAAATTTCTTAGAACACAAAAATCCCTAACCACAAAATAAAATATTGATAAACTGAGCTTCATTAAAATTTAAAACTTCTGCATGACAAGATGCCATTAAGAAAATAAAAATGCAGGTCCTAGACTAGGATAGCATATTTGTAACACATACACCTGACAACCAAGTTACACAAAGAATATTATACATATATATCAAATATATATACATATATATATATATATATATATATATATATATATATCACTCAACTGTAACTAAAAAAAGACAAATGACCCAAATAAAGTTGAATAGAAGCTTGAACAATATTTCAGAAATTAAAGAAAGTTTAATAAATAGCTTATTGGTATATCAAAAATATTTAATATCATTAGTTATCCAGAATATTGCAATCTAAGCACTAAATAGGCATCACCGTACACCATCCAGAATGAATGGCCAGAGTCAGTAGCATTGTTCAGATGAAATATTGGTGTGGATATGGAAGCAGAGTAATCTCTCATATTGCTGATGGTCATGAAGTGATACAATTATTTTGGAAAGCTGTAGTTTCATAAAAAACTTAAAAAGTTGTCTACCATATTTCTCAGGTACTTCACTCTCGGTTTTAGAGTTTTTTTAATCCACAAAAAATGAAAACATATCCATGAAAAGCTCTGTGCAATAATATTCACAGTAGCTTTACTCATGAAAGGCAAAAACTATAAACAATGCAGACATCCATCGCAAATAAGCAAATAATGAAGTATTTATGAAATACTACCCAACAATTAAAAGTAACAAGCTATTAATACATACAATAACCTGAATAAATCTTACATACATTACAATCGGTTGAAAAAGAGGCACACCAAAGAGTATACATCATTTCCATGGGAGATTGATTCCTAGATCAATTGGTTTCAAGCATAGTATTTGCATACAACCTACACAATCCCCCATATACTAAATCATCTCTAGATTATTTATAATAACTAATATCATGTAAATGCTATTTAAATAGCTGGTTATTGTTTTGGGAATAGTAAAAAGGAAAAGTCTAGATGTTCAGGACAGAAAAATATTTTTAAAAAATATTTTCAATCAGCTGTTGGCTGAACATATCATGTGGAAACCCCAGATAGAAAGGAGCCCTGTGCACCATGGTATTCCAATTACATCAAGTTCTAGGATAGGCAAAACTCCGTACAATAATAGATAGCGGATCAGTGGCTGCTTCTAGAGCCCAGACACTGAATAAGACCAGGCACAAAGGAAGACTCCAGGGTGATAAAACAATTTGATGTCTGGTTAAGGAGTAGAAGTTCTCTTGACAAAGATGGCTAAAAGACTAGAGAAGTCAACCAGTGACAGAGGCCTTTATTAACATGGATACAACTCTGTGTACAAATTATAGCACTAAATAAATAAATAGGGGAGAAGATGAGATGGTGGCCACATAGGACCCCCAGCCCATTCAGTCCTCACAGGTCAAGCCAGAAAATTAGGGTAGAGCAGAGAAATACTTGAAAAGTTTAGCTCTAACCAGAACAAGACTTCAGGAAACAGGACTAGAATAATAGAAAATTGGGCCCTGTGGGAAGCTGCAGCAAGACACTCTGACAACCACAGCTGGGAGCTTCCCACAGAGCCTGCTGTTTGCTCAGACAGCAGCAGGCAAACTGGCAGGCCACTGTAGGGAACTGACGGGGCTTGAAGAATCTGAGAAGGACAGAACCCATGGGTGGTGGCAGTCAAAAAAGTGAGGGAGGAGTCCGACAGGGTATCACAAGTACACATAGTCTATAATAAGGCTTAAGTACGTGGAGTTTGTATCTGTGGTGCAGGCCAGTTCCTTCTCCTAACTCACTCAACCCGGACCCGCCTAGTCCTTCCCCGTGGCAAAGGCTGGGAAGTGAGCAACTACTGGTTGGAAAGACTCCAGCTCCACAGCCCCACCCAAACAGGCTCAACTCAAATGAAAAGAAGCTGATGAGGAGCTGATAGGCCACAGAAGGGACACAAGCTCTGACCCAGGCGGAAGACCCTGCACAAGGCCCGGAAACACAGTCGTAATCTGCTGAACATAGGGATTTGGCACCCAAAAAGTTGAAATCCTGTAAAAAGCTAAAAGGCTAACACCCAGCACTCACTAACCCAAATAGTACCACCAGCAGGAGGCACAGACAAGTTCAAACATAACCTCTCAGAGTCTCACAGACTCAGCTACTGAAGAGAAGAGGCCAGGTCTCTCTAGAGGCCGACTGAAGACTTCCACCCAAACTAAACCTTAAGTCTCTCAACAAACGCAACAGTGATATGGGAAAGTACAGCTAAAAGGTGCCCTGCAAAGCTCCTAAGGTGGCCTAGGTGGAAACAGAAGAGGAGGCAAATCTCCAAAACCTCCAAAGCAGAATAATCACTCTACTGGAGGGCCACAAGGTGTAATCAAGCAGTAACCTCCTCAAACTAGTAGAACAGAAAAAGAAAATAGAGTCAAACAATAAACTGCTGAAATTGTTGGAGGAATACAAGATAGAGTCAAGTAACAATCTCCTTAGGATGTTTAGTGAATTTTAAAAATATGTAACTACAGAATGCAAAGGTAGAAATAATAAAGTCAGATGGATTCACTCTCAAGGTTAGATGATCTACAAAAGTCAATTCAAAGAATGAACGATAAATTTACTAAAGATTTCAAAAATATGAAAAGATATTGGAAGAACATCTGGAGATCAAAACCTCATTAGAAAGTGTGATGAAAAGAATGACTCAAAACTTTGGAACTAGACACAGGATGGGAGCCATGGATCAAACCCTTAAGGATGTTCAAATAACTCTATGTTAGGATGGAAATGGTTACCAACAGATGTAAAGTGATTCAAAGAAGCTGAACCCAAGAGTTACAGGGTTACAGAAAAAATAGAAATCCAAAGTAAAGGAATAAAAAATTCTTCACTGAAAGCATAAGAGAAAACTTCCCGTCTATAGGAAAAGAAATGGACTTACAAGTGACAAAGCGTACTGTACACCAACTAGATATGACCAAAACAGAAGCTCCCCACGACTTAACATAATAAAAGTTACAGACATCAGCACAAATAGAAAATCCTAAAAGCCATTAGATAAAAGCAGCAAATAACTTAACAAGGCAAACCTGTCAGAATAACAGCATACTTCTCAAATACAAGCCCTATAACCTGGGAGTGTTTGAAGTCTTCAAAGCTCTAAAAGAAAAAATTCTCAACCAAGACTCCTATATCCTGAAAAACTATGTTTCAAAATTGATGATGAAATAAAGACCTTCCAAGACAAATCTTGAAAAAAAAAATTATGTCAACTAAATCAGCACCACAAAAATAATCTTAAGGGTCTGCTATATAGAGACAGGGAGAATATGCATAGAAAAGAAGGCAGAAGCAAGCTTAGGTTAAAGAGAGATAGCATCTAGGCCAAAGGAAATCAGAAAAAAATTAACATCTAAAGTTTAGGATAATTTCAAGATTGAATATTTACAGAACAACAATAAATTTTGATGTCAGTGGTCTCAACTCACCAATCAAAGACATAAGTTGGATTTAAAAACATAGTCCAAATATTTGTTGCTTGCAAGAGTACCCATAAAGAAAATCACAGCCTGAAAAGAGAAGGATAGAAGACCATATTCTATTCAACAGAAGGACAAATCCAAGCAGGAATAGCTATCCTCTTTGATGACAAAGTAGACTTTAGGTTGGAACTGGTCAAAGAAGCCAAAGACGGTCACTTCATCTTCATAAAGGAAACAATTCAAAAGTAGGAGCTAACAGTGGTAAATATTTATGTACCAAACAATGACACACCCAAAAGCTAACAGACATGAAAGAACAGATGGACAATTGTAGTACAGGACTTTAGCATTTCACTCTCTCTGGAAGACTGGTAAGTAGGTAATCTACGAAGATAGCATATCTTAATCATGCCATGAAAAAAATAGACTTAGCACATATCTGCATAGAGTTTCATCCAACAACAGAATACTTATTCTTTTTGACAGCTCATAAAACATATTCAAAAACAGACCATATTCTAGGCCACAAAACATGCTTAAACAAATACAAAAAATGAAATAATCACATGTAAATTATCAGATCATGGTGGAATGAAGCTAGAAATCAACATCAGTAGAAACAACAGGTATTACAAAAATGAATGGATACCAAATAATATTCAGCTGAACAAACATTAGATCATAAAACAATTAGGGACGAAATAAGATAAATTACAATGAAAGGACATTATACTGAAACCTTTGAGACAAAATAAAGACGGTGTTAAGAGGGAAATTCGTTGCTATAAATTCACACATAAAAAGAACTGAGAAAACTCAAATAAATAATTAAATGATACAGCTCAAGATACTATAAAAACAAGAACAATCCAACCCCAAAACTCATAGAAGGAAAGAAATTATAAAGACCAGAGCATAAAGTAACAAAATTGAAACCAAAAATAGAAAAAAAATAGAAAAGATCAAGGAAACAAAAAGTTGGTTTGTTGAAAATATTAACAGTACCTGTAAACCTTTAGCTAAACTCACAAAAAGAAAAAAAGCTACATCAATGCAATTAGAAATGAAAAAGGTGAAATTACCATAGATAGCACCAAAATGCAAAAGATTTTAAAAAGCTACATTGAAAATCTATATGCTAGTAAATTTAAGAATCTAGAAGAAAACGATGAACTTCTAAACACATATCAACCTTCCAAACTAAAGCAAGAAGAAATGAAACAAAACCAAGGAAGTCATAAAAACACATTCAACTAAAGAAGCTCAGGACCTGATGGAGACCCAGAAGAATCCCAAGAAAAACTCAGAGAAGATTTAATACCTATACTTATCAAACTCTTTTAAGAAACCAAAAAGGAAGAAAATTTGTCAAGTTCATCTTTGAAGCCAGTGTAACTTTAATACCAAAACCAAGTAAAGACCCAACAAAAAAAAAAGAGAAATTACAGGCTACTTTCACTAATGAATGTAGATGCAAAAGTATTCAACAAGATACTCAAACAGAGTTCAACAAATTATTTTTTAAAAGATTATATACATCACAACAAAGTAGACCTTTATCTTAATGATGCAGAGATAGTTCGATAAATTCAAATCAATAAATACAAAATATCACATTAACAGAAGCTAAGATAAAAATCATATGACCAGCTTAATAGTAGAAGAAAAAGTCTTTGACAAAATTCAACATCCATTTATGATTTTAAAAAAAAAACTCTTAACAAAATACGGATAGAAGGACCTCTTTCTCAAACTGATATAAGCCATCTATGAAACTTCTTTGCCAACATCATTCTAAGTGAAGGATGTCTGAAAGCACTTACACTACTATTAGGAGCAAGACAAGAAATTTCCCTGTCACTCCTGCTAACAGAGTACTTAAAACTTTGGCCAGAGCAATCAGGCAAGAGAAAGAAGTAAAGGGAGTATGAATTGGACAGGAAGAGTTAAGATATCCCTATCTGCAGATGGTATGGTCCTCCATATCAAGGACCCAAGACGCTCTATCAGACAGCTCTTAGAACTAATAAGTAAATTCAGCAAAGTAGCAGATTATCAAACCGATGCTCACGAGATGAATAGTAGTCTTAAATACCAATAACAAATCCAATAAAAAAGAAATCAAGAAATGAATTAATTAAATTTACTTATGACTAAACCCAAAGAAGTGAAGCATTCCTACAGAGAAAATTAGAGAACACTGCAGAAAGAGCTTGAGGAGGATTTTAGAAAATGGAAAAACACCAGTGTTCCTGGATGGGAAGAACTAACATTGTCAAAATGGCCACACAGGCAAAATTGTTACACAGATACAATGCAATACCAATCAAAACACCAAGCATTCTTGAATACTTCTTCATTGCTAAGGACAGGAAAGGATTTCATGGACAGAACTTCAACTACACAAGAAATAGCAGCAAGAATCAACAAATGGGACTACATCAAGCTGAAAAGCTTTTGCAGTTTGAAGATTCCTTAGAAAACTGAATATGGAGATCTCATTTGACCAAGCTACAGCTCTCCTGGACATCTTCCCAAAAGAACTAAGGTCATCATATCATAGGGGACACATGCATATCCATATTTCTAACAGCACAATTCATAATATCTAATTCCAGGAAGCAACCTTCGTGCCATAAACAGATGAATGGATAAAAACGTGTTATATGTACACCGTGGAATATTATGCAGCCATAAAGATGGAGAAGAAGAATTTGCAAGAAAATGGGGTCTGTTGAGTCAATAATGTTCAATGAGTTGGGCTAGACACCAAAGATTATAGTGCCTACTGTCTTGCATGTGAGATTGCCATGAATAGATGCATGAAAGATCTCAATGAAAGGAAGAAGGCAGAAAGAGAGGAGGTGGCCTGCTGAGAAAAGGGAAGAAGCACTGAGAAATGGGGGCAAAGGGAGGAAAAAGGTAAGAGGGGAAAGTTGTCAGAAAGTGGTATGTGTGGGCACAGATTCCCCAGTTTGTACGCCATTAGCATGTAGATAAATCTATCTATATTGCAATCAAATAAAACACAAAATAGGGAAATCAACAAATGGACACTCTTATAATCTGTGTATCTCACTGGATTGAAATTAAAATTCAATAAACATCTTAATGAATAATAGTTAAGTTCACAAAAGTAGACTTTACCTTCTCATTTAAAAAGTCAAAATGCTTTTATTTTTAAGGATAGTAAAATTCACTCATTGGTCTCCTCCACAGTACAGATATTTCATTTTCCTCACAAAGAATATCACATGTAATGCAAATGGAACATTTCTGCACAGCTACAGTGCGAAGACACTGAGAGACATTGCTCCGCAGGGGAGGGTCCTGGAACAGAGACGTGTGGGGGAAGAAGGGTGCACACAAATGAGGAAGGCTGCCTACGTCCTAGGATTATTATGATGCTGACGAGGCTCAGGGAGCATCTGGGGTCCTGCATAGGATGCTTGCCTCACCATACCTGGCATGGCAGGTGCTCGATAGGTACTACATCCCCGCCCTCTGGCGTACTGTTGTTTGGGGTCGGGGTGGTTCCATTTCTTTCTGTGGACACCTACAGGCCATATTTGGGAAAATGTTACCCTTTCCATACTTATATTCCCTATGAAAGGAGATTAGAAGTCATGGGACGCAGCTTTAGCTGCTCTTCAGTAATGAGTTAATTCATGAAAAAGCATATTCTAAGTCTTCGTAGTGAAGCCCTTAAACTGTATGCAAATAAGGAGCTCAGAATTCCTTAATTGATCTTGTGCAATCATGTAAGTTGTCAAGAGGGCAGTTTTCTAACAAAACTAAGTATTTTGTCATAATTAAGACGGCAGTAGAAAGGTTTTCAGAAATACAAAAGAAAATTGGTCTAGACAATGGCCAAATGCCTAATTAAAAATTCCAATGTTAGAAACTCATTTGTTTGCCGAGATACCAAGTATTCAAGAAGATTTCAAAAATTATTTTACTTCAAACACTCCTTAAGACTTTGCCTTTCAAAATAATTTAGGAAGAATATGTCACTATTCGATACAAATGTCTTTTGAGGCAGTTCTAAGCCAGTAAAACCTAAATAAAAGGTTGTTTTTAAAATTGTATTACTGCTATAGACTTGGGCTAATTATCAAAATGATTCCCTGAGGTTATCTCATGCTTTGAATAGAAGGCTTGGAAAACTAAGCTGTGATGAATTCTGTATTTCTCCGACATTTAACTTTTAAATTGTTTTTTAATTTTTGAAGCCATTTATGGAACACGCCAATCAATGCATCATGTCAAACACTCTCCTGAATCTAATTCTTGTCACACTCCTAATTCCTATTTTACAGACGATGGTCTCATAGGGCACCGGAGTGTGGTTAACTTACCTATTTAGAGTCCACACTTAACAGAAAACCAAACTGAGTTCCAGTCTCCTATTTCTCTATTCCAGTGCTTGCTATCCTCCCACTCTCTCCCTTTCCACCTCATCCTTCAGAAGGGAAGCAGAGGGAGAAATGCTGCCATGATGTCAGAACCCTCGGGCTTTGTCAGCAGCCATAGAGACCTCAGGCCATGTGGTTGAGGGCAGAGCTAGCCAGGCATGTGATACACCCTCATCACCTGTATCCTGAGTATGCGAGGGGTCCTCAAGAGGTGATGATGTTTGTATTTGTCTTGGCCATGTGTATTGAAGAGAACTTCTGCCCAAAATCCCTGCTTCACACCCTCCAGGTGACCCACAGAACCACCTCTTACTCAAGCAGAGATGAGCTGGACACACTCAAAAGTTCTGGAGAAAAGAGCACATTCATCCATCCGTCTCCAAGTCAAGGAGGCCCACCACCATTTTTTTCTCTCCTGAAGGGTGTTCTGGAACTAGTTCGTTTGTTTCTTTTATCCCACCATTTTTATTATGTATATGCAATACATAATGTTCACAGGGAACTTCAGTATTCTGTGCACATAGATATCGCATCAATGTTATGATCCCTCCCCTCCCCATTTCTGGCCCTCCCACGCCCTACCCATCTCTCCATAACTCCCACTATCACACCTATTTGGTTCTATAGAATGCCTGTGTTCTGAGTTTCCCACATTAGAGAAACCATGCAATATTTAATATATTTAATCTTCTGTGTCTGACTCACTTTACCACTCAAATCACCACTTATTAGCTCAGTTTGTGTTTATCCAGTTTAAATGACTTTTCTTGTAAGTTAAGTCTGATATATCAATTAACTTAGGAATTTGGTTTATGGGACTTTGAGGACAGCACCAAAGACAGCAGTGCATTTTTGCTTTTTAGCCTTGGAGTTTAAGACAAGTAAGCCTCCTGCCTTACAGTTCCAAGCAAAGCCCACACTTATCCTTGGCTGCAGTTTTACATTTAACCCTGATGTTGGCTTTACAAGAAGGAAAACCGAAATTTGGAAGGAATTACTCACGTAGAGCATCATTATTGGTTGGCATTAAGATTGCTCGTGTGCACTTTTCCAGTATGTTAATATTTATCTACAATTATCTGTGATCCAGGTGTAGAAGCCTTAAGCATCCACTTGACTGGGACTATTCTTTTGAAAGAATAAACATTTATTACAAATGGTATGTGTTTTCTATTGTCATGTTTTCTAACAACAAATGCCAATCACAGGGAGTTGCTCACACAGATGGTTTGATCAACTCAATTATCAATCTATCCTTTTTTGTAATGACCTGTCTAGACAACACCCTAAACTGTTGGGAGCATAAATTTGAAGTTCATCAACCTCATTCCTACACTGCCTCTGTTCATTTGAGTGACCTTGGAGAAGTTACTGAATCTCTGCGCTTTCATTCTGGGATTTGTTAAGCAGGAAAATAGTAGAACTTCCCTTCCAAAATTGTTGGAGAGAATAGATGAGAAAAATGTTAGGAAATTCCCAGCATTTACTGGATGATTAAAAAGTAGCTATTTTTAGAAGGCATTATTCTACACAGTTAATGAAGATAAGCTACTTCAAAAGGCATGTTGAGGAGCGAACCATCACCCACATTTTCATTCTACTCTCGCCATTAACTACTGGAGAGATCTTTGCTATGTTATATAAAGTTTCTTGGCTTCAGTTTACCCATTAGTAAGAACAAAGGTCTATATGATGTTTAAGTAACCTTTAAACACTAATATTTGATGTTGCTGTCCCTGTGTATGAAATTGCTTCACGATTCACAAATTGCTAGAAAATGCATTGTTTTATTAACACCAATATCACCTCCCTTGTCGTGCAATCGAGGCTCACTAGCAAGCACCACACAAGTCATTTGTTGGCTCTGTTCCATTTTGTCCTAGCATGGTATTTCAGAGCAAGTATTACAGAACAGCCCCAAATTTGGAGAGATAAAATGACCTGCCAAAGTTCAATAAGCTCAACAAGAGAGAATAACTCTCAAGTTCACACCCGTCCCACTTAAATCTCAGGCTCAGTCTTGGAAGGGACCTGTGAGGATTCAACAAGCTCTCTAAAGTCTTCAGAAACCAAAAGGCAGCATCCAAGACCCAAACAGGCACCATCCTCAGGACTGCACCTGCCCGTGTTCGGAGCCATGGGATGGAGGGAACTGGGAAAGGGGTTTAGGAATTGGGAGGCATCTATGCGTGATGCAGAATAACTAACAGGTAGACGACATGTTCTAGCAAACAAGAAAGTTCATACCAAAAGGAGAGGAAAGGAGTCTTGAAACAAACTTTCTCTCTCCACGCCCCCCCCACCCCCGCAAAATAGAGAGGTTGTCATTTAGAATTTTTTTCAAATTATTTATGATTTCAATTATAAATGAGAAATACAATTTTTAAACTTAAAATTAACATAAAATATGGAGTGAGAAGTACCAAAAAAAATTTAAGGTAGACTTTACCTCCTAAAGCAGTTCCATGTTCACAATAAAACCAAACAGAAGACACAGAAAGTTCCCTGCGGGTCCCCATGCCCACGCAGGCACAGCCCTCCCCATGGTCAACACTGGCCACCTTCGCTTCAGTCGGTAAATTCACACTGACACAGCACAATCAGCCAAAGTCCATGGTGAGCTGCTGGGCTCGTTCTCGGTGGCATATACTCTGTGGGTCTGGACAAAGTTCTAGTGACATGTATCCACCACGGTAGTATAATAAAGAGCAGTGTCACTGCCCTGAAAATCAGTTTTGTACCTAGTCGTTCCTTCAATATTCACCAGAAACTTTTCTTAAACTATCATCATCATAGTTTTGTCTTTCACAGGGGGTCTTACAGCTGGAATTACAAAGTATACGCCTTTTCTAAATTGGTTTCTGTCCTGTGGTAATAGAATTTTGCTTTCTCTGGGTCTCTCCGTGACTGGATAGCTCACATCTTTTTGGCACAGAATAACTTTTCATTGTCTGAATGTTACCAGAGTTTATCTACACACCTACTTAGGGATGTCACTGTTGTTTCCAAGCTGCTAGTGACATCATGTGCAAGTTTTTGCATGGGCATAAGTTTTCATCTCCTTTGGACAAAATTCAGGAAGCCCGGTTGCCAGAAAATGCAGTGACTTTTGTAAGGAACTCGCAAACTGCTTTTCAGTGCAGATGAAACTTTTTTATTCCTGACAGCAGCGAATGAGAGCACCTCTTGTGCCGCATCGTTACCAGCATTTGGTGTTGCTAGTATTTTGAATTTTTATGATATTAATAGTGACACAGTAGTAGTATCTCATGATTTTTTTCTTGGTAATGAGAACTGAACCTAGGAGGTTAGCACTAAGTTAATTCCCTAAACCATTATTTTTCTGGTTTTGAGACAGGGTCTCACTAAGCTGCTAAGTCACCCAGACTGGCCTCTAACTTGTGATGCCTCTGCCTCAACCTCCCAGAGTGCTAGGATTATAGTCCGGCACCTTTGACCTGGCTTTCGCCATTATTTTGATTTGGATTTCCAGGTGACATATTCACATCTCTTATTCTAGTCATTTCGCCTCGAGGCATACTCTTATTCGGCAAGGTGTCTGTTAAGGTCTTTTACCCATTTGCAATTATGTTGTTCACATGTCACTGAGTTGTAAGCATTCTTTGTGTACTTTGGATTGTCATTCTTTATCAAACATGTTTTCACAAATATTTTCTCACATCTGGTGACATATCTTCTCATTCTGTTAACAGTATAAAGTTTTCAATTCTTAACACCTCTAAGATGACTTAGCCCAGGTTTAACAGATCACCACTATGTTAGGGGCTGGAAGACTATAAGAAAAAGTATTGTTAGCGCTCCCCAACGACCAAAAAAAATGTTGTTTGAGATTTTTATCCCATGCTAATATCTACAGAGTGTTAATAATCCACACACTTCTCCTTGACCGCCTTATCTCAAATGCGCTAGTGCGGAAGCCATAAGAGCTGTATGGGCAACAGACTCGTCGTACAGAGAGAGACCTGCTGTGGAATTAACATTACATTATGACAAGGGCTCAATCCGAACATGAGCCCAGACAGTAACTGTTTCTAGTGTTATAAGTTAAGGGACTCTGAAGATTAAAACTGTTTGGTAAATAACATTCTTTCATTCTAAAATTTGTCAAATGACTATTATCTTTACAAAATATGTGTTGTAAAAATCATTAATTGCTCAAGCTAATTATAATCTCGTAGGAGCTACATGACATGTCTATAAACACAAATTTCCCGTCAGGTAAGAGAGATAATATATTTTGCAAATCATTATGATTAACACATTCATAAAATATTAGAATAGGGAGAAACCTTACAATTTATTGGACTTAATCATTCCACCAGATGGCAACCAGGAAGTCCAGATTGGAATTCCGGCTCCATCTTAACTGGTACTGGAGACAGACAAGTTGCTTCACCTTCTTCTTAAGCTTTGTCTTCTGCACAGTGAGTATACGTTGCTTCTGGTTGGACAAGGCCAGTGGGACACATTTGTCTTCACTCTCTCAAAGTTGCTTTAAAATTACCACAAGGAAATTTTTACTCATGAGGAGCACAGGACGGAAAGGAAGATGATCCTAGGTAAAAGTACTTACAAGCAGAAAGGAGCTACATTCTTTTAGTGGCCAATCCTGGAAAGCAAACCATGCAGAGAACTCCAGAGAGGCTCAAGAACCAGGGAGACATGGCACCACTAAAAATGAGGGAGTGGAATGGGACAAACAAACCAGAAGAATTGGTTGAGACACAGATGATGCCTGGGATTCTGCCCCAGACATGTGCAGTTGTTTGATAAGTTTCCTTTTCAATAGAAGAAAATGAATTGAGGAATTCAGAAATACCAGAAAGAACAAAAGATATGCTGCCACACTGAAGATGAGGAGATACGACGAAAGTTTGCCTTGGGGCTGGTGAAACCCGCACAGCCGCTGGGATGAGCAAAATAAATGGTCCTCCTCTCGTCCCAGCAAATGCTCACACCCTAAACTTACATTGCATTGCCAAGCAGAATTAAGTAGTAGATGAAATTAAGGTTACTAAACAGCTGAATTTATAATGAAAAAATGCTGCTGACTCATCTCATGGGCCATTCTATTCACAAAGGTCCTAACAAGCAGAGAAAAGGAGGCAGAGTTAATCTGATGATGTGACCACAGAAGAAAAGCACAATGATGTAGTGTTCCTAGCTTCGAAGGTGGAGGAAAGAAGACGCGAGCCCAGGAATGGAGGTAGCCTCCAAACGCTGGTGAAGACAAGGAAATGGACTCCTCCCAGGAGTAGCCCGTGACCCAGAGTGCTGGCACTGCGATTTTAGCCCAGTGGGCAACTCGTGTGTGACTGCTATCTCACAGAACTGTAAGATGTAACAACTGTAAGATGCAAGTGTGTTATTTAGAACTGCAGAACAAATTCCAGAGAGAACAGCTTCAAGGGTAAACCACGGCTGCTTGGGGGGGAATAATGGTATTGAAAAGTAGGCAAAGTGCCTGATCTTTCAGTTATGTCTCGTGAAAAGAACATCATCTTTAAAGCATCACAACCCGCTGGGAGTCTGGAGCAGGACAGTCCCCAGTTTGAGCCAAGAGCAGGCAACTTAGCAACTTAGCGAAACACTGTCTCAAAATTTAAAAAGTAAAAAATGAAATAGTACAGGGAAACCAACAGCAAAGGCCCCGGATTCAGTCAATACCAGGGGGGAAATGCTGTAATGTTATCCTACGGAAGCTACAACTAAAGTGTACGTGCTTGCCACGCTGTCCTTGGGATCCAGGCTCTAAAGAACCGAAATAACATGTTACAGCCCAAACAGCGTTTCCCTATGTCATAAGAACAACTGTTCTGTTGTGTGTCCATTTTCCACTACATTTTGTGGGCAGGTGGGAGGAAGCACAAACTTAATCCTCCACTATTACAAATTATGCAGTTGAGTTTCCCACGTTTGAGGACATCTCAGTCAGAGGTCAGCACATCCTGAAGACAACGGCTAAGCCTCATCCTAGGGAAACCACCTTTGGGATTACAGTATCTCCCCCACCAGGTCAGTATAGTTTTATTCTTTTCATTATATTTAGCTATATGTCTCATAATTTTATATCTAATTTGAAATTAAATATTTGCATCACAGTATTTGTGAAACCATAAAAAATTTTGAAACCATATTTGTAAAATCATAAAGTGTTAATGTTTGTGTGACAGTATTTTCATAATGGTTTTGTCATTTGATAAGTGTTCTATCTCATGCTCTCTTGGTTCTGCTGCGTGGTTTTTGGAGCAAGTGGATGCATCATGAAGGTGTTTATATGAAAGATAGGCGCTTTGAGTAAGGCTTAATCATACTGAAACATTTCTTGTGACTATAAGAATTATTAACCAAGTATCTACAATAAAAATAAAATACATAGTGAAAAATATTTCTATGGGGACTTGAAAGAAGCCATTCTAACTACATAATCTTATTCATATGTTGCATCTAAAAAAGTGAAACTCACAGACGCAGAAAGCAGAATGTTGGTTCCCGAGGGCAGGAGGCGGCGGGGGGACACCAGGCAAGGCTTACAAAGGCAAAGTTACGCTGGACAGGAGAATGTCTTCTAGCAGAGTGACAATAGCTAATAATCTATTTTAAACTGAAACGTGCTAATTCTAAATACTGTTATCGGAAAGAGTGTGTGAACTAATAGATATGTTAATTGCCTCGATTTAACAATTCCATAATGTATACATATTGTATATTAAAACATAATGTATACCATACATATATTTTATTTGTAAACTTTTTAAATATATTTTTAAAAGACACGTGTACTACCAAGAAAGAGAGGAGGGAGGAAAGGAAGGAAGGGAATAAGGAGGAAAGGAGGCAGGCAGCCAGGCAAGCTGTTTCCGAATGGCAGACTGAGTACAGGCTGTGAGCACTGCTGCAGAGTGGGGGAGTGGGGGGCAGGGGGCGGGGTTGGGGGGACGACGCCAATGCGCTGGCTAGGCTATTCATTTGCTATATTTTAAATGTGGTCAAAAACATTTTTAAGAGGCTGCTTCCTCACTTACTTCTGTTGGGCACTTAAAAAGCAACTTGTATAAAATAAATTCAAGCAATGGCAGAGTCCTGCTGCTTAATACATCTTATGGTAAAACTAGCATCCTGCAATGCTGGCTAACTTTTTGCAAGACGTTAGCTGGTTTGACAGCAGTATTCAATTCTATGCAAACTCGTGGTTCACACATAGGCAAATGAGGATCACAAACACACCTGTGAAAATTCACTTTGTTTATGTTAAGGAAACATCTTGAAATACTCCTCAGGTCATTAATTTATTTTGAGGTCATACTGTGTGATCAGTTCATTCACTGAAGCCAGTTGTAAAGGGATCAACCTAAATTTCTTCTGTGAGATCTTTCAGAACAATAAGTATCATGTATTTTTTACAAGAAATTCTCTTCCTATTTCAACTTATATGAGAAAAAGTTGATTATCTTAATTATTACCACTCTGTAGAGAGTTGGAAACAGACTTAATAAGTGTGCTGTCACTAAAGCATAATTAGAGGGTTTTTTCTGTAGCTGATATAAATGCAAGCATTGGTACTACATATTAATTTTGAGGAAGAAATTTACATACTACAATGTTTCCGTATTGTACAAACGTGAATAAATGATTTCATTTCATTTTTACTTTGATTTTAGGTGTATTTTTTACATGCTTTCATAAATAGCTTAATCTTACCCAAATGACAACCAGCCCCTCCAACTCCATCTCTGTATCCTTAAGAGACACGTGTTCTTTTGTTAAGCCAACTCAACCACCTGGCGCTGAATATTTAATCTGAAGAGCCTCTGGCATCTGGCATCAACTGCTGTTCTCTGTGCATCTGGCTTAGCTGTGATCTTTGTATCTTCATGCATAGTCTCTGCACTGACATTTAATGAAAACAAAGAATGCGGGATAAACTAGGAGAAGAGAATAGGTAAAATTAAAGTGACAGGGGCTGGATCGGCAGAATTTTGTAGTATTTTAGGTAAAAGCAGAATTTATAGGGAAAGTGTGCTAAAGCTCAAGTATATACATGTAGAATTTAGTGTGATAGAGATTTCCCCCGGACAACGCATTCAGTCTGGTGATAAGCAGACCTGAGAGTGGTCACTTTTGGAATCGTATGAACCATACAATGTTAAAGATTTTTGAGATGATGAATAACAGCAAAGCAACTGCTTGTCTGATGGGGGGTAAAGTTATTAAACCTCATAACTATGAGTATTAAGACATCAAAAGTAGTTTTTCTGCTGTAGAATTATAAAGGCTAACAGCCTTTCATCCTGTAGTATAATTGCTCAACATCTACCAAGCCTTCTAGGATAGATATAACTGAATTAATAATAATGGAAATAAAAGTGTGTAACTTGTAATATTTGAAAATGTAAAAGATCACATTTCCTATATAACTAAGTTAAAAGAGAACTGTTCATTAACTTATACTGTGGAACAGTTGAAACTACAAATACACGTAGCAAAGATTGAAATTAATTGTGGCACAGTTCTACAAATTATCTTTTAATTTGGCTTTTAAAAATGACCAAAACTAAAAATTACTTATTACTAAATTTATATAATATCTGGTAAATAAATTAAATGAAGATGATATTTATTTGCATGACTTTTCTGAAGATGAAATGAGAAAATTTATATGAGGATATAGCAAACCACATAGAACATCAAGGTAGTCTTTCACATGGCAACCCTTAGATATTTCTAAACATCTATGTCCTGCAAGTGTTCTCCCCCTTGACTGTTGTCTTTAGAAAGCAGAGCCTAGAAATGGCCACATAGTCACCACTGCGGTGTCCAAGTCAGAGCTTAGCTTAGGCTGCCTCAAAATTTAGTATTAAGATTAATCCCAAGGCATTATATCTGAAACTTAAGTTTGTGAATTATTACTTAGGACATTTCGCTTTGTAAATAACAGATACATAATTAGTTTGAGTTAAACAGGAAAATTTTAAGATATAGTAGATGCTTAGAATGCTGCTGAGGAAGAGGAGTGTCGCTGGGCCGTAGGAATCCAGATGTAGACAGGAGTCTTGGTCCCGTTTTCACTTTTGTACCCGTGCCCATAGCCCAGATGTCTTTGCTGTGGCAGTGGAGGGAGACCTGGGTGTTGGCAAGCTCAGAGTTTTACCTCTTATATCTGGACTTACACGGAGAGATGAGCTTACCATTCTCATTTCTGATTTTAGAATTCTCAGAAATAGTTTCTCATTATTGAATCAAATGACCAGCCCTGGTTAGGGACCAGGTCATAATGTGACAATGCAATCATTTGGGCAGGAGAAGGAGTAAGTTCTAAAAAAGTTAAACTGGGCGGACAGACGTGCAAGTGTCAACTATAGAACATAGGAACCCCTTTATCATGAGGTACGTTCCAGGACCCACAGGGAATGCCTGGAGCCATGGATGGAACCAAGCCCTATGATGTAATGGCTTTTTCATTTTAACTGAGCATTACACATTGTGCCATAGCTTCTTTAATTTGAGATGCAACAGCAAAACAGGACAGAAGTTCTTTTTCTTTTCTTACAATTTTATGAATGGGACATTCATTCTTAGCACCCTCAGCATCAACTTTGTTCTTTATTAAGTGAAGAAATTTTACCTTTTTTTTCCATACAGGAAACATTTTGTAGCTTCTTTTTGGCATATCCACATTGCCACTATCACCACACTCGTGCTTAGGACCCATTTGCCAGTAAAATAAGGGTAACTTGAACACAAACACTATATACCTTGACATTCAAACTGACAACCGAGGCAGCTATTACCAGTGACCACTAAGTCACTCTTGGGAGAATATATATATATATATATATATATATATATATATATATATGAGAGAGAGAGAGAGAGAGAGAGAGAGAGACTCTGAATACACCAAACAGAAGATGAGTCTTATCCCAGACAGGACAAAACAGGGCAGTATAAATTTTTATCACACTATTCAGAAGAGCATGCAACTTAGAACTTATAAATTCTTTATCTCTGAAATATCTTTTAATATTCTTGGATCGTGGTAGACCACGTGTAACCGACACTGTAAAGAGCAACCCCGCAGACGATTAGGGGTCCCTACTGTATGTGGCCCTCATTTCCGTTTTTTGACTAGAAGTTAATTGAATCCCTGTTCTGTTTTCATGTGAACTACAATGTAGTCCCAGGTCTCAAACCCCGTAGGTGGCACAGCTGACTACTTATGACATCATTTTTTATTTAATGACTTTTAGTACATCTTTGTAGCCTATTAAAGTTTTGTGTCATAATCCCCCCTTTTTTGATAGGACTGAAACGGAATCCAGGGACTTTGCACTGTGATGCATTCGCAGGCTTTTTTT
The DNA here is from genome assembly GCA_004027205.1 of Ctenodactylus gundi. NCBI lineage: Eukaryota > Metazoa > Chordata > Mammalia > Rodentia > Ctenodactylidae > Ctenodactylus > Ctenodactylus gundi. Next base: position 368,520 of record PVKB01001197.1, on the reverse strand, counting down.
TTTTTTTTTTTTTTTTTTTTTTTTTTTTTTTTTTTTTTTTTTTTTTTTTTTTTTTTTTTTTTTTTTTTTTTTTTTTTTTTTTTTTTTTTTTTTTTTTTTTTTTTTTTTTTTTTTTTTTTTTTTTTTTTTTTTTTT
>PVKB01001197.1:52077-368285 GCA_004027205.1 Ctenodactylus gundi | reverse complement strand
CTCCTGCCTCAGCCTCCCAGAGTGGTATCATAATTTCTTCTACAACATATATTACTGAACTTTTCTAAAGGTCAGTCTGAAGTCTGGCCTTCACATCCTCATTCACGGATGATTAAATGAGCAGGGGCAGAGGCAGAGTCCGGAGTCCACTAGGGGCTTCTTTCAGGATTAACCTGGGCCTGTGAGTCAATACCTTTTGAACACAGTCATTCAACTGGCCTCGATGACTTAGAAGTGAGTCATGACAGAAACATGTGGATCTAAGGGTCCGGGACAATGAGCACAGACAATCTATTACCTGCAAATCCTGTAGGTGGAAATTGGTGGAGGACCAGGATTAGAGAAATTCTTAAACAGGGAGCTGAAGCACTGTTTTCCCCTTCAAGGGTAGGTGGTGCCTAAAATACTCTGTACTGTTGAACAGATAATTATCGCAACAAATAATTTTTTCTCATGAAAACAGAGCATACAAAGAAGTTTCTAAAAATGCCAACGCTGACAGGAGGAACAAACGTTCTGAAGCCGTTCATGTGAGGAGCTGGGCAGGCAGTTTCAGTCCGAGGTCCAGATGCTGCCCGCCCAGGTGCCCAGTACGTCATCTCTTCTGGCTCTGACATGCGCCCTCAGCAGTCACAAGCAAAGTCATCTTGGGATGCTCTGATTTCCTTGATGGTTTTCGCTGCAGACTTGGCGGCCATCATATCTTCAAGTGCGTCTCAGGCTTTAATTGGCATGTCAGCTGAACCTCATTCTGCCATCAGTGGCGTGAACTGGGCAATTTATGAACTGTTAACCTTCATCCCAATTTTAATGTTAAATCTGCACTAAACATTCATTCGGTTTCTTCATTTACCCTTTTGTTCATTCCCTGGGCATTAATCAAGCATGTGATTAGTCTCAAGCGCTGGGGAGGACACAGTCACAACCCAAATTTATAAAATTTAAAAATTTTCTGCTCAGTCAAACAAGTTTGCTCAATGATTATTGACTCTGTTTATTTGTTTGAGACAGGAGCTTGTCAAGTACTCCAAGTTGTTCTTGAGCTCACTAAATAGCCCAGACTGACCTTGCACTTGAGATCCTCCTGCCTCAGCCTCCAGAATGGTGGGATTTTATGTGAGCACCACCATGCACAACCATTCCAGCCCTTTCTCAATATCCTCATTTTCCTGATCCCAGAATTCTGTCCACTGCAAGGCCTCCTATTTAAATTCCTCAATCAACCCAGCCAGCAGTGCCCTCCTCCCCCACCTGAATTCTTGCAGTTGAATTGTTTATGTTACTTATGGGCAGCTAGCAGCTTACATCTGACAGAGAGGGGTGTGTTTTGGAAGGGTAGATCCAGGTTCAGATCTTGCCTTGGCCACTTTTAGATTGAATATTTATAGGCTATTTAAAACCTCTGAGGCATATCTGTAAAATGAAGAGAAGTTTTGAGAAAGGATTTATTACATATAAGGTCCTATCTTAATTCATTTCTAGTTCTATAGCAAAACGGCTTTGATTGAGTTACTTATAAATAATTGAAATTCATCCCTTGCAGCTCTGGAAGATGGGAAGATGTAGGTGAAGTTGTAGGCGGATTTTTTAACTGGTGAAAACTTTTCCTCTGGCTCTTAGACAGCTCCATATTTCTGTGGATCCATAAAAGGAGGAGTGCTGTGTCCTCACATGGTGGAAAGGACAGACTGGCCAGGCAACTCTTTGATGTCTTTTTTTTAAATAAGGGTGTTAATCCTATCCATGAGGGTGGAGTCCTTACAATTTACACCACTTCCCAAAAGCCTTCACCTCTTAATGGCATCAAGATGGAGGTAATTGAATTTCTACATGACACAAACATTCACGCATAGCACCTTCTACCAAACATCCAGTTTCTAGTGGTGGAATGGCGTGAAGGAGATGGTACCTCTGGACCTCTTCATTTTCTCAGAAATATCACCCAATATAGCAAGTCTTGGTTTATTAAAGGCCAAGTGAAGTTACTAAGTTCTTATACCCGTAGTTTGTTGTGAAGAGGAGTCAAGCAAACGCACAGAGGAGTCCTTTGTGAGTTAAATCACCCCCGTGGTGGGCAGTGTCTTCATGGTTAGTGTGTGGGCTTCCCCGCTATAACCGATTGTCAGCCCGACTGTGCTCATTCTCTTCATATCATATTTCCCCTTTTTCTTCTGATCCCAGGTATAGTGAGCAATCTTTATGATGAATATAAACATGCACGTGCACACGTACACTCACACACCTGTTCACATTCTGCTTTACAAACTTTTTAATGAACGTAATAGTCTTGCAAATGGCACAAGCCTTGATATGATTTGATGAAATTATATCAAGTTTATAAGCAACCACTCAGCTCAAGTCCCAAAATATTATCTGTGTCCCAGATGTCACAATCATCCACAGTTACAGATGTGCACCCCATGCATCCAGTTAGCCAGCATGCTCGCTTCCATTGGCAAAGCCTGACTTTGCTTGTGTGTTTGCCCAAGATGTAAAAGGAGACAAACATGAGGCACTTTGTCAAATTTATTTAAGTCGACGTCATGTCTAATATTTCACGCTTTGAGCGGTATAGCTATGGATGGCTCTTTATTGCTTTATAGTATTTATTATATGAACTAACATTTATCAATTTCACTTTTCAACACTACTACTGTTCCAGTTTGGAGGTATTTCAAATAATATAGTGAACATTTTTCTATCTTTTCACAACCACGTTGCATGCACTTCTATTAAGTATATACCTAGGCATGAGATGACTGACTCATAGAGCACACAAAAAGGAAAAAAAACTATATATAGGCTTTTGAAATTTCTCTTGGTGAAGTTTTATAATGCTTACTATGGAGATCTTAGATGTCCAAGGGGATTGTAATGATTTATACTCTTGCCAGCAGTTATTTTACTATAGTTGTTCATCTGTTTTTGCACTGCATTATTTAACCTTTTCTCAATGATTTTTAGTTCTTTGTATATTGTGAATATGAATTATTTTTATACATTACAAATATATTCAGTTCTGTGAGGTTCATATTTTCACTCCTTAGTGGTGTACATTAATTTTAATTTAGTCCACATTAACATTTCATGACTGGTAAGTTCTGTATCCTAATAAAAAAGCTTTGTAGCCAGGCATGTGGTGGTGCATACCTAAGCCAGCATGAGCCACATAGCATGACCTTGTCTCAAAAAAGAAACCAAATGAATACACTTCATCTGTCCAAGATAACAGAAGTATCTTATGAGGTTTTTCTAAACCTTTTGTTTCTTTGATTTTAGCATGTTTACAATCCAACTAGAATGACCAACACAAAAATATATAAAAATTCATATTTTCCCAAGTGGATATTTAACCAACAGCACCAGTTACTAGACAGAAGACCTTTTCTAGACTATATAGTAGTGTCACTTCTGGGAAATGTCAGATGACTTTATAGAACTGGTTTCATTTGGCATTTTTGTCTATGTTTACGCATTTTTAAAATTTATTTACTGTCTATTTATTTAGTGATACTGGAGAGTGAGCCAAAGGCCTTTATACCAAGCTATATCCTCAGCCCATTTTTTAGTTTGATTTTCAACATCCCTAGCTATAAAAGAAATGCAAACCAAAACATCACTAAGATATCATCTGATTCCAGACAGATTGGCCTGTATCAACAACTCATATAGCAATCAGTGCTGGCAAGGCTGTGGGGAGAAAGGAACCCTCTTGCACTGCTGGTGGGAATGTAAATTGGCACAACTACTATGGAAAACAGTGTGGAGGTTTCTCAAAAGATTGGAAGTAAATATTCCCTTTGATCCAGTGACACCCCTCTTGGGAATATTCCCAAAGAGTTAAAAACAACACATAACAGAGATACATGTATAGCCATGTTCATAGCAGCACAGCTAACAATAGCTAAAGTGTGGAAGTCACCAAAATACCCATCAAGAGACCAATGGATACACAAACTGTGGTATTTATACACAGTGGAATACTATGCATCTATAAAGTCTGACAGCTTGGAGGCTTTTGTAAGCAAATGGAGGAAACTTGAGAACATCATGCTTAGTGAAGTGAGTCAGAAGCAGAAGGTGAAATATCGAATGGTCTCTCTGATATGAGAAACCCAGATCACAACTATCTCATGGAACTTAAAGTGAAAACTAAAGGGAACAGGATGGGGGAGGGGCGGCTGAGGGGTAGAGGGAGGGTGGAAAGGTAAGCAGGGAAGGTCTTGCTACCTTGACAAGATAAGTATGTGCACAAAGTGCTCAAGATCAATGTAAACCTTAAATTTTAGACTTATACATATCAATAAAATGGGGAAAACAGTAAACGGGGCCACCTTGAACCAATAATGCTCAGTGAAATGGACTAAGTGCAAAAAACTGACTATAGATGGGTATCCCTCTTATGAAATGCACAGGAATAGTGACATAAAAAGAACTCAACATGAAAAACAGGGTAGAAAGAGAGACAATGGTCAGGAAAGGGGTGAACCCCTGAGAAAGGGGGTGGCTTGGAAACCCACCGACTCCCCAAACCCCATGGATCTAATGTGTTACAGAATTTGGAATTCAGGTATTTAATAAATAAACAAACAAACAAAAATGTAAAAATACTCAGTTAGGCAGAATGACTTTTGAAAAGTTAGAATAAATTAAAAGACTGGCATACCAAAACTTCTATAATAAAGTAAGGAATTTTTTTAAAAATCTGCAGGATCCATATTAATGTTTTCTTAGTAACTACTGATGTTGGTAATTTGAGTTTTCTTTCTTGTGTTTACATCAGTTTTACCAAAGTTTTATCAATTCAATTCTATTTTTTAAGGAACAATTTTTTATTTTTCGTATTATATTTTATTCACTTTTTCCTCTTATTTCTGCATTTTAAAATATTATTCCTTTTGTCTAGTTTGTGCGGTATGTTTTGCTGTGTTTCATTTTGAGATGAAAATTTCTTACAGATGCGTAGCATTTTCTTTCACCTATACACATTCAAGCATAGAAATTTCCACTTAGACACAGCGTGAATTCTCTGAGCTTTTGTTAATCTGAAGATCCATTATATTGAGGGATGTTTCTGAAGTGTGAGGCCCTCTGAGTTGGCGGTTACTTCCTTGGGTGCCATTTGACTGCTTCACACAGGCCTCTTTCTCCCTGCCATTTAGCTCCCATGTGTCTACTTCTTTGATTCATGGATTATTTAGAATTTCATACCATAACTATAGAGCAGTTGATGACTTTTCTTGATAGTTTTCCATATGGATTTCTACAGTAATACTCTCTGCTTAGAGAGTATATTCTTTCAGTCTTTCAAAATATATTGTAGTTTGTCTCATGGCATAGTATGTGGTAAATTCTACCATACATCCAGGGCACATTTAGAAGTACCGTATACTTGTCATCATTGAATATAATGTCCTATATTACACATTTAAGATGTCTCTAGTTTTTTGACATTATAAATAATGATACAATATACATTCCAAAATATAAGTATTTGTTTCTATCAAATTAATTTCCTTGGAGTAAGTTCTGTGGGTTAGCATTGTTAGATTGAGAATTTGGAATTATCTTTAGAATTTTTCTATCTATATAATATTGCTAACTAAACTAGTGTCTAATTTTATTATCAGTTGTGCATGAAATGAACACAGAGACGGGTATTATAATTATTTCAACAATATAACTGATACTAAATTGTAAGTCAAAGTTGACAATTTTCATGCCTTTTGTAACTGGAGATGTTGAACTATTTTGGGGGTTTTCATTTGTTGTTTCAAGATTTTTCATATAAGTTTCTTATTCATCTGTTTTACAATCTACTGGGACCAAGATATTTTCCAAAATAAATTCAAATGAATATTTTTATCATGTTGGAAATTTGATCTTGGCTTATATATTTGGAGCAAAAGTTTTCCCAATCTATTATCTTTTTCAAATTTAGCTTTTGTGTTTTTCACTGTATAATAATGTTTAACTTGCATAGATTTGAATCTATTTCTTGTGGCTACCCATATCACTTCAAGTCTGTGATAATGTTTGATTCTTTTTCAATTGTATTTTTTAGATTCTCCTAAAGTTTTTGTTAGTGTATGGTGTAGAGCAGTATGGTCTAATAGTAATATAGTTTTAGCCACATAAGTGACTTAAATTTTTCAACTAATTATGCCCCAAAAGTAAAGAAAAAATTAAAAAGGGAAATTAATTTTAATTACATATTGCATTTAACCTAGTCTCTAAAACATAGGTGAGCTTCACTTTCCACACTTCAATATGCATAAATTCTAGTTACTGCCACTTAGTTAAGTAACTCTACTCCTAACACACAGTTCAAATTCAGTTTTGATGGTAAATTAACAATGAGAGATTACGTAAGGTACAAACTTTACTGCTAGACTTTCAGTAACAAATCACCACATAAATAACAAATACAAATCACTAAATCATAATGAATCATGCCATCTCTTTCATAGTTATCAGTAATTATTCACTACACATTATGGTTTGGATCTGAAACATCCTCCAAAAGCATTATGCTGTGGGATAGCTATGAAACTGTGTGCCATTGGGATCTGGGGTCTGGTCAGAAGGGCTGGATGATGGGGCCAGGACCTGGCAGGGTATATACCAGCACCACCCTTCCTCCCGTACTTGGTTTTCTGATTAGTATGCTGTGAAGTGCTCTTTTTCCGATTAGACTTCCACCATGTGCTTCCACTCTTGCCAGAAACTTATGGAGGACTGTGACCTTCTAAAGCTGTGACCTAAAATATATCCTTCCTTTCTTAGCTTGTGAATGTTGGGTATTCTGCCCCAGCAATGAGAAAGACACCACGTGTCTGTTATCCAGTTCATCCATACTTAAATGGCAAAACACGTAGTTGTGACAGTGCCTCATCTCCCAGTGGGACATTTTGCTAAAATGGATTATCTAATGAAGAAATAAAGATAAAAGTATAGCAAATAAAGCCAAAGTGATACCGTTGGCAACAAATGTATTAACATGTATGATTAGAAGGATCTCTGAGGGATACTGGCATTAAGACTGTTCCAGAGAATTAAGCGTTGCAGTCAGCGAGAGCGAACTCATTGGCAGACGTGAGGAGTGCAGGTGTCAGACAAAGGGCGAAGAAGGTGAAGGAGAAGCTACATCTACAAAGAAAAAAAAAAAGCTCCACATAGAGGAAACATTCAAAGATATTCCACAATATTGGGAGAGAAGTTGAACTTAGTCAATTAACTGAGGCTCAGAAAAGATGACAGATACATATTGAATGTTCTATGATAATAAGAAGGCAAGCAATTTTCAAACTACTCTTGATAAGGTTACTACAATAAACAAAAAAATTTTCATTATCATACTTTCAATATTTGAAATCATTGAAAGCAAAAATGTTCATTTTTCTATTTTTTTGTACCTGCACACATTTACAACTGAAAGTAAGAATATTCAATGACTTGACAAGAGACTTCGAAGGCTGCCCAGCAATCACCGTCTCCCCCACTGGTTATTAAAACCACTTGTCACCACCGGTTCAGCTTGTGCAGTCGTTCACACAGGCCAGCAGCAACATGTAATGGAAGGGCTGTCTGTGTTATTATTCAACAGAGGATGAATATACAGTTTTGAGATAATTACACTTGTTTCATACTAACTCTTTGAGATGTGATGTATATTTTATACTTTGGGAATAGCTCATATTCAACTAGCCCCACTTCAAAAGTTCCATAGCCACAAGGGTTAGTACAGTGGTCCCCAAGGTCCTGACAGGAGAGACTGGTTTATTTGAATGCCATTCTCCCAAGGGAGGGGTGGGGTGATGGCAGGCGGGGTGGGGATGCGGCAGGGTTGGGGAAGGGGAGGTGTGCCTGTTAGGCACTGGGTTGTGGGGCACAGCTAGGAAAGGCGAGGGTGGCATCGGGGAGGTGGGCGGAGCAAATCTCCACCTCCTTTCAGGTGATCAGTAGCAGTGGAATCTAACCTGAGCAGAGGACAGGAGGTGGAGCTTCACTCAGGCTTACAGCCTGCTGGAGCTCATTCACAACAGTCCTGTCAAGGCCACAAACTGGGGTCCCTGAGCTAGTGGATATGGAATGTAGAAGCACAAGTTCAGAGCTTCCACTTCTTTTAAAAGAGATCTGAAAAGTGTTGGGGAATGGCGCATGCCTGTAATCCCAGCACTTAGAAGGCTGAGTCAGGAGGATTGCTTTGAGTTGGAGGCCAGTTTAGGCTACATAGAGAGTTCAGGACAAGTCTGGATGACAAAGTGAAATCTTGTCTCAGAAAGAAAGAAAGAAAGAAAGAAAGAAAGAAAGAAAGAAAGAAAGAAGAAAAGAAAGAGTGTTGGTGAAAATACAAGTAACTGACTAGGAACTCTTCTGTCTGGCCCAGCGGAAGTTTGACATAGGAACAGCACTAAAATACATTTTCTGCTTTTGTGGAGAAAGGCAATAACATTATTTCAGCTCCCTCTTTGGAAGAAAGGCAAGAAAATAATCCTCAATTGTTCTCATAAACTTATTGGAATCAGACTTGTTGGAACAGTAAGAAAAGAGACAAAAGAACGAGTCAGTCTCCCTTGAAAAGGCGGATTTCTCAGTCCCCAATGGGAACTGGAACAACTTGGCTCGCCCTCGGAGTGGGAGATTGGTAGGAGCTTTTGGGTTAATACATTACCTGTGAAATATCACACAGGTCCTGAGGGCTGCTCAGGAGTGAGTAATCTGCCTGAGGTTTTGAAAACACTCTTGCAAGGTAGAGGAGTCAGCAAACTATTTATGAGATTTCCCCCTCAGCCTCAGCTTCGGGAATTCCCAGCGGCCTACTAGGGAGGTAACAACATCTGCTCGGCTGTCAGTTAGCAGCCATCTTTCTTCCTAGTATTTCCCACATGATTATCCTGCCTATTGTCCTAATGTCTCTAGATTTTTCTTGGATGAACAAGATTGTAGCATTACGCTTCCATCTCGGCTCCACCTGACAAGTGGACCATAAATATTTGCACACTGTTAACCTGTTTAGGTAGATGTCTTTGTAAGCACCACGTGCATGCAAGCAGGCACTGCTACACTTGTCTATCACACTCCTCATCCGGTGGGAAAACATATACAAAGTGATGTGGCTGAAATCCCGACCTTCAGAAGGCATAGACTGAGCCCGAATGCCAGTGCTCACTACTCTGTGTGATGACTGACTATGTGGTCTCAAAGATGTGTTGCTGTGTCCATTTGCGATTCAACTTTCTCACCTGGACAATAGGAATAACCCCTCACAGGTATAAGAACTAAATGATACAATGCACATAGAAAAGCTACTCAGTGTTTTCCGCACTGGAAAGTGCTGAAATAATGGCTGCTCTACCAGTATGATTTTAATAGGTCATTATAACCACAGCTTTCACTGGAGAACAGCCTTGCTCCTGGTGCCCCGAGTCCTCACTTAACAGGAACACAAACCAAGGAAAAAGACTCCAGCTGTGAAAGTGACATTCAAGAGTAAAAATCCCCTTCACTGATGTGTTTTCCAACACGACTCCTGAGGACAAGTCCCTTCCGGTTCCACGGAAGCCCCGGCAAGCCCTAGCCTCTGCCCCACTTACGGTATCTGCGCTCTTCGGACTGCCGCCTCCCACCTCTTTGTATTTCTTTCATATAGAACAAAATTAGAGACACACAAAGGGAATGCATAAAGATATCTTAAAATATCATGCTTTTTTTAACCATTTCTATCCCCAGCTATCCAGATTCTTAAAAGCAACCACTGTTACAGGAACAATCTCTGCAGAGATTCCAAATATGAATGCACACACACACACACACGCACACACACACCTATGCACACACACACCTTTTCTTATACAATTGCATCATACTTTTTAATTTGAAAATTGGAGATTCTACCATAAGCACCTAAAATTTGCTCATTCTCTTTAATGGTCAAATTGGATACTATTGGCTGGATAAACCACAATTGATTTTTTTAAATCCTAAAAAGGTATTAAACTTGCTTTAGTATCTTGTTATCAAAAGCAAGTGCTGCACAGAAGTTAATTTTTGTGAGATTCTCTAATATGAGAAACCACAAAATATAAATAAGTAAAGGGGAAAAATAAAAGAGAGATGGCAAAAGGAGGAGAGATTTTTATGGAGAGAGAAAGGGGGTGTGGGGAAGGGGAGAAACAAGAGGGTGGGAAAGGAAAAATGCAGGGAAAATGATCACAGTGCAATATGTGTAAGTACCAATTCCCCAGGTTGAGTGTAATTATCATATATCACAAACACATACTAATAAAAACAGTAATCTTAGGCAAAAATAAATGCTGCAATAATTACACACATATATACATTTTTACCTAAGTAAAATAAATTCCTAAAAATTTCATCATTGGATCATAGGGTAGCTATATTCTTACTTTTTGTAGATTTGGTCAAATTGCCCCCATGCAGGTTTTTCCAACAATGATTTTATTTGTATTTTTATGTTTGTAAGACATAACAATTACATTCAACTTGGGTAAACAGTACATACACATACTGCATCTTAATCATTTGTACTGCCCTGTGTCTGTTTTGCTAATTTATAATCCAGTTCATTGTTTCAGAGCATGTTGGTTTTCCAGCGTCCAGCCAGCAGAGGTTTTTGGTCTTTTTCTTGCTCCTTCCTGGACAGAGTGATCACAGCTGCCTCAGTTCTGCAACTCCAGTCATCATCCAGATAAAAGAATGTTTCAATCCCTTAATATTTTTTCCCAATGAAGTCTTGCAGTCAAACTGAGGTATCCGGTTTGTCATCTATGTCATAAGCCTAAATCTTCTTCATCCTTCCTTCTCCTCCTCTGTGCTTGTACAGATTCCCACGCTCCACATTGCCCAAGTCAGCCTGCCTGGGGCTGAGCAAACATTTGCTGTCCTGAGAGCCAACAAGTTTCTATCAAGAGAGGATCCCCGTTCCCCTCCTAGAGTTTGAGGTATCTGCCAAGGGAGGCAGGTGATATTTTCCAACCAATCCTTTTCCCTGGTGATTTAACCAGTGTCAGTTACTAAGTCATAGCTTGCTTAGACATGGCAATGCCACCTGGCCCTGAGAAATGGATAGATGTCAGGACCTACTCCAAGCTCAAAAACAAGCCACAGAACATACTGTGTATTAAGGTTCTAACGTGAGAAAAGCAAATAATTTAGTGTTTATGAGCATGGTAAAACCAAATGCTAAGGAAAATTCAGCACTGTAGAAGCATGTGGCTCACAGGTAGAATTAGGGCAATGTGACAAAGAGGGTCACCCAGGAGGCCCAGTTGTGTGCATAGTGTTTATGGCATAATGACTTCCTCCTGCTTAATAATTCCTATGTTATTTATATACATTCATGTACATCAGCAGTATGTACAACATATACAAAATAACATGTACAAAATGTTAAAATGGAAATCTACAAAAGTATATTTAGAAAGATTGTCATGATATAGTAAGTAAAAACAGATAAATAACATATACATGATGATCCTGGTTTTGTTCAAACACACACAAATTCTAGATAGTTGTTGATCAAAATGACAATGGTTGTCTAGATTGTAGAATTATAATTTTTTGAAAAATGGAACTTTTTAATGTATATTTTTCAACTTTCCAGCAGTGATTTTTTTGAGGCAAAATCCTGCTTTGAAGACCAGGTTGGTCCTGAACTCACTATGTTGCTCAAGCTGGCTTCAAACTCATGACAATAGCCTGCCTCAGTCTCCTGAGCGCTGGGATTACCGGCATGTGCCACCACCCCTGGATCCAACAATGAACTTTTTAACTTTTGTATTGCAAAAAAAAAAAAAAAAAGAAAGAAAGAAAAAGAAAAGAAAAGGAAAAAAAAAAAGCTTTTTTAAGAATAATGTGCTGAGAGCCACTACCAAGGACATAGCTTCCCCTCATGATCCTGAGTCCAGGTTCTACGTTGAGTTCATTACAAGCATTTTATTATTCAAGCCTCGTGAAAATTTTATGCAATTGGCATATTATCCTTATTCCACAAAGGGGGAAGCCAAAGGCTAGAGAGGTTAAGAAACTTGCTCAAGCCTGGCATGGTGGCACAAGCCTATAATCTTTGCTCTTGGGAGGTTTGAGGAAGGAGCATCTCAACTTCAGAGCCAACTTGAACTTAGCTTGAACTTAAGGAAACTTAACTTGAACTTAAGAAAACTTAGCAACCTAGCAAGACCCTGTCTCAAGAAACAAGCAAACAAACAAACAAACAAAGAAAAGAAAAAAATTGGATTGGGAATGTAACTCAGTACAAAGTTCCTTCATTCAACCTCAAAAGCAAATTTTAGAAAAGCATTTTTCATAGACATTGGGAGCAAACATTAAGACCCCTGGGTCAAAGACAGTCTTTAGGCACAATGAGCAGACGGAGCCAATTTGTCTCTGCTCCTCACGGCTTCAAGCCTCACGGGAGAGCCAAGATCAATGACAGTACCCACAGGGGTTGTGCAGCAAGAAAAGTTCCACTGAACTTGAGGGACCTACCATTCTCACCGCACACTGGTGCAAGCCTACCATTGGTCTGTGAGGGAGGTCACCTCCTCCATTAAGAGTGCTCAGTGCAAACATTATTCTGAGAAAAAAGTTCTCTAGAAAAGAGCAAACAGGGACTTGATTTCTTAGCATGTCCACTAACGATGTGTCATATCTATAGAAAACTGCTCTCCCAATATGCTGCCAAGGGTCTTTGAGCTGCAAATTATAGAGGTTTAACTTAAATTTGTATAAACAAAACAGAAACAAAAAGAGGGCATGAAAATTTCATTGATTTAAAACTCTCTCTCTTTCTCTGTCTTCTCACTCCCTTCTTCCATGAGGCCTCTATTCACTCCACTTGTAATCATAAGTGGGCTACCTGTAACACCAACCAAGATGAGATACAGTGTCAGCTTTTTCAGCCCTCCTAACCATACTCCTGAAGCAAGCCTCAGTGGCTATTTTTGGCCTTGATTGGATCATATGTTCATCCTAAACCAACCAAGGGACCAAGGGATATGATACTATGACTGCCCTAAATTAGGTCATATCCCCTCCTAGAGAAAAAGGATGGGGTCAGGCTCATTACAATCATGTGGACTGAGAATGGGACTTTTCTTCTCAGAAGTTCTGATTGATGTTAGCAAAGACAACGCAGAAAATGCTCAGCAGACAAAATAAACATTGTGCCCAGGGATGGATTGTCTCTAAAACATGGCAGACAAGAAACAGAAAGCTAGTTGGGCTGACAAGATGAAATGTGAATTATTCCAGAAAGATTCACAAAATTCCCCAAATCTCAGTGGTACTTCTGAAGTGGCTGTGGCTGACTGCTGGTACTCCCTATGACTTCTGACAGTTGAGGCAGTTATCAGAAGGATGTCACAGCATGGCTGCGCCCAATTGCAGTGTGCATGGGGATTTAACAATGCAGAGAAAGGAAAAAAGAAAAGGAAGAAGAAAATTGTTTCAAACTAATTGGTTTATAATTGATTTCAATGCCCTCTTCAATTTGATGCATCTTTTCTTCTGAACTCCCTAAAAATTAAGTACCAGAAATGTTTCAATATAATTGTAACCAAAGGAAAAATCTATTTGTAAGAAAATTATCTAGGCACCTAGTGTTGCTATTGTCAGAACATGATACTGTAGATGAGAACAGAGTGTACCAAACTATTAGCTCAGGGATCTTTGACTAAAAGCTGCAGAACCAACAAGATTGTGCCCTTCCTAATGTGGGCCCTGGGTCAGGGTTTTTCAAGAGAAGTGAAAACTCTCCCATTTCTCCTTCAAAGCTACCACCATCACTACCACTATCCTTTTCCGATTTCAGTAAGGTTGTCCTTTGATTCACAATAACTATCATGATTCCAGGTGAGACTCACTGTCTCCCAGAGCTACTCACCCCAGAAAAATAGAGACCAAGAATGTCACAGCACAGTCTCTCCTGGCAAAGAAGCCCTCAAGAAAAGTTTTTCCACAGAGGCTAGACCCAAACACACACATATTTATATGGAAAAAAAAAAAAAACAACAAATATGGGTACAAAGGTCGGGCTCTCAAAATCTAGTTGCTGGTTTGAGCTAAATTCAATGGAACATTCCTATACTCTCATCTCCATCATGGGATCCTGTTTCTCCTACTTCTGACAACCTACTAAGAAAAGAGGAAAATACTGTTACTTCAGGAAAACAAATATTCTCATTAGAAACAATGTGCTAGCTAGAAGCAGCCCATCCCAGACCTCACAATCATTATTATCCATATGACATCTCGAGTCTCCCCTTCCCACATGGATTGGTCAGGTTGTCATTCCTGGAAGAAAAAAATACCTGATGTGCTAGCCAGCTTATCTGTCACTGAACGCAATACCCCACACCTACAACCTAAAGAGGGAGGTTGTAATTTGGCTTGCAGCTTTGGGAAATTCAGCCAGTAGTGGGCTGGCTCTAGGGCAAAAATATCTTAGTTGAGGGTTGAGCCAGAAAGAAGAGGATTAGTTCACGGTGCTGGAAAGCAAAACAGAAGGGTGATGGAGAGGAAGGAGCAGGAGACCAAGCTCCATGAGCCTCCCCGACACACTCAAAAGTACGTCCACCGATTTACAGAACATATCCCAAAGCCAAACAAGCTGAAACGTCATCATCACACCAGACATACACAAATTAAAAGAGAAAAGGTTTATCTTGGCTATTGTTTCAGAAGTTTCTATGGCAAACTGACTCCAAGGCAGAAACATGGTGCAAAGAAATGGCAGAGGAATCCTGTCCACTTTAAGGCAGCTAGGAAGCAGAGGGAACAACATACGGCCAGAGACAGGGTCAGGACTGAGTATAGTCCCTAAGTTCCTGCATCAAGAACTCATCTAGACACACCAAAAAGAGCACTAGGACTTCTCAAGCCAATCAAGTTGATGATTGGAATTAGCCATCATATGACTTGAAGCCTGGGTAGCAGAATTCATGTCATGCCTACTTCTCCAGTCGTTGGTTTCATGGATGTTCTTTCCAAAGAAATTCTCACCCTCTAGCAAGAACTCCATGTACTGGGGCTTGATTGCTGCACAACTAATAACTTCAAAATATAGCAATTTAAGAGAGAAATATGTATTATACCAGAAGCACCCAGAGTCTCCCTCAATTCAGTAAAGGCTATAATCAAATATCTTCTAAGGCCAAAGTCAAGGTTCAATGCATGAAGAATCCAAACTTCCCTATGTGGTTGATGGCAGGAATTAGCTCCTCACTTGCTGTTTGCCAGAAGCATTAATTCCTTTCCTCTGGGTCTGTTCACTAAGTTTCTCATAATATGACAACTGGCTTGACTCAGAACAAGCCAGAAGAAAGAATGAGAGAAAGTGAACAAAAAAAAGAAGCCATGACCTAAATGTAATCTAATACTAGAAATGGTTTTCCACCACTTTTCCATATTCTGTTTGCCATACCTAGAGAGGCCCACCCCATACATGGAGAGGATTTATGAGGTCATGAATACCAGCAAGTGGGTCTCATGGGACCTTCTTAGAAGCTGCCCATTGCCAGCTATATCCCCGTCACACAAGTGTGCTCCATGTCCAGGAGAGGATCAGACACATGGTAGGCTCAGTAAATAACTGTCACGCCACACTTAATGCAGAATGAAGGACAGAAGGCCACAGCATGTACAGTGAAACATGTACAAGGAACAATAAATAATAGTGAGGCAGTGTTGTGGTTTAAGGATGTTCCCCAAAGTTCATGTTTGTAAATTTAATACCCAATACAACAGAGTTGAAAGGTATGGTCTTTAAGAGAGTATGATGTCACCTGGCCTCTGTCATCATGAATGAATTAATGCCATTAATACAGCTAGTGTGGGAGTGGATTCCTAATAAGAGGATGAATTTATCTCTTCCCATGCACACATGTACACACACACACTCCTACACTCCTGCCTTCTAGCATAGCACAATGCACCAAAACATCCGTGTTACACATAAACCCCTTGACCTCTCCAAACTACAAAACTGTGAGACTAATCTCTGTTCTTTATACATTTTACAGTCTCGTGTATTCTGTAATAACAGCATACAATGGACTAATACATGTGAGTATGAATTTCATTTCATCGACACAAGTGTTCAAGAAATCCAAAATTTTCTGTAACAAAACCTCATATTTACTGAAGTCTTCTTCCTGCCAAGGTGGCAAAAATTTAATCTTAACCATTTGGAATCCATGTACCTCTTATCCAGGGCAACTCATCAATTCAATAAGGACGAAATAGTAACAAGGTCAGAGAGGAAAGAGGAAGAGCATCTGGTCCTTTGTCACAAGTCCTGGCCTAAATGGGCCTCACCCTTGTTTTTCTCTCTGTAACTTACTCACGTGCTGAGTTGGTGTCCCCGTGACCCCTTCGGGCTCTCGGTTCTATGTTTTACTTTAAAACCCATTGTGAAGCCTCTGGACGAGAATAGAAACAAGGTTCTCAGCCAGCCATGCTCTCTGGGTCCCATCTTGTTTGTCAACCTGCTCAGACACAGCCTCTCTAGCCCCTTGCAGCCTTCCAGGACTATGGTCACAGAGAAGAGTTGCAAAACCCCTTTGCTCTTTAATCTCTCCAGACTGTCCACAGCTACATGTACTCTCTCCCTTTGAAGCAGAGCATACATGACCCTCTCAGATTTGTTGACTTTTTGCTCTATTTGTGTCCACTCAGAGTTCAACCTCATCCTGAGGGTTTTTCTAATCTAGGATTAGGAGAGGTAGAAAGCTAAAGTCCTGTGTTGACCTTGAGTATTTCTTTCTGAGACATATCCATTTTCCCACTCTCTTCCTTCTCTATGATCCCCAGTTCACTCAGTATACTTGGTAGCAGAAAAAAGGGAAGAATTTTTTTTTTGTCTTTTTGTTTTTGGGTGGGGCTTCTTTGTTGTTGTTCTTGTATTGGTAATTAAACTAAGGGCCATGGGCATGCGAGGCAAGCACTCTACCACTGAGCTATTTCCTTAGCCCACCAGGTAGCAGGGAAAAAAAAGATTAGAACATTCTCATGAGATTCCCATTTGCTTGTTTCTTTTTTATATATATATAAAGACCGGTAATTGGAGGTGTCAAAAATATTAAGATAGTTTTGTGGCTGAGTTTGTTTATCCGTGCACACTGTTAATGAGCTCAATTGGTGGAGCACTGTGAGAGCAGATATTCCAAAGCTAGGTGAGGCAGTCATTATGATCATTTTTAAACAACAGGGGAAGCAGCTTGGTATATTTCCTTCATCTACAGAAAAATCACTTTATCAAAAGCACTGGGTTGACTGTAGGCTAATTAGCATTTTAATTTAGTTCACAGGACCTAGTCCTACTCAAACCTCCCTTTTCTATGGCTAAAATATTCTATACTGAAATATAGATGCACTACCTACCAAGGGCTCACAAACTGACCAGGGGATCCTCTAAGTGTAAGCCAATGACAACCTTTTTATTAAAAAATACAGAAACTCCATAAATATGCCATAAATGGTTGAAAAACAGAGTATTTAACATTTCTCTACATGAAATTCTATTTTTTATTGTTATATAGATCCTATTATAAATAAAACATAAATTCCCTTAAAAGCATTCTCAAATTTATAACAGTGTTTGTTATTATGCACTTTGGCAATGAATAGTTATTTCTAATAGAGAGGTAAAAATGTTTTCCTTTGAAAAGTCAACAATAATGTTTTACATTATAAAAGAATCTTGGTGCTCAAAAAATGGAATCATTGATGCATGCTACCCGGATGACCTACACACAAAATATTTTAGAAGAAAGAGAATATCAATTAGTCTAAAAATAAAGCTGTGGCCAATTGATCATTCAATCCCTGGCCTTTTTCTTTTTTTAGAAATTGACAAGGTTATCCTGAAATTAGTTTGGAAGTACACGGAATCCAAATAACCAAAACAATTTTGAAAAGATTGTTGGAGGATTCACATTTTCTGATCTCAGAATCTACTATAAACCTCTATTAATCAAGAAAGGACATGTGGAACCCACATAAGGATATATGTACATGTCAATGGAGTAAAACAGGTCATCCAGACATACATCTTCACATTTATAGTTAACTGATTTTCACCAGGATTGTGAAGAAATGAGAAAAGAGTATATTTTTCTGTAAGTGGCATTAGAAAACTGGATATCACACGCAAAAGAATAAATCTAGACTGTTATCTGACACCACATGCAAAGAAGAAATGAACTCAAAATGAATGGGAGATAAATGCAAAGGTTAAACTACAAAACTCTTCAATGAAAGCATAATGGTAAATCCTTTGGGCCCTGTCTTAGTTACTTTCTAATTACTGTGATAAAATACCCAACATCCCTGACTTAAGGGAGGAAAGATTTATTTTAGCCTACAGCTTCGGAGAGTCACAGTCCATTTCATGGGTGGCTGCCAATGGTGGGAATACAAAGACAGAGGGAGAGGCAGCTCCTCACGGCGCTGCAAACAGGAAGCCAAGTCAGGTAGGAAAGGGGAACTAGCAAATATTCTTCCAGGTCCTGTCCCAGTGATCTGTCCTTCTGGGTCATGACTCAGTGTTTCACCCTTTTTGGGTTAAGCCCCAGAAATCTGCCCCTTCAAGCCAGGCCTCACTTCTCAACAGTACTCAGTTCCATAGGAATCTCACCATATCAAAACACATGAGGCTTTTGGGGGACACTCCAGATCCAAACCACAATAACTCTTGAATTAGTCCGTGGTTTCTTAGATAAACAAAACACAAGCAACAAAAGAAAAAATAGGCTAAAGAGATATCATCAAAATTTTAAAATTTTCACCCCCAAGGATACCATCAAAAAGGGGAAAACCAAGCCACAGAATGGAGACACCTTTACAAGTCTTGTGTCTGGTAAGGAATCAGAATACAGGATATACAAAGAATACTTACGGCTCAGCAATAGAAAGGTAGATAAGCTACTTTTAAAATGAACAAAGGATTTGATAACCATTTCTCTAAAGAAGATATATAAATGGCCAGTAAGTCCAAGAAAATATAGTCAAAATCATTAGTCATTAGAGACATATAAATCAAAGCCACAATGAGCAAGCACTTTAAGCCCATTAGGATGGCTAGAATCGAACAAGACAGATAACAGCAAGAATTAACAAGAAAGTAGAGAAATTGGGACCTTCAACCCAGCTGGTCGTATTGTAAAACAGTGCAGCTACTGTGCTGTTTTGTCTTCAAAATGACCAGAATTCTATACCTAGGCATACACTCAAGAGACTTGAAAGCACACATCCACATAATATCTGTACACAAATATTAATGGCCAAATTAACCATGACAGGGGGAAAAAGGGGAACAACTTAAACGCTTATCAACCGATAACTGTCCTGGCTTATCAGACTCACTGCCAGAGTATGCGAGTGCTCATATGCACACAATCCTTGCTTTTCTCAATTAGAGCCTTAAAGCACAGGTGTAGCAATTCAAGCAATTTGGATTTGCCAAAAGAAGCTGTAAAATATTCTTATAAAATGAAAAGATGAGAATACAATAATATGTATTGAAAGATCATAGTTAATAAACTTAAATGAATTACAATATATTTAAGACATTATATTGTTGTAATTGTGTTATATATAATAATTGTATTATATTGGTATAATTATCTTATTTTACTATTAGCTATTATTTTTGATATCTTGTTGTGCTCAATTTGTAATTAAACTTTATCATAGTTATATCTGTATGGGGAAAATACTACATGTCTTGATATGATCTCTGCATTCAGGCAAGAGAAGGAGAATACTGTAAAAAATGAAACAAGTAAAAGACCATATTTCACATTGTTCCACATGTATAAATGTCAGAAATAGATAAATCTGTAGAAATACAAGTAGATTAGTGCTTGTCATGGACTGGAGGCTGATTGCTAATGAATATGCTTTTCTTGGTGACAGAAATGTTCAAAAATTTGACAGCAGTGATGGCTGCATGATTCTCTAACTATAAGAGAAATTACTGAGTTGCAGAGAAGAGCAAATATTTTCTGTTTAGGGCCAAATAGTAAACATTTTAGGCTCTCGGGGCCATACAATCGTTGGTAGGACTACTTGATCCTGCTATTGTAGAGTAAAATTACTTATTGGCAATATGTAAATGAATGAGCATAATTGTGTTCTAATAAAACTTTACTTACAAAAGAGACATAGGTCTTCATCTCACAGGTATAGCTTACTGATTTCTCTAGACCGGAGGTGGACACCTTTTTATCTGCAAAGAGCCATTTGGGCATTTATGATATCATTTGCATTACCATACAAAACTGTCAACTTAAAGCTGGGAAGCTATCTTTGGCAAAACAATTAACTCATTCCTAATGTGATGGCTGGAATTGTTTTTCTTTGGTGGAGTTGTAATGTCTGGGATGGACCAAATGCTTTTGCAGGTAGTACACGGCCCGCAGGCTTGGAAGAGCTGCACTGGTCGGAGGTGAGAGCTTTGACCTTCCTGTCCCAAGAATTACCCTCACTCGAACTGCAACCTCTTTTCAGGTCCACAGATCTTGAACCTGTTACAATATATTCTGCTACATCAAGAAGAAACAGTCTGTGGTTCCCTTCAAAAAGGACATTGTCCTATTATTACAAACTTCATAAAGGCTCTGTGCCAGGCTTTACCAAAGGACTCGACTACAATATGTACCCACCTTCTCCAAGGAGAGAGGGGGAATAAGTCACAGTGTTTTCCATCTTGACTTAATGGGACTACTTTAGAAATCATGTATGACCTGTGCCTATTTTCTTTAGCACAGACTTAAGAAAAAAAGATGAAGCAACGAAATTTCTGTTCCTAAAGGCAGTGAAAGAAAATAGAGCACATTTTCCCAGGAATGGATGGTGGGGATGCACCACGGATAATTTCTAATCTTCTGCATTCACAGGTCTTGACTGCCCTCAATTAACACAGGCTTGATGCCCTCTCTTGGGAAGATATCACAGGCCAGACACTAAGGACAAAGTCTGAGCCATGTGCCAAAATCAAATCAAAGTGGATCAAAGACCTAGTTATTAAAACAGAAGCACCGAACCTCCTGGAGGACAAAATAGGTAAAACTCCTGAAGTCACAGGCATGGGAAGAGATTTTTCCCACTAGGACATCTGATGCAAAAGAAATGAACCCAAAAATTAACAAGTGGCAATTAAAAACTCCTACCCAGCAAAGGAAACAATTAATAGAATGAAGAGAGGACAAACAGAACGGGTAAAAATAATTACCACCTATGCCTCAGACAGGAGGCTAATAACTAGAATACACAAAGAAACAATAGACCCCTCAAAATCAAAGACCCAATTAAAATGGGCAATTGAAATGAGTAGACAGTTCTCAGATGAAGAGGTACAAATGGCCACCAGATACACAAATAATTGTTCAACATCCTTAGCCACTGCAGAAATGCAAATCAAAACAGTGTTGAGATACCCTCCCAACCCAGGGAGAAGGGCGTATGCCAAACCGTAAACAGCAGTACATGCTGGCAAGGTTGAGGGGGGAAAAGGAACCCTTCTACACTGCTTGTGGGACTGTAAACTGGTACAACCACTACAGAAAACAGTATGAAGATTCCTTTAAAAGCTGACAATAAATATTCCATTTGGCCCAGTGATTTTTTTCTGAATATCTTTCCAAAAAAGTTAAAAGCCATGTTTAACAGAGATACATGTACACTATGTTTATAGCAGCACAATTAACAATAGTTAAATGATGCCAAAAATCCATCAACTGACCAACGGACACAAAAATTGTGATAAATGTACACACTGGAGTACTACTCTGCATAAAGATAGACTTGAGTCACATGTAGGTAAGACACAATTTCAGAGCATCATGTCTAGTGAAGTGGGTCAAACTCAGAAAGTTAAAAATGGCATGACTTCTCCAATATAAGAAACTCAGAATACAAATAAATAATGGAGTCAAACGGGCAAGATATTGGGAGTTGGGGGCTAAGGGAGTGAGTGGGAGGGCAAAAAAGGGGGGAGGAAAAGGAATTATGAAGTTGACACTGTATATAGGGGCACAAATTTCTCAAGCTCAATCACTGTGTATTACACAGTGGGGGCGGGGGGAGGACAAGGTTTAAGCGGTCGTCCAGAGGCAAGGGTGGACCCTAGTCATTGTGTCCATCGATGGGATTATGTCAATTTGATGGAATTAGGACCCGCACCTCCGTTAGTATTAGGATTTGTCAACCACCCTAGACTGGGGCTGAAGAACTTGTTGGGATTAGAGTGTGAGTCATTTGTGGGATGGCCAATGAGAGAAGAGCACCCTCCTAGACGTGGGAGGACCAACTGGCACTCCAAAAAGTAAGAGGGAGGAAGAGGGACAATTGTTCCAGCTCTTCCTCCGGGAAGCTCTAGCCTTAGCGATTGTCTACGGACGCCACAGATCGTCAGCACAGATTTGCTCCAGCCTCGACTTGTGCTTGTCTGTCTGTTGCTTCCCTTCAGTCGCGGATCTTCGGTTGCCGATCTTCAGTCGCCAATCTTCAGTCTCCAATCTTCACCTGAGATCTACAGCAGATTCTCACCTCACCAGCTGTTCTGCAGTCCCTGACGGGAGATCTACTGCTTGGTGGAGCAGCCATCTTGGACCACCTCTATCACTGGACTTGCAAGCCTTCCTAATAGCCCCTTTTGTGCTAAGATCTGTAAATTCTGTCTTTTGAAAGGAACCCAAAATAATACAGTCATCTACACCCTACCCCTTATTCAGAGCTTTTAAATACACCTTATTAGAGAGACAAGTGAAGCTGAAAAGAACCACAAGTGAAATTTCTTTAGCGTACTCAGCAGGATAATGCATTGGGAAGCTCAATGAGAGGAGGAGATGCATCTAGGCATCTTCTATTGAAGTTGTTAGTTGTGCTTCTACTTTTGCGCAAGTTCATGTGTTAATATATGTTTATTATGTCTAGAAAACCCAGGTATGAGGCTAGGAATATGTAGTTTATATAGCTATCTCTTTACCTTTTATTACTTATTTTTAAGTTTTAGGTATCAAAGAAAAAGATCACTAAGTCTGTTACTCATTGAGGTGGAAGACATAGCTGAATCTGGTGTTCTCTTTAAAGCCTCCCAGGACCAACGTATGGCTTACTTGGACCACATGCTGACAAAAGGAAACAAAGAATTCCGTCTTAATTCAGCACGAGCAAACATGACCCAATAACTGTTTATAGCTGTAACGCTTGAAGAGTTTCAACCACGTTCCTGTTCCATCTTCATGGCAAGAATTTCAAAAAATTGGAACTGGGAAGATCATGTAGGGAGGAGATATGAACACAAGGATAAAGTTTTGCCTCTGAAGATGGGAAGTGGCTTTGCTGCAGTTTTACTTACAAAGCTTCTGACTTGCTCTGTGTCTCTGCTGCTGCTTCCATTCATCCTGTGCTGCCCTCATCTATAGGCCATGTAACAATATAACCCGTGCTTCTTCAGGGCAGTGACAGTTTGAAAGGAAGGGCTGTATCTTATAACATCTGAAACTCACAGATGTCCCTGTGTGAGAGGGTTTTCATGCTTCCCAGGTGAAAACTAGGTTATACTTCACTTTCTAAACCAGTTACTAATTTAAAATAGTAAGAGTTTATGATTGAATCCTGAGACCACCTTCCTATAAGTCACCTAAAGAAGAGGTGTGTTATGGCTTGGTCTGGAGTGTCTCCCAAAAGCCTTGTGTACCAATGGATATGGTGTACTGTTGGGAGGCAGAGCCTGGCTGGAAGAGGCAGATTCTTGGGTCTTAGCCTTAAGGGAGATGTGATGGACAGGGCAAAATGCCAATGCACTGTTTGTGGGAGATCATTTGCCAACTCAATTCTGCCTTCCTCCTGCACTTGGCTCTGTTCTGCCGTGCTGTGTGGAGTTCTTTTGCTGGCTCTGTCCCTACATGTGGTTCTACTATTTCCAGTTTCCCACCACTGACTGGACTGTGGGCTTCTGAAATTGTGAGCTAAAATGAGTCTTTTCTCACTAAAGTTGTGGATGTCAGATATTCCATCCCAGCCACAAAAAATACCTAGGAAAGAAATTTATTACCAACAGTGGGATTGTTGCTGTGACTGTACCTGACCATGTGATTTCAAAGCTTTTGAAACAGGTTTACAGAAGTTTGGAAAGGTTTGAGATTACTGGCTGGAGAATTTTGGAGTCCTCTGAGCCAAGCTTGATGGAATATTCTGGTTGGAACTCAGAGGACCAGAGCGCTGACAGAAGTGTAGATTGGAAAGGCTCAAGAAGTTTCAGGTTGGAAGGAGAATTGTATGGGCAAATGGTCTAAAAAAATCACTCATGCTATACTCTAACAAAAAGTGAACTGAACATTTTTTTTCCCTTGTTCAGAAACTTTACTTGAAACTGAGAATAAGGGTAGTGAACTACTTAATCTGGCAGAGGAAATCTCAAGGAAGCCCAATGTTCTTGCTGTCACTTGAGTACTGCTTGTGGCTTTTATCCAACACTGTGGTGAAAGGCAGAAAAAAAAAAGCAGAGGGAAATGATATAAAAAGTTTTCAGTTTTGCCAGACTGAAAGAGCCTGCAATGTTAGAGGAAAAGATCAGGAGAAAGTCAAAGAAATTAGCATTAAAAAGAAGTCAAATACTTACAAATACTAACAATCAGGACTATAGGAAGGGTGCCTTGAGGGTATCAAAAGCTTATAAGACCCCACCCTTTACCAACTCAAGGTTGGAAGGACAAAAAAACTTTGTTCTGAGGATTATATATACCCCAGGGCCGCCAAAGGAAAAATTGTTTGTTGAAGTTCCACCTTCTGAGAACACAGAGGTGTCATCAGCAATTGTCCCAGGGCTTAGACTACTATTCAAGCCAGTGGCAGACCTTAGCACCATCCATGTGGTCCCGGCTTTACAGGCTTACAGAGTATAAGAGTCGTGGGTTCATGAAGACTTCCCCCTAGATTTCAAATGAATGTCTTGGAGGCCACACAGTGTGTCCATGGGGCAGCCGTGCGTGAAGTTGTGAAGGAGAAGTCTAAGATGCAGTAGAGACCCCGGAAATTTAAAGATACCAGAAACATGAATTATGGGCTGAAAAATGCTGCCGGCTCTGCGTGGATCCGGCCCAAAGGTGAGAAGGTAGAAATCGCAGCCGAAGGCAGTGCTGTATGCACGGGGCCACTCAAGCCCTTTGCAGCTCACAATTTGCCAGTGTTTACTCAGAATGCTGGATTCGGAGCTACAGGACACCACCCTTGCCTTGTTGGGTTTGTAACTTGCTTGGGTCCAGTTGCTTTCTCTTCTCTCATTCCTTCTTTTCGGAATGGGAATATTTACTCTGGACCATTGTAGGTGGAAAATGCTTAACTTTTTTATTTTTATAGGAGCTCACAGCTGAGACTTTGTCTTGTGTCTTAGAGGAGACTGGACCTGAACTTTTTTTTAGCAGTGTTGGAATTGTTAAAACTTTGGCAATTCGTAAAAAGGATTAAATGCATTTTTCATAAGGACTTGGACGGGAGTCCTTTGGGGGCCAAGGGTGAAATTTTGTGGTTTGGGTCTAGAGTATCCTGCAAAAGCCTCATGTGCATATGTATCTATACAGAAATATATTAAGAAAAAGCAATATACCCACTGAAGACATAGAGATCACTTTATATTTCAGGATTCCCATAGTTAAAATAATGTAGCATGGTTTAGGCTCTACATGGTTCTCTTGAATCTGCACTCACACCTTTACCCTACCAAGAAAGCCAGTATTTACTGGAGTCTGCCCATATCAGTTATCTATTGCTGTTTAAGAAACCATCCCCAAATTTACTGGTCTAAAGCAACAATCATTTTATATGGTCACAATTTAATAAATCAGGAGTTGGGATGGACACAGAGATATATCTCTGCTCCATGATTAACTGGAACTTCAACTGGGGGACTGGTTGAGAGCACTCAGTTAGAACCATCTAACTGGATCCTAGGTTCTGGTTCTAGGCTGAGCTCATTCCCTGTAGAGTGTCTGATGCTTCCTCACGGCATTGTAACCACAGAGATCAGAAAGGAAACATTCACAGGGCATGCGTCCAATGTACAAATGATTCTTACGCCTTTAATTGAACATAATCCCTGATATTTCACTGGATAAAGCAAGTTACCTGGCCAAGCCCAGAGTCCAATGTGAGAGGAACAACACGGAAGTGTGACTATGAGACACAAGGTTTATTGAGAGACCATGAATGTAGCAGTGTGCCAACTAGAAACTTCTCTCATGCTTAAGTCCTGCTCAGCCCTGATCCTGTGTCCTAATTCCCATTATTGCATTTCCGTCATCTCCAGTGAAATGTAACTCTTAGTAGCTGTCCCTGTATATGCCAAATCTCTGCCACAGATACCTGTAAAAGCTGCTTCCCTGTTATCACTCCAGCTCAACATCTTTCAGACTCCACCCCCTCCACTTCTCTGTGAAACTCTTCTCTGTCATTTGCTTGTCCCTTTTCTACCTGTAAATTTACTTTGTTCGCTCTTTTTTTCAGAGCTTCTTCTGAATAATAGTTGCTGCTTAGGATAAGCTGCTTGATTTTCACTTTTGGGTTTGACACCAAATTCTGTCTTTTAGATGGCTTCCTCATTTCTAAGCACCAGGCACTAGCTGTAAATGATGCCCAACCTTGAGCCCCAACTGGGTCTCTGGGCGCAACATCTTTGACACTGTTTGGCTGAGGTTAAGTATCACTCCTATATATACATTTGGCTCATGATCTTGCCTCCTTGACTCGGAAATCATTTAGGATGCTCGCTAATCTAGGACTGCCGTCTCCTCTTCCTCTCTTTCCAAAATACTTGAGTTCCATCCTGAAGCTTAGCCCAGTAATAGACTTGTTGTGGTTAGGATCTGGAGTGTCCCCCAAAAGGCTCATGTATTTTAATGGAACCATGTGATGTTGGTGGACTGGGGTTTGGTCTGGAGAGGTGAACTGCAGTTAAGTTAGGATTAACGGGGTGTAGTGGCCACACCTTGATGCAGGAGGGACTGGTTACTGGGCAGAGACCTGAAAGGATACATAAGCTGCACCTGCCTTCCTGGAGGGCTGGGACTAGTCTCAACTAGCCTCAGCTTGTCTTCCTGTTTGTTCGGGGAAGCTGCCTCCACCTCTCTCTCTGCCATGTACTTTGATTGTTGCCGGCCACCCCTGAATGGACTGTGACCTTCGAGACTGTGAGCTAAAATAAACCTTTCCTTTCCTAAGTTTGTGGGTGTCGGGTATTGAGTCACAGCAACGAAAAAGTAACTAAGACAAGACTGCTAATGATTTACATCCTTGCCCAGTACTAAAATGCCCAACACCCCCAGGTCCTGAAGTCTGTTTTACTTATGCAGTCTGCTTGGAAAAATAATTCTGCTATCCTTGGTTGGATAAAACACTCAATCCAACTTAGTCAGGAATTGAGGATTTACGTGTTCTTCTAACCAAACCTCTAGAAGACAGAAGTGACCTCAGAAATAACGGACGTAAGGACGGGAATACTGTCAAGATCTGCCCTCTGCCCATCTCTTCTTCTGCCTTTAAGCAATCACTTCAGGCTATACTGTAGATATGTTCTGCCCCCAAAGTTCAGGTGCTAGAAGCTTGGTCTCATTGAAGCAGTGTGGAGGTGGTAGTACTTTTAAAAGGCCATGGAAGTTACACTGTTATGAAATAATTAATACCCTGTGTCAGAAGTGGGTCAGATCTCATAGGCCTGAGTTAAATCCTGAGAAAACAGGCTGTTCTGAGTGACCTTGACATTTCCCTTGAGTGCTCCTTCTGTACATGCTACTTGTGTCTGTCACATTTGCACTCACCATTGGGATGTTATTTGTCACAACATCCTCACCAGAGTAGATGATGGAGTATATTCTTGAACTTTCAGAATTATGAATCAAATAAAACTAGTTTCCTCCTTGTTAGAACCTTGCACAGGTTTGGTAAATGTTCTCCCACTGCCGCACCACCAGCCTTTTATCTTATTTTGAAAGAATACCTCACTAATTTCTCAGTGTGGCCTCAAATTCATGATCTTCTACAGGCATGTGCCATCATGCTCAACTTAACACTCTTTGTTTTATAAATTAGCCAGTTTCAACCAGAAGTGGCAGCTCATACCTATAACCCCAGCTACATAGGAAGTTGACGTGGAAGAATCACGAATTTGAAGCCAGATTTGGCAACTTAGTGAGACCTTGTCTAAAAAAAATATTTTTTTATGTGACCAGGGATGTGAGCTACTGGTAAAGTATTTACCTTACACCTAGGAACTAAAATTTGGACCCTCTTGTGACAGCATCTTCTGTGTGCTAATGAGGATACCGGTATACAGGTAGGATGTGACTCCTGAAGAGACTCAGGAAGGAACTGGTTACTAGGAGAGCCAACCATATGATTAGAGAGTTGGAACTTCCAGTCCTACCACACTCCACGTCCAATGTTGGGAAATGGATTGGAGGTTCAATTGGTCACCAATAAATAATAATTTAGCTAATCATGCGTAGGTAATGAAATCTCCATTAAGAACTCAAAAAGACAGGGCTCAAGGTTCAGGGAGATTCTAGATAGCTGTACATGTAGATATGCCTAGAAGGCATTGTGACCATAGGACAAGGAAGCACCACACACATTCCAGCATAACTTGACCAATGTAACTCTTCACATGGATGATACTCATCTAAATCCTCAATAATATCCTTTATAATCATGAGTTAACATATGTAAAATGTTTCCTAAGTCCTGCGACCACTCTAGAGATAAACTGAATACAAGGAGAAGAGTCATGGGAATGCCCAAGTTACGGCTGGCCAGCAATAAGTAGTTGTACCCAGGACACGACTTAGGATTGGTATCTGAAGTAGAGGACAGTCTGGTGGGACTGAACCCTGAAATTGTGAGATGCGATACTCTCTCCAAATAGACAGTATCAGAATTGAACTAAACTGTGGGACACTCTCTTGGTGTCTTTTAGTGAACTGGCTAAAAAGGGGGGAGCTCTTGTATATTTTGGTACTAGAAATGAAGGATGTTGTGTCAACTGTTGAGTAGGCATATAAAACATCTCTGAAACTTACATACCATGATGACATCTATGTGAAGGTCATTTAAAGACCTTTGGCTATTGTTCAGGATTTCCCTCTTCTCTCTGTTTCTCTTGCCATAACACTTCACAGCATCAGCATTCACATAGCTAATACCTACAGAATCTTCACCTCTCCATTACTTTATCTTTTCATCTCCAAATATTTTGTCCACCTTCCCTCTGCTCATATCACCTTATTTTTTGGCATTTCTATTTACTGCACCTCCATTGTATTTTACACATCCACTCACCAAACATCATCTTTTGTCTCTCAAGCTTATTCCCTCTGTACTCCAATACTAAAGATTCTTAGGCCACATCAGGGTCTTTAATATTCTGTACTTTGCTGTCCATTTGTAGCCAGCTTTCTCATTAGATTCTA
Source organism: Ctenodactylus gundi (assembly GCA_004027205.1). Lineage (NCBI taxonomy): Eukaryota > Metazoa > Chordata > Mammalia > Rodentia > Ctenodactylidae > Ctenodactylus > Ctenodactylus gundi. The sequence continues at coordinate 338,799 of PVKB01001197.1, read as the reverse complement.
TTGCCATTGTTTTGGTCACTCCTTCCCAGACACAATTGTTTCCTTTGATCCTCTTGTCCTCTGTCTTATTCAGGGAACAAAAAACCCAGTCCTGACTTAGCCCAACTTTCTGCCTGTCCCACACCCACACTCTGGCTAAAAGTGGCTGGGGAAAAAGCACACAGCTAGGATGAGTTGTCTCAGTTCAAACTGTGGCAGAAACCTCCAGTGGGCCTGGAGTGCTGCTCATCACTCCTACCAGGCAATTCACACCCCTACTCCATGATGAGTAATTCACACTTCACTTCTCAAGTTGCCCACCCCCTACTCATTCCTACACTCAGCTGAAAACTTTGCCTTTCATTTCACTGAGAAAATAGAACCAGGACAGAACCTTCCCATATTCCTTTTCTCACCCTCTCCTGCTTACTCACTTCCTCTTCATCCTCTTGGACTTGCTTGTCAGCCTTCATCTGCAGGTTAGTTGGTTAGTTAGGTCTTCTGAAGACTGTCACTGCTGCCTCACTTTTTGCTGTCATGAGTTCCACCACCATCACTCCAAATAAAATCCTTACCCCTGAAGGCCGCCTATTTGTGTCTCTGGGTTCCAGCTCCAAATCTCCAGTCCCTTATTGTCCTCAGTCAGATCAGGAGGTGACTTTTAGTCAATGAGCTATGGCCATGGAAAGAAGTTACATCGTAGAGGAGGGTGTTAGAAAGGTGGGCCACACCAATAGATACATGAAAAGATGTTCAACATCTCTAGCCATAAGAGAGATGCAAATCAAAACAACACTAAGATATCTTCTCACTCCAGAGAGAATGGCCTACATCAACAAGTCAAATAGCAATCAGTGCTGGCGAGGCTGTGGGGAGAAAGGAACCCTCCTGCACTGCTGGTGGGAATGTAAATTTGTACAACCACTTTGGAAAGCAGTATGGAGAGCTCTCAAAAGACTAGAAATAAATACCCCCTTCAATCCAGCGACACCCCTCCTGGGAATATATCCAAAAGAGGCCAAAACAGCACACAACAGAGATATATGCATACCCATGTTCATAGCAGCACAACTAACAATAGCTAGAACATGGAAGTCACCAAAATACCCATCAACAGACCAGTGGATACACAAACTGTGGTATTTATACACAATGGAATACTATGCATCTATAAAGTCCAGCAGCATGGAGGCTTTTACAGGCAAATGGAAGAAGCTTGAGAACATCATGCTTAGTGAAGTGAGTCAGAAGCAGAAGGTGAAACGTGGAATGGTCTCTCTGATATGAGAGTCCCAGATCACAGCTCCTATGGAACTTAAAAAAGAAAAGCCAAGTGAAACAGGGGGGTAGGGCAGGGAGGGAGGGAGGGTGGGTAGGGGGAGGGACAAAAGGAGAGTGGGAAAGTCCTTGTCACCTTGACAAGATATTTATGTGCACAAAATGCTCAACCTCATTGTAAACCTTAAATTTTGCACTTACACATATCAATAAAATGGGGGGAAAAAGAAAGGTGGGCCACAGAAAATATAGGTCCAGGTATGGTAGCACACAACTGTAATCTTAACTACTCAAGGGCTGTGGTATAAGGATCACAAGATCAAGGCCAGCATGGGAAATTTAAGTAGACCTTGTCTCAAAAATAAGGATAAAACGTGGCTAGGGATACAGCTTAGTGACAAGAGTATTTGATTAGCATTCACAAGGTCCCAGCACAAGAGAGAGAAAGGGAGAGGACAGAGGGAAATAGGAGAGAGGGAAGGAGGGACAGAGAGACACAGGGAGAGAAGGGAAAGAGGGTAGTGAAGGAGGGAGAGGGAAGTGATAGGGAGGAAAAGAAAGGAGAAAGAAAGAGATTATGGGGCAATAACTAGCAAAAACAAATAAAAACTTCAAAAATCTGCTTTCCACTGAGGGGGAAAAAACACATAAATACAAAGGGCATTTTAAAATTTAGAGAATTCAGGGGTTTTTGTTGTTGGTGGTGGTGGTGGTAGTGGTGGGTTTTTTTTGAAACCTCAGAGAATGAGGAGAGATTGTAAAAGGAATGTAAGAAATGCGAGGCTGCAGGAAACAAGCGTTTGCCTCTAAGTCTCCTACACCTTAAGTGTCCTGGAGCTCAGGAGTAGCCTATTGATCTTTATAATCCAGTAAATACCATGGTACCGACCATTCAATATTTGCTGAAATGGACATAGTCCCTTGAGGAAAAGAAAAAAAATGACAGCAGAATGGGCCCTACAGTTCTCCTTGTCTATAAAAAGGGAAAATTCAAGTCTTCCCACAGTCAGATTTTTCTCTAGCATCAAATATTATAAGGAACTATGAAAAGAAATCTTTATTTGGGTGACATTTGATCGCATAATGGACAATGATCTCATGTAAGCTTGGGAGAAGATTTAGAAATGCCCTTCAACTGTTTCTTATATTAGCTCTATGAAAGCCAAGGGCACAGCTCTGCTTCAAAACTCCAGAATGGCATTTCCACAGAGAGATGAGCTAATCTGGCAGAGTGGGCTGCTTTCTGACCAAATGCAGGAATAGAGCTGAGAAAGTCTGGTGATGTGGCTCTGAGCCATGGGTAGGAGGCTGGAACACAGGAAGGTATGTCAAATCACCTGGAAGAAGGTTTAAAAATATAAATCCTCCTTCTACTATGATTCTGATGTTGCATAGATCCCTGAAAGTAAGAGCAAAAAAGAATCAGAAGGCTTCGGGAGTACGTATTTGGAAAAACAGAGCTCCCTTTCCTACCTGGATTCCTTACAACCACTTTGAGGCATGCACTTGTGCCTGACGGGTCTTTTCCAAATATCAGTGTACATTTTCTAAGTGTATATGTGTATGCATTTGTATTCCATTGGTCTTCAGAAAGGATGGCAGATGGCTTACAAGGATATCTAAAATACAAAAAAAGGATTAAAAAAAAGAAACAAAATGCCCAAAAAGAAAATAAAGTTTGAAATTTAAATGCTAGCAGCCCTAAGGGTATTTTCACAAACTTCATCCAGCAACAATTCAAGACAGGCTTCAAGGACTGAATGCCCTGTTAGATACTCAGGTAGTATGAGCCAAAGCACTGGGGCATCTGCCACAGCGCTCACTGGATGGAAGCAACCGCGCCTGAAAGGGAGGTGGGCAGTAGAAGGACCTTTTTGTAACACTGAGGTTGTTGCAGGGTTCCTATGAGAGAATAGCTGGGATTTAGAAAATTAATAGAGAAGGCAAAGGATTGACGCTAGGTCTTGCTGCTGCGCTGCTCTCCACAGTGAGGACCCAGGTTGAAGCACTTGGATTTCTGCCTTTTACATTCAGATTCCGTCCTGGCCAGCAGCTGAACTACAGATTAGATATCAAGATCATTTCCCAATATTTAGTAGTATATGTGCCTGTGATATATATGCATGGCTACATTGAGTTAGAGTACTTTGTGCACATACATGTCATGACAACATTACAGTCCTTTCCCTTTCCTCTCTTTGATCCTATCACTACTTGCCTCATCCTGCCTGACTCACATTATCACACCCATTTGGTTCTATAAAATGGCTGTATTCTGGATTTCTCATATTACAGAAACCATGCAAGGCCTTTGATTCAGTTCACTAAGCACGATGGTCTCAAGTTGTGTCCTTTTACCTACAAAAACCTCAAATTTATTTGTCCTTATAGAAAAGTAGTACTCCACTGTGTACATATACCACAATTTTTGTATTTGCTGGTCTGTTGATGAATAGTTCTACATCTTTGGGTTTAGCTATTGATAGTCGTGCTGCTATAAACATAGGTATACAAGTATCTATTGTACATTGCTGCTACTCTTTTGGAAAGATACTCAAAAGAGGTATCGCTGAATCAAATGGAATATTTATTTTCAGCCTTTTGAGGAATCTCCATATTGCTTTCCATAGTGGTTGCATCCGTTTACAGTTGCACCAGTAATGTAAAATTTTTCCTTTTTCCTCATGACCTTGCTAGCACTGATTGCTGTCCAATTTCTTGCTATGTGCCATTCTCCCTGGGGTTAGGTGATATCTTAGTGATGTTTTGATTTGCATTTCTCTAATGGCTAAGGATGTTGACCATTTTTTCATGTATTTGCTGGTCATTTGAACTTCTTCATTTGAGAACTGCCTACTCATTTTGACTGCCCTTTTTAAATCAGGTCTTTGATTTTAAGGAGTCTATTTTTCTTCAGTTCCTTGTATATTCTCATCATCAGCCTCCTGTCTGAGGTACAGGTGGTAAAAATTTTTCCCATTCTGTTGGTTCTCTCTTCACTCTGTTGATAGTTTTCTTTGCTGGGCGGAAGCTTTTTAATTTGATATAATCCCATTTGTTGATTCTGGGGGCTCTTTTGCATCAGGTGTCCTGTTTAGACAGTTCTTGCCCACTCCTGCACCTTCTAGAGTTTTCCCTGTGTTATCCTGCAGAAGGTCAGTGTTTTCACCTTAACACCTCGATCTTTAATCCATTTTGATTTGATTTTGGTACAAGGTGGATAGCAAGGTCATCTTAATCCTGACTCTATTTGATTAGTGCTGTCTTCTTGCAAATATTACAAATGCATATGTGGACCAGAACTACCCATTTACATAAAATCTCATGATAGATTAAAAACCTCAATAGGTAGGTGGAATAGTGGCACCAGGGAGGGATCAGATGAAGAGGGGCAGAAGATCAATTGGTCCTACCCTGAAATTATAATAACTGTAGCTCAGATGACTGACAATGTTGAAGTACTAGTTACTTTAAATGCATGACAGGCTGGGAATCCCTAATGTTTTTTCAAAAAATCTAAAATTCTGAATGCTCAGAAATCCAACACTTTATGAGTGTCATGGTGCTCAGATTTCAGATTTTCAGATTAGGGAGGTATAACCAGGAAAATCTATGAAAGTTTTCCAAAGTCAAAAAACTTCATAATCTAAATCCTTTTGGTCGCAAGTGCTTTGGGATATCAAATACTCAAACTGTATCTCCTTTAAGCCTTTCAAGTACCACCTTACCAGCTCTCTCATCACCAATCATCCATTACAGTGAGGAGATGACGCCCAGGGGTGAGTAATGCCTCACCCAGGGCAGTTCAAGTCACTGCTGTTGAGACAGGATTCAAGTCCAGCAGTTAGGCCATTCAAGCAAGGCTGCAGAAGGGAAGTGAGAGCTGGCGTGCAGTCCGTGGTTCACGGAACTCAAATACCAGAACTCAGTTTTCAGCTATTACTGAAGCCCAGTGGACTCAGACTTTTTAGACCACTGAAACATTAGATATTTATGGGAAAAAAATGTTTCTAAGTACTGAACAGTCGATTATGCTAAAACAAAAATTTCTGCTTTTGTTCTGACAGTTCACCAGTCACTCATGTTTGTCTTGGTCAGTGATGAAATGCAGACAGGAAAGAGGTGAGCAAACAAGATGACATCATGCTTAGGGTGACTAAGAGTCATGTCTTCTAGTGTAGAAATTTTCATTATTTTTAATGAAAGTTTCCGTCATCACTCTACAAATTATTATCATGCAAAATTTTCTTTTCTTGTATGTAATCTTCCCACCCGAATTTTAGTTCACATACATTTTCTAGAAAGAATTATAAATGTTTTGCTTATTTCCCAAAGACCAATTTTGTTATAGTTTTACCATGAGACTTCAAACCTTTATTCCTCTACCTCCCTCAGAGAGACCCCACCTTCCTGCTCTTTTTGGGAGTCTTTGCATGAGATGCTGCTAGCAGGAACATAATTTCTCTAAAATATTGATTACGCTTCAAAAGCCATTGAGAACACTCAGCAAGCTCTTTGTTTCTACTTCTGCCCTGGGCTCTGAGTATCCTCATCTACCTCACTAGATTAGCAAAATTGCTTGATATGCAGGAGCTCAGGTATGTCATTTCTTTTAACATCTTAAAAATTATATTTCTAAATATTTCCTTCCAGTTTATTTCTTCTTATTTGACATACAGAATGATGACCTGAATTCCACATGCTTACATGGGGCTTTACCTGATATTTGAGGCATGACCCATGGCCGGGAGCGAACCTTTGAGGTTTCCGGTGCAGTGTGTGTGCACACAGCTTTGAGCTAACAGGCTGCTGAGGATGTTTTTCTAAGGTCCTTCATTGGTAATTAAATATGACAGAATGATATTTCTTACAATTTTCAACTTGAAGGTTTTAAAAAGCAGATCTATAGTTCCTTGCTCATTTAACTAGTTACTCCCTGTGTGGCTGAAGCTGTGCTCTAAGGCACAGTAGATGGTGAGAAACTCATACTTTTATTAATCTTGCAACCTTTAGGGCAGAGCAGCTCCTGCAGTGGAGCTTCTCCTAATGATGAAGAGAGGGTTATCTAATAATAGATACAGACTTTGGAGCCAGGAGATGTGCTTCTGGTTTAGCTATATTTTGTTCTATGTAACATTTTATTTCAAAATAGTTTAAGATTTATAAAAAGTTGCAAAAACAATATAGAAGTTTTCCATGTCCTCTTTGCCCAGATTCCCCCAGGAACTATACACCATAAGCGTAGGGCATTGGGGCGATCTGCTTCAAAAGCAAACACCAAGGTCACGTGTCCATGGACTTTAAAGGGTAGCTTCTTTCATCCTCACAGCAAATCTGAGAAAATCATGGAAAACCAAGGCACCACAAGATCGGACAAAGACCCCCAGCTCAGACCCGTTTCCTCAGTTCAGAAAGAAAGAACTACATCTCCCTGCCTGTGTGCATGGAATCTCAGCAACCAAGAATTATTGTATTTTGTAAATGGAAATATCACTGCTGAAAACAGAATAGTATAAATAAAGGGGTGCCTTTGGCTTCCAACGATTGAATGCCAGAGTGATGTAAAATAGTAATAATAAAGATATGGTATTTTCTGGCAAAAATGAGTGGCAAGACTAGGACTGTAATCCTCGAGTTATCTCAGGATAAATGCTGTTGAACCCACAAGTGCTGGCAAATATTCTCGGAGCAAACAGGAAATGGCTTAAGCCCAGCAGCCTACTGGGCCCTAGGTCTCATGCTCTGAAGCACTACTCAAAACTTTTTTCTGTGTGTCAAGTTATCTATCCCATTTCATGTTTTTTTTTAATTATGTTGTTCTGAAGACTTTATTTTTTTACTAGGGAAGAAAACTTTGTGTACAGTGTCCAGGACCCTGGGGATTATTCTTCTCACACACCATATCTCATTTTCACTCAGTGACTATTGAAAACTGTTCTTTCAAGCACTAGAAAACAAATTGTGGAGATAAACAACAGAGCCCATGAATATTGCAAATCTCCCAGTGGTCAGGCAGCATTTGCATGAAGGTTTGCACGGAAATAACCCTGTGAAAGACATGCTTAGTACTACAGGCTCAGGGCCTTGTGATTCTCACCAGGATTTCAAACCCTTTCAATAGCTATACGAGTGAAAAACAACTAAGCCTTGTGGCTGTTAATCCTAACATGTCAAATCCATTGGATTAAGAGCAGTCTAATAGATCAGCAGATCATGCACCTGTGTCCAGGCACATCATGGAGGCATGCCTTGGGTGCTATATCTGGCCTCCTACCCACTCCTCCCTCCCCGGCTTTGTTTTCCTGCCCAATCCTGGCTGCCGTGGACAAGACAGCTCTTCACTACCACGCCCTCCTACCACAATGCTGCTGCCCAGATTCAACTGATGCTGTGGACTGAGTCCCCCTAACTGTGAGCTAAATTAAAGCTTTTCTCCTTAAATCGTATGAATTAGGGATTGTACCCAGCAACAAGAGAATTAACCTCTACAGAAAACTGGTATCAGATAAGAGGGATTCTTGCTGTGACTGCATCTGGCCGTGTGGTTTAGAAGCCTTTGAAACTGGCTTACAAGAAGAGTTTGGAATGATTTATAGAAGGTCTAGAATGTTATGAACAGATTGTAATGGGTGATTCGGGCCAGAATTCACAAGACCAAAATGCTGGTAGAAAGACAAATAGTAAAGGCCAAGCTTAGAAAGTCTCACTTGAGAATAAGGACTCCGCTTACAGTTCGACCAGAAGACGTAGGTGTTACTCTCTGACAGAAAAAAATTTATATTTTGTTCATGTCCTGAAACTTTGCAGGCAATTGAGATTAATAGCAGCAACTAATTAATCTGGTGGAAGAAATTTAAAGATAGTTTAACATTTAGGGTATGGTATGGTATGATACCACTGGCGCTTTTAGCAATATTCATAAAATCAGGAGCAAAAGTAAAGCTGAAAAGCTTTAAAAACTTAAATTTTGTCCCAGAAATAACCATGTGTAGAATTGGGGCCAGAGGAGGTATGACTGCTACAGAGATTAGTGTCACCAAAAAGAGACCACCTTTCACAAAGACAAGAATAAAGAGGCCATGAGGGTATCTCAGGAATCAGAAAGACCTCACGCATTGCAGATTCAAGGGTGCAGAGGTATCTACTTTTCATTTGAGAGAAGAGTCTCCACTTTAGGAAGGGCTTTGTAGGAAATTGGTTTCCTGGGATTCATTTCACTTGATTCAGCCACCTAGGCACTCAGAGGCATCTACAACCCCAGTTCAAGAGGACTTGGCAACTGCTTCTACTGACAGCAGACTTACTCGTGTGATGCTTAATGTACTGGCATGCAGAAGGCGGGAATTTTTGGGTCAGGGAGACTTCTACTCAGATTTTAAATGAAGGCCTTGGCGGCCAAGCAAGGAGTTCCTGCGGGTGAAGTTCATGAAGCTGTAGGAATAAAAACAAAGCTGCAATGGAGATCCCAAGGAGTTGGAAATGCCAAGAATGTGAAACATCATTTGAGGTGAACTGCAAACTGATGATAACAGCAGAGAGGAAGAGACTCGGTGGGCTACATCCCCTTCAGAAAGCACATTTTGCTGCCATGTGCCCCAGATTCTTCATATGGAGCAACGGGAGTTAGTATTTGCCCTGCTGGGTTTCTAATTTACTTTGATCCAACTCATGTTCTTCCCCATTCCTCCCTTTTTGGAATGGGAATGTTTACCCTGTGCCATTGTGCCTTGAGATTATGTAATCTGTTTTTTTATTTTTACAGAGGTTCATAGCTGAGAGACTGTGGTAAGTCTCAGAAGATACTTAGATTCAGATTTCTGAAAAAAGAATGCTGGAACTGTTGAGAATTTGGGGCACAGGTTATTGCATTTTTTGGTTGCATGTGGCATAGTTGTATATTATTAGGCAATATCATAAGTTTTCTATTGTTTATTTGGAGATTGAGCAGATTAAGGAGATTTGGTTGTATGTGGCATAGTTGTATATTACTAGGTAGTATAATAAATTTGCTATTTCTAATTTGGAGATTAAGGAGATGCCATTGTAATTTGGAGATTAAGGATGGTTTAAGAAGATGTGTTTGGGTAGCAAATTGACAAGAGTGGATTGTGATTATTATCCTGATGTGTCAATTTTATTGGATTAAGAAAATATAGTATATTTGTTGAGGATGTTCCTGGGTGCATGTGGCTGGATCATGGAGGTATGGCCATAGGTACCGTCTGTGTTCTTCTCTGGTGCTGCTTTCCTTCTCTGTTTCCTAGCTACCGTAGGAAAAACAGCTTTGTCCACCATGCCCTTCCATCATAATGTTCTTGCCTTGGATCCAACTGGGCACGGACTGAATCTCCCTAAACCATGAACTAAACTAAGCCTTTCCTTTTTAAGTTCTGAGTATAAAGTATTGTGTTCTGCAATGAGAAAACTGACTAGTGTAGGTATGAAAGGCATAATTCAATATCACCCTATTTGGGGTATATGAAGACAATTAACAACCTAAGAGTAAAACAGCTCCTGTTCTATGTGGGAAGAGCTGGGGTTGCACTTCTTTGCCTATCCAGATGTAGACCAGGAATATAATCCAAGTACCGGTGGCATCTTTTTCTAATCTTTCGATCTAATCACCTTAATACTGAAAATCCAGACTGAGCTGATCCATCAAGCTCATCAACCTATCAAGAATGAGCTGATTTCCTCTAAGTTTAAGGAGAAATTCAGCTGTTGTATTGATTAGGGGGTTTGCCTTCCAGTCCCTTGAGATTCCTGTAGAATGTATGCCGTGATGTAATTTCATAATATGTAAGGTCATTAAATCTTATTGATTTTCTAGACTAGGTTTCTTCTCCATTATCTCTTAACTCCTGCCTCAGTTTGGGGAAAAGTACAAAACTGATTCTGACCAAATCTATTAATTAAAGTTGATTGAGCCAAGAATCTGTATTTTTATGCTTTCATTCAAAAGGATAGGATTAGCTTTTACATTTACTTAGTTGGTTAACTGACATCAGTATCCAAAGTTGTTCTATAGTATCTTGAAGTATGATAGAGGGAAAGTGTTTACTGACCTAAGGAGATTGTAATGTAGAATGATTAATCATTTAAGATCTACTCATCCATTCTGGAAGGACGCATAAGACACACCTCTTATCAAGGCTGTGAAAAATGGCATGATAAACTCAAAATGAAAAGATACTTCCTAAAGATGAAGGGTTCTGTTGCTACTCCTCTCTATGGGTCAGCTATTACACCATATCTTGCCATCAAACTATGGTTGCTAAATACAATTGAAATTATAGAATTCTTAAGTGACAGGAAATCAGAGCCAAAAGAGTAACAAAAAGAGTCTGGCTCATAATGATTTTAAACGAAGGCTATAAAGACTTTAAAACTTATATAGACTGTCTATTAAATTCTCTATATAAATGGATAAGGTTAGGTGTGGTGAATAGAAAACTGGTTTAAGTCACAAAATGAGAAAGTAGAAGATGGTAACAGTGAAGGATTATTCCATCAGAGGCTCCACATGACTCAGTTTCAAGACAGAGGTTCAGAAAAGGAATTTCCTCTATGGCCTAGCCTAGGAAGGCAGAGGATCTGCTGGACCTGGATGATAACCATAGAACCTGAAGAAAAACAGTGAAGATTACCAACAGTTGAGTGCAGGCGCTGAGACAAGGAAAAGCCTGAGGGCTGCGTAGGGCCTGTAGACATAGACTGCAAATCACAAATGTGTGGGAGGACAGCAGCAAGGGTGGCATCCAGAAGGCACCAGTTGGTCATCCTCTGAAGCTACAACCAAATGGTAGTCCTTGGCTATAGCATGCTGGAACACTGAGTCCTTTTAGTTGTGGTGCAGGGGAGGGGAAGGACTTGTCTCTAAGACCTTGGAGCCTGGGAACTGAGGACTGAAGGTCACCCATGGAGTCACAGTGCTAGAATCATCATGTTGAAATCATAGGCAGTGTCCACTGGCAGGCCCAAAGAGAAGAACTGGAAGTACACTGTGAGCTTTCCAGGAGACAGACTATCAACAAATCACTCTCAAGGGAAGCCAGGGACTTTTCTCCGATGGTCACCAGGAAGGAAAGAAAGCCAGCAACCGGGGAGGGAGAAAGACTGTGCCCCTCCTGAAAGATCTGAGCCCAGTGAGATTAGGCTCAGCAGCGGTCACATACACACACCTACCTCCACAGCACAGGAGTGAGAAGACTCAGCTAATCCAGGTGAGGTGTGCAAAGGGGGCAGCGGGGAAGCACAAGCACCTTTGGACACAGTGCCATTCTGCCCTCAATCAACCCAGCTCATAGGAACAGCAGCAAATACTTCGGAGCAGGACATGTTTGCAGACTACAGCACAGGAAGAATCGGGGGAACTGGCTGCACCCTCCGAGTTGGTTAGCAGGATGGAGCGTCTAAGATGTGGGAACGTCTCATTCAAATAACGCAACAGGGATTTTTTTTTTTTTTTAACTTCAGGCTCACTTGAACAGCTTGCTGTGGGCATATTAAACTTGAATTTTTCCACTATTGATACATGTGCTTTTTTATTTTTATTTTTTCTGTTTTTTTCTTTCATTCTTTTCTTTCCCGTCTCTGTGTTCCTGTTGTTTGTTTGTGTGTTTCTTTTTCTCTAAAGTAGCTCTTTGTGGCCTTTTGGAAAAGCCTTTCTCTGGATTCTGGAGATATACTCCGACTGTTTCACTCATAACTCTCCTTGTTTCTTCTTATTTTCATTCCTGTTGCTGAAGTTGACCCACTTTCTTCTGATTTGGTTTTGGAGTTCTGTCAGGCTTTTCTCTAGCCTATTGAATATTCTTCTATTTTCTATCAATTTCCAAAGCTAGCTCTTATTCTTAGTCTTCTCTCTCCATACCCTGATCATGCTTATTAATTGTATTGTTAAGTATTGATAACTCATAGCCATATAGTTTGACACATTGGGAAGCAATAATTGTATGCTATTTAGCTAAATATAGATCATTAAGGTAGATTTTTTTCTATATTATCAATAATAATTTACTGTCACCTTCAACAAACTCTGAGTAACTCTTCAATATGTAGAGAGACCTTCATCAATAGAATAGATTATTTCTCTAATGTTAAGAGTGGAATGGTCATATGAGTTGATAAGTTGTTGATAAGTTGTTATCATACATCTTTAGCTGGTATGTATTAAGGTTAACCAGTGATTTGAATATGCATTCTAATGTTAAAGAAGGTATAATGGGTGGAAACTATTAATGGTTGATAACTTCTGGTTTGGTTTAGCCTATATAAGCAATATAGAGAAGTATTTTATTAATGGCAGTGATATAATACTGATTATATGGAACATTGAGTGGAACATTTTGTTAAGTCAATATCAAGTTTACTTAGATAGATGCATTGATAGTGTAGACTGTGTCTTTTAATGTTAGGAGTAGAATAGTTGTAGTATTAAACTTGTTAGCAGCTTCTCTTAATAATTTTAGCCATAGATTATAAATTTATTATAAATATTTATTCAAATTGTGGATAATGGCATAGATATCAATCTTGACTTTAAATGTATATTAACAAACATCTTGTGTGTAGGCCACAAACAGTTCTATAATCTGTTTCTTCTTCACTGAAAAGTGGTAGAGATTAGATAACCAGCAGATTGGGCATTCAGAATATCCCCCCAAAGGAATAGCTAAGTAAATAAAAAAAAGACATAAAAAATAAAGTCTGAACAAATTCTGTGTAGTAAAGACAAAGCTCAGTAACAATACCTGATCTACAACCCACAGCAATAGAACCAAGGGGAAATGAGGAAACAGATCACCTGCAAAAAGGCTGACTTCTCAGAAGTGATACCATGAGCCTGATGTAGCAGAAACTGTGGAAAAGGAAGTCAAAAAAAAGTGAACCTATGGCTAAAGAGGTCAAAAAGCTAACCAAGAGATGTTCAAAGTTCAAAGGAAATTTAAAGAAACAACAGATTCAAAAGGTAAAAAGCCTAAGAATTATAGAAAAGACTCAAACACGAATTTAAACAGGGCAATGCAAGAAGCGAGGGAACACTTCAGCAGAGATGGAGAATGACTGAAAGCATCCCAAGGTAAATTCCAGGACATGAAACACACATAAAAGCATGTAAAATAAGTTCAAGCATTTTGAGGATAGATTGTCAGATCTTGAAAACAGGTAAACTAGACCATATGGTGCGTGATGACCAAAAAACAAAAAGACAAGAAAGACACTAGACGCAAAAGCTGACAGATGAGTGAAAGAGAAACCTCGGAATTATGTTCAGAGTGTAAGAGAAAATGGAAGACAGTCCAAAATGTATAAAGGACACAATCAATGGAATTATAGAAGAAAATTTCCCAAATCTGGGAAAAGAAATTAGCACAGAGCTACTACAGGCATATAGAACAATAAGCAACTCTAATCAATAAAGAACTTCCACAACACATCACAATTGAAATACTAGACACTCAACACAAAGAGTATAATAAAACCTGACAGAGAAAAATAGAAAGTGATCTACAAAGATAAACTCATCAGAATAACTGCAGACTTCTCAATACAAACCTCAAAGGCCAAAGACCACGCAGAGATACCATTCAAGGGCTAAGAGAATAAAAATGCCAACTAGGCTATTATATTGAGCAAAATTATTCCTCAAAATACAGGGAAAAGTTAAAATTTTTTATGATAAATAAATTCCCCCCAAAATTCATGACCATTAGACCAGCATTGAAAGAAACATTTGAAGGAATCTTAGAGGAAACAACAGCACTAAAGATTGCAGAGAAAAAGCAACAACAAAAAGAGGACAATGAGCTAACAACAACGTGGAACAAATAATCAACATTGAAGCCTCATAAGGATGTCAGGATGCACCAAGTCCACCACCATAATAGTGCCTGCTGTTGATAGTCCCAACTCTTTTATCAAATGACACAGATAGGCCTTGGGCTTAGACAAGCATCCAGTTTTGTAAAACAAAATTACTGGATTTGGAAGGACAAATAGGCCTCAATGCAAATATAGTAGAGGATCTCAATACGAATATAGTAAGGAATCGTAATACCCAACTATCACAAATAAACATTTCAACTGGACAAAAAACTAACCAGGATATATTAGAGCTAAACCACACTATGAAACAAATAGATTTAACTGGTATTTACAGTGTTCCATCCAACATCAACAGAATATAATACTTATGAATGCACACATTAAAGAAACAGGCCAATCACAAATAAACAATTAAATGATGCCCCTCAGTGTCCTAAAGAAATAAGAACCATCTAAATCAAAAGTAGTAGAAGAAAAGAAATCACAAAAATCAGAACAGAAATTAATGAAATTGAAACTTTAAAAGACAGTATAAAAGATCAACAAATCAGAGATTTGGTTCTTCAAAAAATTAAATAAACCTACAGCTAAACTAACCAAAAGAAGGAAAGAAAAAATCATATCAATGCAATTAGCAAGGAAATAGGGGAAATTACCACAGACACTGCTGAAATTCAGAGAATTAAAAGGAACAATTTTTGAAAACTTACACTCCAACAAATTGGAAAATTTTGAAAAAAATGGATAAATTTCTAGGTATGTATACAAGATAACAAAATTGAAGCAAGAAGACAAAAAAAAATTTCAAAAAGACCCATAACAAGCATGGAAATTGAGGCAGGAATAAAGTCTCTACCCACAAAGAAAAAGTCCAGGCCTAAATAGACTCAGAGCAGAACTCTCCCAGTACTTTAGAGAGACGATATCACTAATACTTCTAAAACTGTTCCATGGCAATGCAGGAGAAGGAACATTGCTAAATTTGTTTCTGGAATCTAGTATTACCCTGTTACCAAAATCAAAGACTTAACTGGAAAAGAAAACTCTAGGTCAATCTTCTTAATGAACCCTCAATAAGATACTGGTGATCAGAATTCAACAAATCATCAAAAAGATCATATACCATCATCAAACTGACTTCATTCTTGAGATGCAAGAATAGTTAAACATATGTAAATCAACTATTAACACATTACATAAATAAATGCAAGAACAAAAAACCATATAATCATCTCAATAGATGTAGAAAAAGCCCTTAACAAAATCTAACATCTATTAATGATTTTTAAAAACCTGAGGAAAACAGGTATAAAAGGACCTTACCTCATACAGTAGAAGCTGTACACACAAATCTACTGCCAACAGTATTCAAAATGGGGTAAAACTGAAAGCATTTCCCCTTAAATCAGGAACAGGACAAAGCTGTCTACTCTCACCACTCCTACTCACCATAGTTCTTGAAACCCTAGCCAAAGCAATCAGACAATAGAATGAAATAAAGGTAATACATGTAGGAAAGAAAGAAGTCAAACTATCCTTATTTGCAGATGATATGATTCTCTGTTCAGAAGACTCCAAAAACTACATCAAGAAACTCTTAAAAATAGCTATGAAATTCATCCAAGTTGCAGAATACAAAATTAATACAAACAAATCATTAGAATTCTTCTATACTAACAATGAACTCACTTAGAAAGTGCTGAGAAGAATAATCTTATCTCAATAGCTCTTCAAAAACTTAAAATATCTTGGAATAAACTTAACCAAAAAAGTGAAGGACAATGAAAACCACATTATGCTGAAGAAAGAATTTGCAAAAGACATTAGAAAATGGAAATACATCCCCTTCTCCTGAATAGACAGAATTAATAATGTCAAAATGGATATCCCACCAAAATTAATATACAGATTCAACACAATTCCTATTAAAATACCAAGAACATTTTTCACAGAACTTGAGAAAGGAATCGTAAAATTCAAATGGAACCAAAAAAAAAAAAAAGACCCAGAATAGCCAAAGCAATTCCGAGCAACAAGACAAAGGCATGTGACATTACAATTCCTGACATAAACTTATATCACAAAGCAATAGTGATTTTAAAAATTAATGTAGGGTATTTGGACAAAAACAGACAAGTTGATCAATGGAGCAAAACAGAAGATGTGGAGGTACTCTCACCTACCTGATATTTGAAAAATAGTCCAAAAACATACACTGAAAAAAGAATAACCACATCAATAAATGGTGCAGGGACAATGGGTTGTCTGCATGCAGAAGAATGAATCTATACCTATACCTAATATTACATACTAAAATCAAATCAAAGTGGACCAAAGACGTAGCTATAAAACACTGGACCTCCTGGAAGATAAAATAGATAAAACTCTTGAACATTATAGGTGTGGGCTAAGACTTTCTCAACAGGAAACTACATGCAAAAGAAGTAAAACCCAGAATCAACAAATGGGATTATATCACATTAAAAAGTTACTGCTCAGCAAAGAAAACAACTAGCAGAGTGAAGAGAAAGCCGGCAGAGGGGAAAGAAATCTTTACCTCCTACACATCAGGCAGGTGGATACAACTACAATATACAAAGAACTAAAGATAAACAGATCCCTCCAAAAATCAAAGATCTAATTAAAAATGGGCAATTTAAATTAATAGACAGTTCTCTGAAGAAGTACAGATGGTCAGCAAATACATGAAAAAAATGTTCAACATCCTTAGCCATTAGAGAAATGCAAATCAAAGCAACATGAAGGTCACATCTTACCTCAGTGAGGATGGTTTGTATCAAAAACTCAAAAATCAATATAGGCTAACAAGGATGTAGGGGGAAAGGAACTCTTTACATTGCTGGTTGGACTGTAAACTAGTACAACCACCATGAAAGTCAATATGGAGATTTCTCAAAAAACTAACAATAAATATTCTATTTGGTCTAGTGATACCTCTCCTGGGTATCTTTCCAAAAGAGTTAAAAGCATCATAGGGCAGTAAAGACATGTGCATAACTGTGTTTATAGTAGCAGCACTAATAATAGTTAAATTATGGAAGATATCAAAATATCTATCAATAGACTAATGAATTTTATAAATGTGATATGTAGACATAATATGGAATACTACTGTGCCCTAAAGTCAGGTAGATACGAACCATTTGTAGGGAAATATATGCAACTTAAGAGCATTATGCTTAGTGAAGCAAATCAGACTAAGAAAATTAAATATTGCATGGCTTCTCTAAAATGAGAAACCCATAGTGTAAATAAATAAATAAGAGTCAAATAAGTGAGATGTTGAGAGTCGGGAGGCTGAGGAAGGTGTTAGGACGGCAAGAAGAGGGACACGTAAGGGCATGTGAAGCTGTTGCAAAGTACATGTGCAGAAAATTCTCAAGTGTAATGTAACCATTGTGCATTGCGTACATTTCCCAATAAAAGATAGGGGGAGCATGAGAAAGCCACAGCCTCTTCAGCCATTCCCAGACTTGAACCAATTCACCAATTTCAAGTCAGTGGGTCCTTGAAGAAGGGCCATGCTGTACTGCTAAAAATTTATTTCATGTATATGTCTCTCAATCTTTTCCAAAGAACCTGTAGACCTTACTAAGATTGTTGTGCATTTGGGGAAAAGAAACTTTCAGACTTTGCAGAGAGCATGGGACCTTAAGCCAGCACTAATTCCTGATTGCTTTTCACATCACTGTAACCCACAAGGCAGAGGAGGCACTTACCGAGGTCAAATGACTTACAGAGTTTTAGTTTATCTCCATCTCACAGTGGACCAAACAGAGTGCATGCTGTGGTCAGTTCCCCAGTTCTGGAACGTAAAGTCAGCGCAGATACACTTGACAGAATTGGTTCCCTAACCTGTAGATCATGGGCTACTATGGTAGTAAAGACCAAGTGGAAGCCACTAGAACTGTCTTTCCCTAGAAAAAGAGCAAGTAAACAAACACCATGTTTCTGGAGAGATTCTAAAAATTGAACCTGAAAGACGCAAGGATGTTGATTTCTACCACATCCTTATCGAACCAACCTGTAATCGTTGGGCTGTGTAGGAAACAGAATGACAGTGATTATTTTAAACTTAATTAGGTGGTGACTTTGATCGCAGCTGCTCTTCTAGATGTATCTTTGTTGACTGAGCAAGTCAGTACATCCCCGGTTGCCTGGCATGTAGATACTGACTTGATAATTGTCCTTCCTCTGCTCCTATAAACAAGACCATCAGAAGTAGCTTTCACTCTCTGGCAAGATCAGCAACACACTTTCACTGCCCTGTCTTGGGATTATGGAAAATCTCGCCCCTGTGCCATAATCTAGTCCTTAACATTATAACCACCTTTCTTCTCCAGAAGACACTATGCTGGCCCACTACCATGAAGACATTGTGCTGACTGAACCTGGTTAGGTAATATTCACATCAGAGTAAGGGAAACAAAAACCCCAAATCTTAATGACCTTTCCTGCTGTGGGGCAATCTCTTTCAAAGTAAAGGACAAGTTGCTACCTCAGACCATTCTGCCAGTGAGAAAGAGGCACAAGATATTGTGTGTCTCTTTTAATTTTGGATTTCGGAGGTATACTCACCAAGTGACTCAAAAGCCGCCAGGTTTTAGTGGGTCTCAGAACAAGAGAAGCCTCCAGGCAGGTCCAGGCCGCTATGCAAGCAGCTCTGCCATTTAGACCATAAATCACAGCAGTTTAACCATGCACGGGGTGTCGCTGATTGATAGGAATGATACGTGAAGGTTTTAGAAGGCATCTATATGTGATTCACACTACAGACTCTTAGAAAAGCCGTGTGATCCTCTGCAAGTAACAATTCTTTCTTTAGGAAACACCAACAGCTTTTGACATGTTACTGGGCTTTAGCAAAGACAAATTTACTGTGAAACACCAAGTCACTGTGCAACCTGACCTATCCAGTAGGAATTAAGTATTGTGTGGCTCATTTAACCATGAATTTTAGTATTCACATTAGCACTCCATTATCTAATGGCACTTCCAGCCATTAGATATAAGATCAGCCTGGAACAGGCTCTGGGGACACAAACTGAGTAAGGAAGTAATTAGTCTTGTCCAATCCACAGTCCACAGGCCACGAGCAGCTCAGGATGATTTTGAATGAAACTCAACACAACTTCATAAACTTTCTTAAAACATTATAAGATTTTTGCGTGTTTAGTTTGGTAACTCAATTAAGTTAATTATGAATTATCTATGCTAATCATCTATGTTAGATATTATCAGTGCATCTCATACAATTCCTTTGCACTCGGTGCAGCCCAGGCAAGAACAAGTTTGGACACACATTGGATCCTCATGGCTCCTGAATCTGCTACAGTTCCTTTTTTCTTTCACCTGTACCTGTGTCTTCAGGAGAGTTCCTGTCCGTTGAGCAGGAGAAGAAAAAATTGGGGGACACGGTTTACAGGTGGCTGTGCCTGTGAAAAGGGTTGGCTACAACATTCGGTCCACACACTGGGGTGGCCCAAATGGACAGTAATAAAGGAAAATGTTCCTAACAGGTAGAGCCAGGAGAAGGGCAGTTGATTGTTCATTTTGCCTGGAAGGAGACATAGCCAGGACTGAGTCTACACTGCCTCTTGGGCTTGGTTGAAAGGTAAGACACTTGGAAGATCAAGATAAGAAAACACGTGGCAAGGAGATCTAGGGGAGGGATATATGAGTAGGACTTTCCAAATGGAAATGGAATAGGAAGAAATTGATATCTCATTTACAATGCTTAATAAGGAGTAACCTCCTTAGAGAAGGGATTTGACAATTAACTGAACAGGACAACTCACTCTTGATACTTCTATCAGGAGACTTAGGAACAGAGAAATGTGTGGTTCAGAACATGGACTTTTATTCACCAAATCCAGTCTGTTTCAACAACTGAGTACCTAATCTGCCAACAGAAAAGACGCACACAAATCCCCTGATACGATATCACTCCTCAGGAAAATTGGATGGCAGGTTCTTTACCCAGAAACATCTCTGTTATGGAAGAGAGAATATTTTGTCCTTAGGAACTTACCTTGGATGTGGATTTGCATTCCCTGCTTGGAAAGCTTTTCCCAAAACTACCACCTGTGATTTAGAGAGGACTTTATCCTCCTTTGTTCATGGCATTCCAAGAAGCCTTACTTCATATTAACTCATAGAAAATAAAGGACAAAAAATGGGCTTACGTTTGTGAAATTCATGAAATCCACTGGTCATATGTTAGTTGTTCCTCAGCATATGCTCTCAATCAGCATCCAATATCTCATGGCTACGAGTCCTAAGTTTGAGAATGAAGTGCTAAAATGGAAGCAGCGCTGAAGAATCAGGAAAACACTACTTTCTGTCCCCTCCACTTTAGGTTGTGCTAGGCTAGTGAAAATACTTTCACTAGTAGCCCAGTAATGACTGTGTTGAGCTGAAAGTTTGGGCCAGTTTGGATTCCTTGTGCCAGAGAATCAAAGGGCCCAAATAGGGGATAACATTCAGGCTGGAATGATCAATCCTGCCTACAGGGGGAACCTGGGAGACAGGCACACAAGAGGGCAAAGGAGAAGTGTAGCTGGAATGAGAAGATTCGGTGAGGTGACTCTCAAGGTTCTAAGGCCCTGAGATTAAATTTAACAACTGATTGGAGCCAAGACCTCTGCCCAAATCCCTTAGCAATGCACGCGCAAACCACGAAGCAAGGAACCACATCCAACTGCAGTGATTGTTGAATGCAAAGAGACTATGGATTGGGTATTGAAAGAAAATAGTTGTAAGCACTAGCTACGACCCTGTGACCTACAACATAAATGACTACACTAGTTGAGTGTTTATTCCTTACTTTGCTATTATATCAGCAGAGCATTTTTGGTTCTTTCTCTCCTTCTTTCCTTTATTGCCCTACACAAGATACGTTCATAGATGCAACTTTATATCTCAACATTTAAAATAGAAATGTAAAAGTAGGAGAATCGATTTCTTTGGAGAAGAATGAAAATAACCCAAAGATAATGTGGTGGAGACTATCTTCTTTAGTAAAAAGAGAGCATTTCTCTTGAATACTAGATAATTCTAACATGTTAAGTGAAAGATTGATGTGGTAAATGTCTTTATTTGGAGTTAGTTCTGGTTTCGGGACATATGTATGAATAATAAGGGGTCAAGGAAAGAACTGTGGTGGCTTTATACTATGTCATCTACGTCATCCCCTCAAATGTATGGTTAGGAGGCCACAAGAGAGGTTCTTGTGGGAGATTCGCAATAGAAAGGGAGCCGCAAGTGTCTTTATGTCCTCTGGGCTCTTCCTTCTCTGCTGGCTTGGCTCATCCGTGCAAGAAGAAGCTGCACCTGTGATTGCTCTACCTCCCTCTGTGCAGGGCCTGCCATTTCTTTGGGCTTCTGTTTTGAATGAAGAGGAACTATCTTGGGCCACATGGAAACTTCTTTATTAAATGTGACTAAAACATTTTTTTTAATCAAGGGGAAAAAATGGCAGGTTGCATGTTGGACAGATCTTCATCTCTCCTGAACTGCTTCCTGGCTAGGCGAGTGGTTCACTCCTTGGAAAGGGGCTCTGCATCTGCAGGTTGCCAGCGCCCCCCAGCACTGGTGAGGGTTTCAGTTCATCCAATGGGTTTCTGCTTTTCCGCTTCTCTACTTTACATCTACGTTTGCCAACTGAACCCCCCTCCCACCAAAAGCAAATACAGCTAGAAGTTTATGATCAGCTCTACCCCCCACCCCCCACCCCCCAAAAGTGAATACAGCTGGAAGGTTACCAGAGAAAGATCCTTATGGAGGATTGCCTGATAGTAACTATCACTAAAAATTCTGCCAGATCGCAAGTTTGCATAGAGGTCATGGCAACCTTATAGAAAATATTCTACAAGGACTTCTGCCCAGAAAGTTACCTGTTCAACTTCAGACAAGTAATATGCTTGTTATTCGTCCGTATGGCCAAGAGTTTTCATTCCTATCTGACATAATCTTTTCCATTTTTGTCTTTAAAATTTTCCCTTTGTCTCAACCTCCTTGAATACGCCTGTAGTTTACTAGGCCATATGTATTTCCATTGTAGTGTTTGCTATTTCTAAATAAATATTACTCCTTGCAAAAATACCTCTCATTTGTTTTTTACATTGACACTAGCCATACATGCTTGCAGGCTACTAGTGATTCTATATGTATCTTTTTCTCTGAATCCTGATTGATATATAGGTTTATCCCAGATGGTAAGTGACTTATAACCACCAGGCATGAGATCCATGAGGCTTTTAATGACCCCATCCTGTGCCCTTATCCTTGTCACCTGCCAGCTCCATGTGTAAGCAGAAGCAATTATCCCTTCGTGGTTTCTTCTTTTCCTTTATACTGATCCTTTTCTCCACCGGAAAAAGGATCTCATGGAGGAGTTTATATGGGGACAATTTCAGAGCAGGAAATGCTGGAGAAATGAAAAGTAGCTGCCAAGACTTTTGAACTGCTTCTCTAGTCTGGAATAACAATATATCTCTTGTGCTCCTCTGGGACCGAAAATTCCTCCTTTATCTCTGTGCATCTATGAGAATGTGATTTCCTCCTCCTCAGTGAACTCTGACCTCTCTCCGGCTCCTCCCCGAAGTACATCTTCCTGCCAGGCGAAAAGGCACATACTCCGCTCTGAGGATAACCCTGAGCAGTCATTCTAGAGACCACAGCTGTTGCTGCTTTCCCTATGCAAATAACCTGACCTTTCCAGGAGGCCTGATAACAGCATCTTAATGCTTTGCCCAGCCTTTGTCTCCTGTAGTACTAAGAAGGAGCCAAGGGCCTCCCTCATGCTAGACAATTGCCCTACCAACTGAGCTACATCTCAACCCATCCTCCACTTTTAATTATCTTGACACACTTTAAGTCTTTCATGTCTCAAAGCTATTTTTTCTAATGTAGCCCAGCAGCAGCCATGGAAATAGAAGACTTCCTTTTCATGGGAGAAGAGCCCATTATCTTCCTCACCCTGCCCCCACCTCACCTCAAACTTAGAGTTCATAAGGGAAGATAATGAAAACCCCTCTACCTCCAGGTCATTTATGCAAGTTGGAGGAAAACTTTCTTCCTGTGGGAAAATTCTCTGGCTGAGTCATGAGCAGGGATACCTGGGTCTCAGTGACCCATACTACCAACCATGCCCAACATCACAGTGGCTTAAGAGACTCACTGCAGAGGGCAGAAGGCAAGAGTCAAGGTGAGACCAAAGCCAAGAGCCCTACAAAAGCATGAATCCACTATGCTGCACTGCTTGGCCTCCAGAAGTCATTCAAAACATAATAAAGGCATATGCACCTTGGTATTCATCTAAGCTTTAGGTAATAAACTGACAAGCAATGAGAACGTTCAGTAACAGAATATTGTATAGCTATGGTAAATCATGCTGTCACTATTTTTAATAGCAAGGCACATAAAATGCTAAATATTTCCAAAGAATAAGTAGCAGAATTATATAAGCCCATTTGTTTATTTACTTTATAATTTAAATTACAGACTATGTCCAGGGGGGGAAAAAAAGCTTAAGCTGTTAGAAGTGATTTCCTCAGGGAGGGGAATTGGAGCAGAGAAATTTTTCCTTGTTCTACAATAGGCACATGTGAATCCTTCAGTTTACTTACAATAATTACCATTTTGTAATTACACAATAAGGATTTAAAAATCATAATTTTGAAGCCTGAGAAATGACAGAAAATGTCATAACATGAGGGAGGTTTTAAAGCAGAATTCAGAAAATACACAGGCTAAAGTCCTGTAGAATCTTATCTAATGAGATATAGACACTGGATAGAGGAAAATACTTCAATATGTAAATTCTGGTATTTTCTGGCAGTTAGGGTTAAAATGTATTTATTTTCTTCAGGACAGTTTTTATTTCCTCCAATCTTCTAAATTTTGGGTTAATGTTTTTTAAATCAGGAAAAAAGAGGCATTGCTACATTTTGGAAAACTTTGAGACATTTTATTTTGAGGCATTTTAATTTGAGACATTTTAGAGCAGGGCAGCTACATTGGGCTTACATTTCTTTAGTGATTGTCCCCAAAGTGAGATATTTTGGATAGAATTTTTCTCACGGTGTGGCAGTAGCTGTGATCCTGGTAGAGAACATTACCAAGCAAAGCTTGGAAGGATCCTGCCCTGGAAAGGGTTATGCAGGCCACCTTGGTTCCCTGCTGCCCTACCCAACTACTAGGCATGCCACTGGCCACCACCTCCAGCTTATTGATTAAGACTGGTTATTTATTAACCTCCCTCCTGGGCAGTCTTTTTGGTACCCAGTTCTCTAACCCTTATCTGCTGCCGTGCACCACACGCTCGACGTGGACGTTGCCAACAATGAAAATTGAGTAGAGAGTATTTAACTTGCTGCCAAACAGAACAATTCAATAGCAGGGCCAGAGCAGACATCCAACTCAATTATTCTCACATTTATTCAAGCTCCTCATGTATGCCAGTCATTGTGGACACTAGAGATGAGAGCCACATTGGCACAATCCTTTTCCTCTGGGTACTCTTCAAAGACAGGTCAGGGAAGGGGAAAGGGATTAGGGAGGAGAAAGAACTGGGTTTAAAATGAATGCTGCTCGGCAGTCCTGATTTTAATGAGCAAAAGAGACGCCACAGCAGTTGCCACAGACACGAGCAGAAAAGGGCAGAGAATAGAAGTACAGCAAAGCCGCGCTCCAGGGTGCTCATTTCCTGAGGGTTATGGTGCTCAAAGCAGGCTCCATTCCAGCAGTGCGTGCTGGGCCTTGTTAGAAGTGTACATTCTAGACCTCCTGAGAATCAACACAGTGGAAGTGGGACCCAGTAACCTTCCTTTTAACCAGTCTTTCTCCTTTCCCAACCTCTGTGGGCTTCTGAAGTCTCTGAAACTTGAGGTCTCCTGATCTAAAGTTCACTGAGTGGCAGGTCCTGAGTTATCCAGAAAGGCAAACGGTGCAGAAACCCTGGCATCCACCCGTTAACTGCACCTCCACCTCATAGAAAGACCAGAAAAGGTGTCCCAACTGATGCTATCCAGAGATAAGCTCCCCAAAAGACTTCTGTTCGGGATGAAAATTGGAATTCGGGGTTTATGAAGTGTGAGTTCCAAATGTAAATTAAATGCCTATTTAAACCACTCTGGGGAAAGCACTATATTCAGCCATTCCCAGGCAGGCCGAGCAGGTGGAAATTACCCAACAGCAGCCAGACCCCGTGAATCCAAAGAATTGTGTAAACGGAGCCTGCACAGGTGTGAGAATGTGATAAGTGCTTTATTAGAGATTTAGCTCAATGCTACAGAGCACACAGGAAGAAACACTGCTGACTATAGGTAGTTAGAGGGCTTTATGGAACAGTCAACATTTAATCTAGAGCTTGAATAAAGGGTAGAATTCTAGTAGAAAGGGAAAAGAACAGGAGCAAAAGTCAGGGGTCGCCAAGGCTTCCCATGGACTAGAGGAGGAGAAAGCTGATT
The DNA here is from genome assembly GCA_004027205.1 of Ctenodactylus gundi. Taxonomy (NCBI): domain Eukaryota; kingdom Metazoa; phylum Chordata; class Mammalia; order Rodentia; family Ctenodactylidae; genus Ctenodactylus; species Ctenodactylus gundi. Next base: position 313,222 of record PVKB01001197.1, on the reverse strand, counting down.
TGGGGTGAATTATGAGGAGCCCTTGTATTGGCTTTCCACCTCTACAACAAATATCTGAGGTAATTCAACTTGTAAAAGGAAAAGGTTATTTTGGCTCACAGTTACATAGGTTTCAGTTCATGGAAGTTAAGTCTTACTGCTTTTAGGCCTGTTGACAAGGCAGTGTAATGGAGAAAGCTGCTCACCTCACGGCAGCCAAGAAGCAAAAAGAAAGAGGCTAGGGCCCGGTATCTTCCAAAGGCACGCCCCCATATGACCTAATTTCCTTCTCCCCGGCCTCACCTCCTAACGGTTCCACCACTTCCCAATATTGTCAAAAGCTGGTGACCACATATTTAGCATACAGATCTTTGGGGAACACTTTACAAACCACAGCAGCCCCAGTAACTGGCTGAGGAAGAACAGTTTCCTTCTGTAGAGCAAGGATACCCAAAGTCCAGTCTCTGGACCAGCTCCAGTTCATAGCCTAGCAGGAACCAGGACACACAGGAGTGGAGCAAGCGAAGCTTCACTGCGTTTCGGCTGCGTTTCACCACTCGCATTAGCACCTGAGCTCCACCTCCTGTCAGATTGGTGGCAGCATCAGATTCTCATAGCAGCGTGAGCCCTGCTTTGAGCTGCACGTGAGAGGTACCTGTATTGCATATTCTCACGAAAACGTAATGTTTGATGCAATGCTTGGTGGAGCTGAAGCGATGCTGCCAATGCCATCCCTTTCTTCCATCTACGGAAAAACTGACATTCATGAAACCAATTACTAGTACCAAAAAGATTGAAGACCACTGCTACGGAGACTGGGGACACCTGGAATGCATTTCAGCAGAGACAGAAAGTAACGAAATTGACAAATAAAAGATTGTTGTATAGAGGTGGAAAGAATGGATTGGAAAAGGGACCAGATGGGTGAGATTCTGGGTAATTTCTAATTATTTGTGCTTTATCTACCATGAATTTGTTTTACTAGCAACTTCCTTTGCACTTATAAAGTGTAACTGTGAACAGAAAGAGTCACACAGTACAGACCCAGATCTAAGGGACAAAAAGAGCCAGGACAAAGGCCACAGTGGAAGGTTAATACAGAGGCAGGGCCTTTTGCCCTCTGAGATGGGAAAAAAGGCATAAACATTTATGAAATACAAATTTGTGAAATGGAAAATAACACAATCATTTGTAATGGAAGCTTCTATTTTCTTAGTAATAAATGTGGTAGTAAAGTCACTTGAGTACCCAGAATCAGGGTCAGGGCCAGGGATAGAGGCTTAGGGAGCATTGCAAAAGCTTAGGATCAATACCAGCTAACACCCCCATCGTATGTGTTATGTGTCGGCCACTGTACACACACACACATTTAACCTTCACAACAGCACCTGGAGGTAAGTATTCTTGTTGAATCCATTTTACAGAGAAGAAATCTGAGACACAGAAAGATCTTAGTCACACAGGTGGTCAGTGAAAAAGTGGGGATTCAAACCCAGATTGCTGCCAACCAATGTCATGATTTACCAAAAAAAAAATACCTTAAGAATATTGAAAGTAGTATTGAAAATGCAGCTGAGATTAAAAACCAGGTGTTGGTATGTGCTATGGGGTTAAGCAGAATCTTGCTTCTGCCCACAACTTCAGGGAGAATCATAATGGAACTATCACACGCCTTTAGAAAGAAAGATGTCCAGGGCCACCCTCAAAATGGTGCCGTATGCTGTGTTCACAGAAGTTGATTTGAGCTGTAACATCATGTGAGAAAAACCCATCTGAGATTCCCTTAAAGAGCAGCAGCTATGGGCAAGTGGATTATCCAAGAAGCCACAGGCCACAGGAGCCCAGCAGCAGGAGGAGGCGGCTTCCCAGCCACCGCATCTTCGTCTGACTGGAGAACTGGGAATTCTTTCAGTATTTGGAGGAAAAGCAGCTGCCAAAGAAAATGAATCAAGGGATCTAAAAATAGTTTAGGAAAACACAAAGACAGAATGTGCAAATCACATTATTTAGAAAGCCAAGCCAAACTTAGAAAAACTACACAATCGGTGGGGATTCAGAAAAGAGAATCTTGACCTCATTTTCTAACAATAATTACACCCATAATTACTGCTTTTCTTAGCAGCACTATTTCCTGATGGCTCTGTATATCAGCTCAGATAACCAAGTTGCCTGTCTGGCACGATTTTCACCTTAAACGCAATTCTCAAATGGAAGGAAGTCCCTGCACCATCGATAGAAATGTACCCGCTTTACATGCAAGGGGTATAAAGTGCAAAACCTGACATGTCTCCAAGAAATGCTTTTCCATCCTTACATATATGACACTGTGAGCTAGTCAGAAGAAACCCATTCAAGACTGAATTCATTAGGTTGCACATCAGAAAACTCAGGATCCCAAGTAGTTACCTACTAAGGCATTTTAAAATAAAGTTTGGGGAAAGTAGCTTGAGGGTAAGTTGGGCAGTTCCACATTATCAGGGCAACAGTCAAAGCAATTGTGGGGGGAGATGTCACATGAGTTAGCAGCAAGGCTGCTCTCTGGGCTTCCCAAGTAGAAGGCAATGGGTTTCCCACAGATTGGCCTCCTATTTGGCTCACAACCCCTACCTGTCCCATCTCCCAAGCTCATCCCTTCAGCTTCTGCTCCCTTATCACTCCTCCCTCTGCTTCTGACTCTCCTGCCTCCCTGTTACAAGGATCCTCAAGGCTACACACAGACCATCCAGGAAATCGCCTCATCCCAAGACCTTGAACCTAATCGTATCTGCAGAGTGTCTTTTGCCTTGTAAGTTGCCATATTCACAGGGTCTGGTCATTAGGACATGGACATCTTTGGGGACCATTATTCAGCCTACTTTAGACTCTCCTAAATTGCCTCTGGCTTTGTCCTCTAAATGACCATTGGCCATATGATCATTGGTTCTCTACAAGAACAGGATCAGTAAGATATATCGATGATAGATAGATAGATTTTGCAATGAATCTTGCAAAAATGATTTATTGGGTAGGCTTACAGGATTAGAGGTTGCTGTGGTTTGAATCTGGAGTGATCCCCAAAAGCCTCATGTTCCTATGGATACTGTGCAGGGCTGGGTGGTTGGGGCCTGGCTGGAAGGGGCAGATACTTGGGTTTGACTTGGAGGAGTGTGTGCTGGTTCCAGACATCCTCCCCTAGTCTCTCTGTGTGTTACCATGTTGTAAGGCCCTCTGCCCCAGTAACTCCAGTCCAAGCTCTGGCTTCAGCCCCTCCATATGATTCCACCATTTACCACCCACCCACCCGTGAATAGACTGAGATCTTCTAAAACTACAATCTACAATAAATCTTTCCTCCCTAAGTTGTGGATGTCGGATATTGGGTCACAGTGAAGAGAAAGTAACTATGAAAGAAATTGGTACCAGAGAAGTGGGGTCGTTGCTTTGTTTTACCTGATCATATCGTTTGGAAGCCTTTTGAATTGGTTTGTGGAAGGAATTTGAAAAGGTTTGAAGATGCTGACTGGAGAGCCTTAGAGTACCCTGAGCTGAGCTTGATGGGAGATTCTGGTCAGAGCTCAGGAGACCAGAATGGTGATAAAAGCGTGGACTGGAAAGGCCAGGCTCAAGAAGTTTCAGATGGGAAGGAGAAATGTATTCAGCAAGTGAGCTAAAAACCACGTGTGCTTTGCTCTGGCAAAAAGTTTTGTCAGCACTTTGCCCTTGTCCACAGACTTTGCCTGAAACTGAGATTACAGGAGTTGGACTGCTTACTCTGGTGGAGGAAATCTCAAGGCATACTGATGTTCAGACTCTTACATGGCTTCTGTTTATGGCATTTAACCAACTCTATGGTGAAAGAGGATAAAATGGAAGAGAAAAATAATATAGAAAGTTTGCAGCGCCAGGACAAAATGGCCTGCAGTGGTGGGGCCAAAGAGCACAGGGAAGTTAAAGAGATTAGTATTAAAAAGAAGCACCATCGGGGCTATAGGAAAGAGGACTGGAGGGCATTTTTAAAGCCAACAGGGCCCCTCCCTTCACCAGCTTAATGGTGGAGAGGCAAAAGACTTTGCTCTGAAAACTGTACTGCAGAGCCAAAAGAAAAAATGTCTTTTAGAATTCAGCGCCCTGGAGTTCAACGATCTAAAAACTCAGAGACTTCCACAGCATTTGTCCAAGGGGGCCAGGCTACTAGTCTAACCAGTGGCAGACCTTGGCAACATCCACACAGTTCTGGTTTTAGAAGTTTGCAGAGCACCCGGCTTGTGGATTCATGGAGGCTTCCCCCCAGATTTCAGAGGAAGGCCTTGCAGGCCAGGCAGTGTGCCCCTGGGAGGGCAGTGTGTGAAGCTGTAAAGGAGAAGCCAAAGTTGCATTGGAGAACCCAGGAGTTTGGAGAAGCCAGGAGCATGGATCATCTGCTGATAAAAGCTTCAGGCTTTGAGTGGATCCAACCCAAAGGAGAGAAGATGGAGATTACAGCCAGCAGTGATGGTGTAGGGACAGGGCCACCCACAACCTCTGGAGTTCATATCTTGCTGCAGTTTACTCCAGGTACTGGACATGGGAGTACAGGAATTAATCTTTGCCCTGCCGGGTTTAGGAATTGTTTTGGTCCTATTGCCTTTATCCTCCTATTTCTCCTTTTTGAAATGGAAACGTTTACCCTGTGCCACTTTTTTTTGGAGTGCTTAACACTTTGATTTTAACAGAAGCTCACGTCTGAGACTTTGCCTTGCATTTCAGAGACTTTGGACTTGGACTTTTTAGCAGTGCTGGAACTACTGGGACTTTAGAAACTTTTGAAAAGGGACTAAATACATTTTGCATGAGGAGGGGGGCTGTGAGTCTTTTAGGGCCATGGCCGAATGTTGTGGTTTGAATCTTTCCTCCCTAAGTTGTAGATGTTGAGTATTGAGTCACAGGGATGAGAAGGTAACTAAGACAAAGGTTAAAAAAAAAAAAAAGGCCAAAAAGGCCCTCTCAGGATCAGAGACTGGAAAGTTCAAACTGGTCCTGTGCCAAAGGATTTAGTAGCTGCTCAGACATGAAGATGGAGACCACAAACAAGAGGAAATAAGGATGCAAACCAGGAAAGGGTAGAAGGCATCAGTGTTGAATCACCATAAGTCTGCATTGGAAGACTGAAAAAACTAGATAGATGTCCAAAGGTGAAAAGAAAGACTGGAACTCTTCTTAAACAAAGATGCTTTTTTCTTTGCCTTTTTCTTCTGACTAGGTTACACATATATATTGGATGGATGCATGTCTTCTTTCCTCAGTTTTATGGCCTATATGTCAGTCACCCACAGGCTCACCCAGAACTGTGCTTTACGGATCAGCTAAGCATTCATTCATTCGTTGAAGTTCATAATTTATAACATGATAAATAGCCACCTTGATTCTAAGGATATAATCAACCCCTACTAAAGACTTTGTCACATAATTATGAAGGTTTCCTGTATGTTTTCCATACAGCCTTGGCTACCTCATGACAATTGTCATTAGCACCAACTTGAGTTGGTATTATGAAGATGCCTTTTGACAGATTGAATTAGTAAGGAGTTCTCCAGAGAAAACAAAATCTCTAGGGAGAGAAGGGAAAAATACAGACTGAAAGAGGAAGAGATAGTGTGTGTGTGTGTGTGTGTGTGTGTGTGTGTGAGAGAGAGAGAGAGAGAGAGAGAGAGAGAGAGGAGTTATATGCTTCTAAACTTACAATGAGGTATCATCTAAATAAGTTAACCGCAAGCTGAAAATATATTATAAATTGAAAATGCAATTTAACCTATGTAACATCACGGCTTAACAATACAGCACACCAACACACAGCTGAGAATCAGTTGTTTTCCCTCGTGATCATGTGGCTAACTGGTATCTGTGGCTCACTGCCACTACCTAGCATCAACAGAGAATATTGGGTCACATATCACAAGCTTAGGAAAAGATTCAAAATTCGAAATACAATTTCTACTGAATGTGTATTGCTCTTCCAGCATTGGGATGCCAACAAAACTTGTCTAATCCTTGTATACATATATGTAATATATGTGTGTATGTATATATATATATATATATATATATATATATACACATAATATATGTACAATACACAGTATATATAATTAAAGGTTTACTATAAGGAATTGGTTTATAAATATAGTGTAGGTTGACACATCCAATATCTTCGGAGCTTATTTTCTAGTCCAAATTCAGTCAGACAGTAAACTCTTTCTTGCTCAGAGAACTTTAGCCCTTTGTATAGTTTAGACCTTCAACCAGTTGGATGAAGTCCACCCATGTTAGAGAGACAACATGCTTTGTGCAGTCAACCAATTAGAATAGTAATCCCACTCAAAAACACCATTGTGATACCACCAAAATCAAGTGTGACCAACTATCCAGGTACTTTGTATCCCAGGTAACTTGACAAAAAACCTTTTTACAGTCACACAAGATTGATGGCCTAGGTGGCAGCTCCATTATTCCTGCCTAACTGAGCCCTGCGGTAGCAGGCATCACTGAGAACTGGCCATGACAAATGCCCACCACAGACAGCATTGGAGGTACACAGAGGACACAAGACCAGTTGTCCTTCACAGGGTCCCACCAAGAATGCAGAGATATAACTCAAGGTGTCTACAAAAACTTCTCTGTTGTGACTACTTCTCCCTAACACCTCACCTATATTCATTTTTCTTCCTTTGAATCAAACTTATGCCCTTAACATGAGCTCTTTCTCCTATACCCATGTATTTTTATGTGAAAAACCCACATAGACACCACAGACTCCTCCCAGTCCTTCATGTACTAAGACAAGCCTGCATTCTAAGATGAACTTAATCTAAAATTTAAATCTGGAGATCTCAGTCTTCAAGACAAAAGGGATGCGTCTGATAGTCAACAACACTCTGAGAATCTGAGAAAACAGAAGTATCCTATTTGGGGACTGTGGTACAGGTCTAGACAACTTATGATTTGACTTCCCTTTCCAACATGGAGATGTCCCATTTTCTTTCCCTTCTCCCTTTTTCCCCCAATAAAGGACAAGATAGTGGAAGGACAGAGAGACTTCTCCCAGCCTGACTTGCTGCTCAGGTCAGCTGATTCCAGTGGGCAGACTTTTTCCAAGGCCCTAGGAGAAATCATACATATTTTATGGAAACTTAAACTACTCCAATGAGTGGAAGCTGGAAAGAAGCTCTAGAGGGTGTGTCCCTTCCAGCTGGCCCGACAGCACCAGCACTGAGCAGGTAGTAAGTTAGGAGCTGACCCAGTAGAGATCTCAGGAGAGAAGCTCAGCTTAGACTCAGCCTGCAAGAGGGATCAGAAAAGCCACTGGTCGGATTTCTGGTTAGGGGAGCATGAGCTGCCAAGAGGCACTGACATAAATCCTTCCAGCAGAGTCAAAAAGGAGCTGAGTTGCAGCTCTGTCCCTAAGAGGCACTGCAGAGCAGTCCAGGATGGGAGATAAGGGCGTAGCTCTGAATCATATAGTCTTGGGTCTTAGTTCCTGCTCTGTCCTTCCTCAGAAGACCTGGAGTTATTTTATCTCTCACAATTCTTTATCTCTAACGATCTGTCATATGCTGCTTATAGGATTCAATGACAGCATCCTTAACAGCTCCATGGTGTCAGATTTCTATCTTGCTATTTTATCTTCCTAGTAAATGGCTTCCTTTCTCAAGCTCACCCAATGGTCCAAAATGCTCCCAGAGTTTCCAAATTACAGGCTGAAAGGAGAAAGCCAGCTTGTCTTAAATTAGTCAGCTCCCTCCTAGGCAGATGTGTCCTCTTCCCTTTCACGCTGGATCAGAAGAGTACCCGGGAAATATTTCCTTAAGCACTCTTGTTGTTAAACTGGGTTCACTGCTTATCACCCTAAATAAATTTGGTCTTCATTTACCAGAGAGGAAGAAAAATGAATGCCACCCCATGACCTTCCATTCTCCAAAGATAGGTCCCTCGCCATCATAGACCAACCATTTTCTCTCCCTAAGGACTATAGTCAGGCATCCATAAACAGGACTGGACTGTGCCACAAAACCAAAGGAGAGCCTTACTGCCAGGTTGGGGCAAGGGCTGATCCTGGGTTTGGAAGAAGAGAGGAATGAGTGCCTTCATGATTTTTGCTAGGCATTTCGTCTCATCCTTGTCCCAGCCCTGCCTTAGGGTTTCCTAGGTAAACATGTCTGCCCACGTCCTCATTCCCTTATTGTGTGGGGAAGTTTCTTCCACTGCGTCTGAACTTCCACAAATGGGGGATCTTCTTGATAACCTCAGAATTTAAGTTAGTTTTGGTTCACTGAGGCCCTCAGAACTCTGCTTTGTTTGGGGTCTTCAGACTCTGCAGAGCCCACAAGTTGCATCCTCAAAGTCCCATGCCCTTGCACAGTTAGGCTCAGTTAGGCACCTCCCCCCCCCCCCCCCCCCCCCCCCCCCCCCCAGAGGCAAACTCACAGGAATGAACAGGCTAGATCAGACTACCAAGAAAGGCAAAGTCAATCAGCCTCAAAGCACAGCTTCTCAGGATTCTCAGGATTTCAACTTCAAGACTCTGCAGGCCAGAAAGAAGAGCTGCAATTCCCAACCCACCAACCCTCTGCTATGAGTCTGGGTTTTTGTTTTAATGTTTTAATGCTTTTTGTTATTTTCCCCCTGAGAACCCACCAACCATGCTAAAGCTAGCATTTTGCAAGCCATATGGACTGAAAACAAGTTTGGATACATGTGGGTTTCATACACAATGGGTTAATTTCTAGTCCAATTACAACGTTGGTAATAACTGGCCACACTCAGGGAGCTGGCAATTACCACTATTTTTAACCTGCATCACTAAGGCAATGGTTTTCATGTACAGATGGTTCCAAGAGGGCTGAGTGTTTTTCAGCAAGACAGTTGTATGCCAGAATCACGGCCCATCCCATTTTACCCAATGCTCCTCCCACATGGCATTGCCTACAAGCGCCAGGCTCAGCAGACCGTTAGCCTGTTCCTTCCTTTAAGGCATCCCTTCCTGGCTGGCTTTGCAAATCAGCAGAGCCGAGAGCTCTTGCATTCAAGCCCCACCATTCCCAAAGAAAATCTGTACTCATAGTTTTATTTTGACAACACTCTCCCTGAGTCCTGGTGGGCCTCCTGGCTCAGGGCATCTGTCTGACGCCTTGAAAGTGTGACCTCTTCGCTCATAACCTCTGCCAAGAGCAAGGTGGCATTGGCAGGACACCAGGAAGACACAGGTGTCGCAAAGCAGAAGGAAGAAAGAAGGCAAAGGAAATACCATCCGTCAGTCATTTCTTGCCCATGGATGAGAGGAAGAAGGTCCGAAGGTTTCGGGAGACTGGGAGAATAGGAGGGCAGAAAAAAATCATCTGTGGGATGTGTGACTCCTGCTTTGCACTGTCCTTTTCTGACACTCAATCTGGTAACCTATGTCCCTTCCGCACTGTGAGTCCCTGTGAGACAAAGCTCACATATTTTTAATCTTATTCTTTCTTTTTAATTAATACACAATAATTGTACATGTCTATAAGATACAGAGTGACATTTCAATACACAGATACAGTGTGTAGTGATCAAATCAGGGCTATTAGCATTTTAACCTCTTTATTATTATGTTTATGTTTAAAGCTCTAAAGCTCTTTTCCTGTTCATAAACCATATATTACATGATAGGTGATTGGGAGTTAATGTCACCCCATTGTGCCATGTTCCACTAGAGCTTCATTCTAGTGAACTTAATTTTGGTACCCATTATCCAGCATATATTCGTCCCTCTTCCCCAATGCACTCCCTAGCTTAGTGATTAACATTCTTCTTTCTTCTACTTTTAGATCAACTTTTTTTAACTTCCATATATGAGAGTAAATCTGCAGTATTTGTCTCTATATGTATGCCTTATTTCATAAAATATAATATTCTCCAGTGTTATCTATTTTGTCCCAAATGACAAACTGTCACTCTTTTTAATCATTAAATAATATTCCACTGGGCATGTGTACCTCATTCTCTTTATCCACATGTAAATCAGTGGATATCTAGGTTGACTCCTTATCTTAGAGTTATTAAGAAGAATGCTAAAATAAACATGGGTGTGAAATTATCTTTTCAATATGTAGAGTTAATTTCTTTAGGGTATATAGCCAGAAATGAGACAGTTGTATTATACCTTAGGTCTATTTTCAGTTTTTTGAGGAAGTCCTATACTGTTCTCCACAGTGGTTGTACCAATTTACTTTCCCACCAGCAGAGAATGAAAGTTTCCTTTTCTCTGTGTGTTCACAACTTTTTTTTTTTTTATGATGATGATGTCTATTGTGACTACAGTGTGAGGGCATCTCCCATTTGTTGATCAACATTTCTCTGATAATTAGTGATTTTGAGTGTCTTATATATTTGTCATCCAATTATATTCTCTTGAGAAATGTCTGTTCAGGTCGTCTGCCCCTTTTTAAATAAATGGTTCTTTTTTGTTACTGTGCTTTTTTAGCACCTTATATGTTCTTAATGTTAATCTATGTCAGATTAATAGTTTGAAAACATGTTCACTCATTCTGGAAGCTGTCTCCTCAACTTCGTACAATGTTATTTTTGCTTGTAGGAGCTTGTGTGTTTGATATAATTGCTTTTTGTCTATTTTTGTTGTTTTTGTTTCTGCTGCCTGTGCTTCTGTAATATTTTCCAAAAACTATTGGTCAGATCAATGCCTTAAAATGTTTATTCTTTGCTATCTTGTAGTAGTTTCTCAGTTTCAGATCTTAAATTATGCCTTTGATTCCTTTTTAATTGATTTTTATGTAATGAGAGAAAAGGGTCATTTTATTCTTCTGATTATGGATATCCAATTTGCCCAGCATCATTTATTGAAAAGGTTGTTTTTTTTCCAATACGTGTTTTAAAAACTTTTGTCATATATGTAGATTTATTTCTGAGATCACTATTTTGTTTCAGTTGTTTATGAGTTGGTTTTTACACCAATATCACACTGTCTTGATTACTATAGCACTATAGTGTCTCATGAGACCACATGTTGTGCTGCCCCCAGCCTCATCCCTTTTGTTTAAGATTATTCAGAATCTTCTCAGCTTTTATATAAATGTTAAGATTGTTGTTTCTTGTGCTGAAAGGAATGCTATCGGTATTTTAATGGGATTGAAATTAATTTGTGAATTACTCTGGGTGATATAAATGTTTTAACAATATTCAGCTTTTCAGTCAATAAATATAGAAATTTTTCCTCTTTTGTAATGTCTTTTTTAACTTCTCTCATGCAATTTTTATTATAGAAATTATTCACTTCCTCAGTTAAATTTATTTCTGGTTATTTTGCTTGTAGTTATTGTGAATGGCATTGCTTTTTTGATTTCTCAGCAAGTTAAATATTGCTGTATAAAATGTTACTAATTTTTATAAGTTGGTTTTTCTGCAGCTTTACTGAATTTGTCAGTTCTAATAGACTTTTAATTGAGTTCTTAGGTTTTTCTATACAGCTGACCTTTGAACTCTATGAAAGTTATGGATGTTGACCCCTGACCCAAAAATCATCTGTGACTTCTGATATTCCGAAGACTTAGCTACCAATAGTCTATTGTTGACCAGAGCCTAAACAATTAGCCCAAATCCTGTATAAGCATGGTTGGGATCTGGATTTTCTTCCAAAAGTCTTCATGTATTTGGAGGTTGTGAAGTACCAATGTGCTGTTCGGAGGTGGGGCGGGGTCAGAGGGGGTGGAGAATTGGAGCTTAAGCCAGCAGGATCACGGAGACACAACCTGAACAGCTAGCACTGCCCTTCCTACCTCACTCGGCTTTCTGCCTGCCATCCTGTGAAGAGCGTCTCTCTGACGAACCTCCGCTATGTGCTTCTGCCACTGCCTGCGCCCACGAATGACCTTCTGAACCTTTAAGCTAAAGCAAGTCTTTCCTCCTCTAAGTTGTGGGTGTAATATATTCTGTCCCAGCAACAGAAATAACTAAGACATGATGAACATAAACAAAATTATGAGAGATTGGGTTGTTTAGTGGCACTAGGATTGAACCCAAAGGAAATCTACCACTGATCTATATGTCTATCCCCTTTGGGAAGATGGGAGGACAAGGTCTCTCTAAATTACTCAGGTTGGCCTCTAACTTCTGGCCTTTAGAGATTCACCTGCTTCTGCCTCCTGATTGGATGGACTACAGGTATACTCCACTGCAACCAGAAACAGATTGCTCTTTACTACAACATGTAACTTGCCAGAAAGAGATGAATTGTTTGTAGCAAAATGACTAGCATCCCATAGCATTTTTAGCTGATAGTCACAACACTTGAACTCACTGCAACATCTAAGGAGGTGGCAACAAAATTATAATAGCAGCATATTCCTACAGTCTTACGCAGCTAAAATTTAATACTGTATCTTGCTTGCCAATGATGCCATATATGGTCTATGCCTGTATGTATAAGTTTTCATGAATTTTAAATCTTTATAACAGATGTGTGGATATTTTACCATGTCAAATTGGAAAACTTTATTGTCTGTACACATTTTTCATTCGTGACATAGCTTATTTTTCTCTTACTTTTTAAAATATTCTAGGATATTCAGTTCATCTGAATTTTTCAAATTGTTGCAAATCTTAAAAGTAATCCATGTAAGCCTATGTAGTTTAAAATCATGTTATTCAGGATTAAATTGTATATAAAATCATGTCACCTGCGAACAGAACTAATTTTACTTCCTTACTTCCCATTTTTATGCCGCTTCCTCCTTTGCTTTAACTGGGACTCACAGTACTGTGTTGAATCAGAATGGCGAAAGTAGGCAGCAGCATACCTGCCTTATTCCAGACCTCAGAGGAAATATTTACAGCGTTGCCCCTCTCCGCATGAGGTTGGCTATGCATTAGCCACATAGAGCATTTAATATATTGAGGTGTGTTCTGTCTATACACAATGTATTCCAAGTCGTTATAATGAAGGGATACTGAATCTCAGTGAACACAAAGCCCATATCTGGCTGTCATGCCCAGAGCAGGGTCTGATTCTGTCGAAACCACTAAATGAACCAACAGCATTGGGTGGCACTACCGTATCCTGTATATGTTCCAATCTCATCAAGTACAAGTAAGGGTTCAAAAAATCACATTAATATTAATTAATCTCCTGATCAGTTAGTCTCATGCCTCAAAAAAGTCTCTTTGCCATCAAGGTAATTTAAAGGCATCTTTCTAGATGTTTCTTTAAGGTCCCATATCAAGTTAAGTCACCGTTTTTGGATGGTCATGGCCTCTGCTGGCATCTCTCTGCCACAATACTTCTCAGCTGATCCTTGGCTCTGCCATGAGAACAGCATTACCATGGAACCAGCCGAGCAGGAGATGGACCATGGGCACCGCGAGAGCTGTCGACTGGGCTACTTCGCTTTCTGTGGCTTCAATCTGGCTGACTCCCCCTAGATGAGACTTCTATCTCCTTGTATTGCAAAGAGACAACAAAACAATGCCGTGTAGAGTGAGAGTAGACATGCTGACCCCGTTAGGGTAGTTCCACAGCAGAGTGACTGAGACTCCCAAAACATCACAGCATTGAATAAGTGAATTCTTGAGCCCAACGGCTGAGTCAAGTCAACAAATCCAATGCTGTTCCTTTTCTCCTCCATTGCAAAATGCAGCTAAATCCTTCTTCTTTTGGAATTAATTCTCTCAAGCAGCATATAAGTTTCCTGTTATTACATAACAAGTTACCATAAATATAGTGGCTTTTATCCTGAGTTAATAGTATAGGACTGGCCCAAGCCAGATTTCAGACAGGTCCTGTTTGGTGTGACATTCCCACTACAACCTCAGTTGGATCAGAAGTCCAGATGGGCTCAACTGGTGTGTTAGTCATGTTCCTGTCCTGGAACCCAACCTCACCATGTGAAGGAAGAGAAGTTTATTTGGGCCCACAGTTTCTGTGGATTCAGTCTGTGTTGGTTGGCTCCCAGACAGGAACAGCAGAATGACACGGTAAAGGAAAGCTGCTCACTGCATGACAGCAGGGAAGCAGAGAGTGAGAAAGCAGAAGAATCAGGGACAAGAACACACCCTTCTAGGCCACACCTCCAGGGACCAGCCCTTACTCACCAGGTGCTGCCTCTGAAAATGAGACTTTGGGGAGACATTTTAGATCTAAACCAAAAACACTAGGTTCTTTGCTAAGGGTTATCTATGACTGAAGTCAAGATATTGGAGGGTTGGGCTTTTGGTATAGAAGATCCAAGGAATAGCTTATCACAGAGGTCCCTGAGGTTACTAACAGAATTCAATTTGGTTGTGTAGGGTGTGGGGCTGAGTACCTACATCCTTGTTGCAGACACAGAGACCAGTTTCTCAGGGATGACATCCTTCCATCTTACAGGATCCTCCATGTGCAAGCCACCAACAAAACTGAATTTCCCGTAGTGCTTCGACCCTCTCTCAATTCCTCTTCTCCCAATAGGTGGAGAAGGGGTTTGATTTAAGGGCTCATGTGATTAGATCAGGACCATCTGAATATCCTCACCACAATAAGGTCAACTTTGCCATATAACATAACCATTGAGTGATATTTTATCACATTTCAGGGATTATGATGAGATGTGGGGGCAGGGAAGGTGGCTAGAGATTGGCATTGTCACCCATCCCTAAACCTAGCATCTCCTGGACTCCTTACTCCTCCATCCAGTTTTCACAGAAGAATACTTTAATACCTCAAATGCAAACTACATTCAAGGAAACTTCTTAGCAACTTTGGTAATCAGTGCCAACTGACTTCACTCTCTGAATGTATTTGAGTCTCATCTCTGTCCAGACAAGATCTTGCATAGCACCTAGCGTAGGCCAGTCCTAGACTGGGTGCTTCAGATTCATCATAACCTTCCCCTGCAGTGGTTATTACCACCGTTGATGACAAGATGAGGAAACAAGCTTAGAGGGGCAAAGTAAGAAGCTCAAATCCATTTCCCCCAAGAAGTACAGCCAAGATTTGAGCTCAGATCTGATACATTCGTTCTGTTCTTCTGTGCGTGGACTGGGCATTAGCCAGAGACCTTTCCACTGAGCTACATCCCCAGTCTTTTTCTTGTTCTTTATTTAAGACAGGGTCTCCCTAAGTTGCTAAGTTGTCCAGGCTGGGTTCTAGCTTGTGCTTCTCTAGCTTAGCCTCCCAAAGTGCTGGTATTATAGGTGTGTGCCGTTGTGATCAGGTTTTTTTGCAAGTGCTACACTCCTCTTCATATTTTATAATGAAAATATTTAAATATCAGAAATAAAAATAATACACTGAACACTTACACACATCTACCTGATTTCAAAAGTTAGTATTTTCCTATATTTACTTTATCTTCGTCCTTGTCCACCTATATCTACACACATACACAGAGAAATGTGTGGTTTTTGTTGCTAAACATTTGAAATTAAGTTGAAGACACTGTGATGCATCATCCCTAAATTCTCCTGCACATACTACGTAATAAAGGACAACCCTGCACAGTGCCATAACACAGCTCACCTAAGGAAACAATCTCCAATACCCTACAGTATACAATCCATACTTAGTCGTTCTTCTGTCTCAGTGTGCCTGTTGCAGCTGGTTTAGTGGTCAGAGTAGGAGGAGCCAATTGTAGTTGAGACAGAAGACAAGGAGGAGAGGCACCTGGGAACTCTGCCCACTCAGCCCTCCAGGCCGTTCCCAATTGTGATGGGTTTCAGTGAAGAAACTTACATGTTAGAACTCCACCCAAGGTGAAGAGCTATGGAAGGACAGCCTCATGTTTCAGGCCTGAGGCGATTCCCTTCCTCAATGACTTCTGAACAGACAGCTCACACTCCACCTGGACATGACCCCAAGGCTTGGCGGATGTCACGTCTGTGTTCGTGCTGTTCACCACGTCAGCCTGGGCCTTCTGTGCTCTCACTGGTTATTTGCTAAATGTGACCGGAGCCCAGCGTGCCTACAAGTATGTCAGGTAGAGGCACTGTCACCAGCAGTAATCAAGGTACATCACAGGAGCCAGCAGAGGCTGAATTAATGACCAAATGAGCCAGTGAACAAAGAAAGCGTAGATACATCTGGGAGAACAGAGCTCTTGGAGGGCAAGTCACAGTTTATGCTTCTTCCTACTGTTTTGGCCCCACCTACCCAGCCCAGGAAAGACCCAAGTGGGAATTTAATTACTAACGTGGAAGTCGGTGGTTCTTAAAATGGGAGGAACATCATACTCATCTAGAGAATTTTAAATAAATACAATACTAAATTTAATACTGCCCCTTTAAGGTAGAATATTGGTGTTAGCTTTCTAACTCCCCCAGGTGATTCAAATGGGAACCTAGGTTCAAATCAGTTGTGTTATAACATTATGTAAGCGGATTAAACTATGAAGTAGAGAAAGATATTGTCTTACCTATTTCAGACTTTGCATAACCTCAGGATTCTTCCCACTGCTCGCAGCACAAAAATGCAGAAAGACCAAGAGCACACACGAGCCGCAGGTAACCAGATTCACGCACAAAATGCGCCACACGTGCGTGCCCTTTGTGTCCTGATTCAGGCCTTTGGGGATTTCTTTTAAGCACCAGAAACGCGTTGTGATGGTTCCTGTAGCCTGGCCCAGCCCCTTTCCTGTAGTCTAGCTAGCTCTCTCCACCAACCTGACTCTGCGCAGACTCTGTCTAGACACTCGCCTTTCACGCTCAAGGGAAGCCGTTCAGATCTTGGTGAACACCTGACCGAATCTCATCTTCGAATTCCCACAACGGGAAGTGGCTCCGGGGCGCCCGGGTTGTGCCTCGTTTGGGGAATGTCTGTTCACAGTAGTAAAGCATCAGTCGAAGCAGAGAGGGGCCAGGACCTTCTACTTCCATGTCCTGGGTGCTGCCCACGCACGTAGCGCCTACACCGAGGAACTCAACAATTCTGGAAAGCGAATGACAGCTGAGGAAGTTGGAGGAAGGCTGTCTGTGCATTCAAAAGCCTGTCGCTTAATGCTTGTTTTTACAGCCAAGTGTTCTTGTGACCAGATGAGTGTTTTCTAAGCGTTCAGAGTCTTCCTGTCTCCTGGTAAGACAATTGTGTGGACCCAAAAAGACGCTTCACATAAGGCATTTACTCCAGAGCCTATGACCTGCCAGAATACTCAAAAATCTAAGTTTTCTGTTCATTTCTTCAAGGAGGGCTCATAATTACCAGAGAGAGCAGAGAACAGAGAGAACATATGGGCCCTGTCTCACACACTAAACAGGTATTATGCCAGCAGAAAAGGAAGCTATCCTAAGACTGGGCTGCTTTGGAGAGGAAATTGAATCATATCCCTAGAACATGGCTTCCTAGTTTTGTTGTTGTTGCTGTTGTTTTGTTTTGTTGTTGTGCTTTATATCCCTAGTCTGGTTTTTAACTTTTGATTTTAAGATAGAGTATCACTAAATTGTGAAGTTGACCAGGCTAGACTCAAACTTACCATCTTCCTAACTCACCCTTCTCGAGTGCTAGGATTACAGACCTGCGCCACCAGGCCCAGTTTGCTATTCCACTTTTCCTATTCTTTACAGCGAATCACCCAGCCCAGAATAGTGCTGAAAAGAGAAAAGGCTGAAACCTTGGTTTTGACCTCCATTTCTTGCATGGTGTGGTAGGAGGAATTCTTGACCCTGATCCAACCCCAGAGTCTGTGTCTTGTATAATTCCTTTGAATGTAGGTAAAATCTGCAAATTTGGTAAGATAATCTCTCCTTTGATTAGGTTTTGTTATTACGACTCTGTAATAGCCAGCTGGAGAGAGAATCTCCTGATGGCTCTGATTTGAGATGAGCCAGGAAAGAGAAATAACAGATTAAACGGGCAAGATGGAGTGAGTTAGCACAAAGACTTGGGTCTTTCTTCAGTACCACCAACTGGATAGCTTAACACGGGAGGTGCATATTCTCTAACAACTCTGGAAACTAGAAGTCAGAAATCAATATGTCAGCAGGGCCATGCTGCCTCCAATGCCCTAGAAGAGCATTTCCTTAGCCTCTGTCCTACCTCCTGCTGGTTACCTGCAGTCTTCTTATCCCTTGGCATCTAGTGGCATCACTTCATTTATTTATTTGTATTTCTTTTTTCTTTTTTCAGAATACAATGACATTTTAATTTTTTATTTGTTTCTAATTTTATTAATATGTATATATGTGGTAATAATGTTCACAGTAGACTTGTGTATTTTATATCATTATATCACATCAGCATGACAAGCCCTTCCCCTCTCCCATTTTTCACCCTCCCACACCCTCTCCCTCCCTCCAGCTCCCACTGTCTTCCTCCTTTGGTTCTATGAAATGACTGTGTTCTGGGTTTCTCATATTAGAGAAACCATTCCATATTTAGCTTTTGTGTCTGACTCACTTAACTGAGCATGAGGGTCTCAACTTGTGCCCATTTACCAGCAAAAGCCTTAAAAATATTTGTCTTTATAAATGAGTAGTACTCAATTGTGTACATACACCACAATTTTTTTGTATTCACTGGTCTGTTGATGGGTATTTTGGTGTCTTCCACATTTTAGTTGTTGTTTGTTGTGCTGCTGTGAACATAGGTATACATGTATCTCTTTTATATGTTGCTTTGAACTCCCTTGGGAAGATTCCCAGAAGAGGTATCACTGGATCAAAATGGATCCTCACCTTCGTTTTTTTTTTTTTTTTTTTTTTTGAGGGATTTTCATACTGCTCTCCATGGTTGTTGTACCAGTTTACAATCCCACCAGCAGTGTAAGAGGGTTTCTTTTTCTCCACAGCTTTGCCAGCGTCGATGGCTGTTCAAGTTCTTGATATATGCCATTCTCTCTGGGGTTAGATAATATCTTAGTGATGTTTTGATTTGCATTTGTCTCATGACTAAGGATGTTGAACATCTTTTTATGCATTTACTGGCCATTTTAAGTTCTTTACCTGAAAATTGTCTATTCATTTCTGTTGCCCATTTTTAAATCAGGTCTTTGAACCTAAGTGGTCTATTTTTAAACAGTTCCTTGTATATTCTAGTTATTAGCCTCCTATCTGAGGTATAAACAAGAATAAATAAGATTGATAAGTCTTTAGGTAAGCAAATGAAAAGTAGAAAAGTAAAAAGCACATATCAATGCAATTAGAAATAAAAAAGATGAAATTAAAACAGACATTGTAGAAATTCAGGGAATTACAAGGAACTACTTTAAATACTTATGCTCCAACAAATTGAAGAACTTGGAAGAAATAGATGACTTTTTAAACAGATACAAAATACCAAAATTGAACCAAGAAAATGTAGAAACCTTCAGTAGACCCATAACACACATGGAAATTGAGGCAGTAATGAAGGCTCTACCCACAAAGAAAAGTCCAGGACTGGATGGATTCACAGCAGACTTTTTTCAGTATTTCAGAGAAGAGCTAACTCCAATGCTTCTCACACTGTTCCGTGAAGTTGAAAGAGAAGGAATACTACTAACCTCATTTTTGGAGGCTAGCATCACCCTAGTACCAAAACTAGACAAAGACTTAGCCAGGAAAGAAAATTGTAGACCAATCTCCTTATAAGATACTGGCAAATAGAATCCAGCACATAATCAGAAAGATCATACACCATGATCAAGTGGGCTTTGTTCATGGGACGCCAGGTTGATTTAACATACATATATCAATTAATATAATACACCACATCAATAAAAGCTACATCACTTTAGTTTCTGCCTTCATCTTCACAAGGCTGGATGTCTTCCTTTGTGTTCTTGAGTGCTCACATTATATCCTTATAAACACAGAAGTCATTAAACTCAGAGTTACCTGTTCTGATAGAACCTCATTTACATAATAACATTTACAAAGACAATTTCTGAAGTTCACATTTTGAGGTTTGAATTGGATAAGAATTTGGGAGGAATACTATATAACCCAATAGAGCAATTTCTTTTAAGGAAAAATCAAAATTAATGTAAAAAGTCCATGAATAACAAAATTTCGAAAATTCTAAACAAAGACAAAATCCTTTCCTGAACAAACAAAACTTACCTCACTTGCCTCTCCTAGCCCCAGCCTTGATGAGGTAACCTCTGCAAGAAGCCTTTAGAATATAGCCAACTAGCCAGAAAGACATGGCTAGTTGTCAATAAAAATCTAAATCAGTCATTAAAAATCTAAATCAGTATTTTTCTTTTCCCTTCCGTATCTTTATGAATTTAATAGATTTCTTCTACCACTTTGCTCTGTATATATTTCCATTAGGAGCTGCTGTTTCTGAGACTTCATCCCTCAGCTGCCAACAGATAATGTTTGTGGTCCACTTTGCACCAATTTGGCCAAAAAGAACTTATAAACAAGCTCTACTGGTAACATTTCTTTATCTTCTAGCATCAGCTAACTATATTGAGACTTCTCTATTCTTAATGAAGGGAACGCATTCAAGAGAGAGGTGGAGCCAACGTTTTATGCTAGATGAGATCTCATTGCTGCTGTTGAATACCTGAGACAGAATCAACCTCAATGGAAACAAAAGAAACCATTTCCAAGGCCTGTATTCAATCCTAGGGAAACAAATTTAAGATTGCAAAAAAGACTTCTTTATCATTGAGTTAGTTTGTGCCATAAACTTGGAAAGGTTTTCAGAATATCCAGAGGAGTATATCTACCCCTGTATGGAAAAATACATGATCTCTGCTTGTATATTGATTTCTCAGCAAGGGAACATAAGAAATAACACAGTCAAAAACCTCAGAAAATAGGTCATAAGTATCCTTGAATCAAGTTATTGAGGCATTTGGCTAGAAGCAGATACCACAGCAAGGAGGTTCTGTGTAGTATATTTTCTTTCATTACTGGAACCATGGAGACATAAGCACTTAAATCCCCAAACTTCTCTCACTCCTCATAAAAACAAACAAAAGGCATAAAATTTAATGTTATTAATAAATTCAGATTCTACAAATTTGTATGCACTTTCTAAATGTAACTTTCTGTGAAATCATACTGACAAATTTGATACTGAATAGTCCTTGTTTATGAAACTAGAAGTCTCAGAGAGGTGGCCAAATTGCTCATTTTGCCAAGACCCATAGGTGCAATCCAAACTCTGGTATCCTGCATCAGATTCATAGACTGTATGTAAAGTAGCAATTCCAATAAAGTATGACTCTACAGATGTCTACTAAAGTCTAAAGACTTAAAACAAAATTGCTCTGTACAAGATTTGAAACGAGAATAGTCATCACCCTAGTCATTTCCTTTATGTATGTACCCTCTCCCCCACCTTACTGGAACTGTGAAAATAAAGCCCTTCTTCAATTCCCCTAGGTATGACTTACCCAGCAACTGTGTATACAAGAATCTCTACTGAAGAGCTCATAAGAACACAAGATGGGAAAATAAAACTTCAAAGTCAAGCATCAAAATTCATGAATTCATCATTATTCATACTTCAAAGCAAGGAGTGCCTTGCTGTCCATCTCACCTTTGTCCTGGACCATCCATCTGCTGGAGGTCACTTTTGGCTGTACGTAAGTCCTTCTCACAGAAATAGGACTAGGCCTGCAAGCCTTTCTCACTGCCCCCAAGGGAAGCCCAAACTAAAGACATCAGAAACACTTCAAGTTCTCTCGTCTCAAGCTTCAGCTCATTGCCTTTGTAAAATCTAAAAGCTCATTGAAGAGTTTCTCTTATCCCAATAACAACAACAAAAACACCCTCAAATGAATCTGCTACCACACCCAAGAGAAACTAAGACAAATAGCCAACAGGTTTTAAAATAGCAACTTATTTTTCTTCCCACCACACACTTAATTGAATTCCTCTGAGTCATTAAAAATCATGTTGTAGAAAAGTATTTAATGACATGGAAACAAGGCTCATGGCATATGGATAAGTGACAAAAAAAACTATCAAAAAGCACACATACTAGAATCCAAATTATGTGAAAGTTGTGCATATATTTGATGATGAAAAGGGGAAGATTTGGAAACATTGTTGTGTTTTCCTATTTTGCCTTCCTACATCCATCTGCCTCGGGGTAAGGCATTATTGCAGATGCCAAGAGAAAGATTTGCTGTTTAGCTTTTGACATTCAAAACAGAACTTCACCCTGACATCGGTTTCTGATTCCCAGAAGGTCTAGAAAGAATGTGTTAGCATTCTACTGCTGTGACAAAGTACCTGAAACAAACAATGTAAAAGAGGAAAGGCTTATTTTGGCTACAATTCCAGATTCTGGCTTCTGCAACCTGAACCAGCTGAGAAAAGCAAGGGTGATTCCATGCTCTGGGCCCACATCATGACTGACAGGTGTAATGGAGCAAAGCTGTGTACCTCATGGCAGCCAGGAGGCATAGTTAAGGAGAACTAACGGGAAGAGAAATGCCTAGAAACCAGCTATAAGCTTCCTGCAGAACCTATCCCTTCAATTAGTCCCCACTGTGAGTGCTCGCAGTGCCAGGCCCCAGTTTCATGGGGCCTCCACTTGAAGAGTAAGTCATGGAAGATGTGAGGCAGGCTGTGAAGAAAACACTTTAATTGGGAAAATTACAGAAGAGGAAAGGAAGATAGAAAGGGAAAGAAATGGAGGTACAGCTTCTGCTAGTCAGAAGAGGGACCCAGAGGTGTGGATTGCCTGTGACAGTCACAGTCCAGGGATCTTTTTTTTCCCCCTTTTATTGATATGTATAAGCACAAAATTTAAGGTTTACCATGAAGTTGAGCATTTTGTGCACTACATAACTTGTCAAGGAGACAAAGACTTTCCCACTCTCCTTTTGTCCCTCCCCCTACCCAGTCCTCCCTCCCTCCCTACCCTACCCCCCTGGTTCACCTTGTTTTTTCCTTTTAAGTTCCATCTAGGGATCTTTATAGTGTAGCTGGGTAAGTGGCTCTGTTATGTTAAGCAGTTTGGTTGCTAAGGCTGGTTGTTAGGAGCTCTTGAAGTCTTTCACCCTATTGTCTTTTTAATGTTCACCCATTAAGTACTTCCAGGAAGCAGGCAGCTACAGACTGTTAGTCTGCTGCCTTTTTCCAGTAGATTCTCCATTTCTGGGGGACCATACATCCCTAACTGCCTACAACCCCGCTGTTTCCTCTCCCATCACTCCTGAGAAGTCATTACCATCTAATAATGCCATCAAATTATGATCTCACCAATCATCTACTGATCGTTGGGGCCCTCACAATTCTATCATCTTTGGAAACACCTACAAACACACTCAGAAGTGTGCTTTACCAATTTCCTAGGCACTTTCCAATCTCATCAAACTAACAAGACAAGCCATCACAGTGGAGTCTGAGAATTTACATTTTCTGTCAAGTTCTCAAGTGATACCAGGGCTGTTTGTCCCTGTCTGATGCCCAGAGAACCACTGTTCCAAAAAGTTAAGGAAGGACATTGGCATCACCCAACTAAAGATAGTGCTACTGAAGCCTCTCTGCCTCTCAGTGTTAGCCAGAAGCACATTTGTTAAATGGCAGCTGTGGCTCTAAGGTGTACAATCATGGATGACTTGCATTTTCTTATCTTTGTGTCATCTGAACTTTGCTAGTTACCTAAAATGAGTACGTATTACTTTTCAAATCTGAAAAGAAACATACAACCAAAGTCTTATTGAAAAATATAAAAGGATTTATTGTTGGGATCCATTTAACAAGGACCAAGAAAGTAAATCTGACCAAGAATCAGGCCCTCCTTGTTCCTTCAAGGCTTGGGCTGACCCCTGCTTCCTGAACTTTTCATTGTGGGTACTTTACAACAAAGTCCAATCCCCTTTATAGACAAAGAAAGCAGCCAATGCAATACAGAGATATGAATGGTGTCTTAATCTGTTTTCTATTGTTAGCAGTGATGTGATTATCCCACATTTTAAAGAGTGTTGTTCTACATGGAAAGTGTGTCCTAAAGGCTGGGAAGCCCAAGAGCATAGTGTTAGCATCTAGGGTGTCCTTCTATGATGTCCCAAGACAGCACAGAGCACACCAGGCAAAGAAGCTCTTGAGAGAGGACCAAACTGGCTTTTGTACCAGGCCCACTATCACACTAATTAGGTGGCTTTCTTAAAACCCATTAATCAACCTGATGATCTCCTAAAGTTCCCACTTCTGATTATCACTGTATTGGGGACCAAATTTCCAGCTTAAGGGTCTTTGGCAAACGCACTCAAACTATAGCAAGAGGTAAGGGAAATCCAACAAGCCTTTATAAACCTTCCTTACTCACCTTCTTTGAGACCAGAAAGCTGCTAAATAGACTAACTCTTAAAGGAATTTTGAAAGCATATGATGCAAATGACTTCTGTCCCTGTGCCACCTGGTAAGGATCACTCTTAACTTTTCTACCGTGGAAAGAAGTGATGCAATACCCGAATTGGCTTTCGATCTTCAGGAGACAGAAAAAGTATGAAGGGCTGGGATAGATGCCAAGTAGATTTTAACGGCAAATTCAGTACCAAAGGTTCTAGGGTCTGCGACCAAGGGCTCAAGAAAGAGCAGCCAACTGTATGTATACTGCATCAATCCACAAAAGGAGATTTACAGGGAAACAGAGCTCAGGCAGACCTGCATCGGTAACAAGACTAACCCAAATGTTAAATAATTTTTTCCATATCCACACAATGTCAGAAGCAAAAGTCAAATCGAATTAGCCTTGTTTCACAAACCATACTCTGGATTACCATATTCAATGAATTCTCTGTGCTGACAGAAATCGTTGTCAGACTGAATTTTTAAACCTCAGCCTGTCTCATAGCTCCCGGCTGGCACCTGTCTCTCCTCCTCTGATGACTTCAGTTTGTTGGGGATCTTGCCACTAAAGTCCAGTGGCCAATCCGGGAAGAAGTAGTTCCTATCTCATTATCATACACAGTGAAATTTTAAAACAAGTTCAGTTTGTGAATAATTGTTCTTTCAATGTCCTAGGGTATCTTATTCTACACAGGCTAATTTTTCTTTTAAGAAATAAAAGTAGAAGCTCAAGTTTGGCTCGTGCAAACCACATGAGGTGTGGATTCCTTTTAAAAGAAAATCTGTACACCTCCAGAGACCCAGCTGGCTCCTACAAGCACAGTTACCCCACCTTATTTCCTACCTGCTGCCTCCTTTGTAAATGGCTCAAATACAGATATTTTAAACTATGCTTGGGGAAAGTCTCAGACTTAGAGGCCAAGCAGATTGATTTATAGCTCTGATCAGACCAAAAGCATCCATCTCTTTAGAAACCTTTAAATCCACCTTCTTGGCTGTAACACAGTTGATGTTTTTGGCCATTCGGCTCAGAAAACAGATCTGCCAGCAGGCAACATGAACAAGCTGTAAAGTCTTCTCTTGAGTTCTGCTACAAGACTGACTTTTTAGGTCCAATATACACAGTACTGTGTATCATTGCACCCAGCCGGGAGGGTTAACCTGTTTGCTGTTACTCCTTGATGACTATAAGCTCACTGAAGGGAGGAATCCCATCTGAATCATCACCCTAGCCAGGAATGCCCAACACGGTCCCTAACACATGATAGTTTCATTATTTTTTATTGAACAGAGGAGTGAATGCATAATTCAATAATTCATCATTATAATGGCTTTCATAGAAAGAGCATTTGCTATGTATTCAATAGAACGACATGCAATTTGTATTTTATAATTCTGTTTAATTTTCCTAACAAGTCATTTAAAGAAATAAAGGGAGAATAAATAGAACAATAAAAGGGAAAGCGAGAAGGAGAAAAAGAGGGAGTTGAAGAGGACGAAGGAGAGGAAAGGGAGCTGCAAGGCATGAAGAAGAGAGGACTAGAGTAGAACACAGAGGATGCGTGAAGTGTGAAAAGAAGTGAAGTGGAGAAAAGGGGAATGAAAAAAGAGGGAGAGAGCACAGGAAAAAAATTTAGAGAAAGGCCAACCACAAGTCCTTACTTTAGAACTTACCTTGTCCTAAGGGAAGCCCCACCTCATGGAGGTGCTGAGAGAACTGTATTAGGCCAGCAGAGAGGACCATCAGGAGAGGCTGGCCAGAAGACTGGGGACAATGCCAAGTGAATTGGAATCAAGGACCCGACAAGAGTGACCTGCTGCACAGATCCTGGCAAAAAGACTCTCAGAGTGGGCCAAATTTGAGAACCCATTTATGCAGGCTTGGTAAAGTCTGTCAGCAAGTCCTGAAGCTATGGACACTGGAATGGAGACTGGACGCTAATCCAAGGTTAGAACCAGGGTGTAGGCACAGAGCACAGGGCAGGAAGCCAGCAAGAGAATGAGAGCGCCAGAGACAACCAGGCAAGGGGCTTCCAGCCAGATGGTGGAAGTGTTTAATATGTTCCAGAACGGTGTTCACATATTTGCATTTTTAAAGTAAAGACTTCTTTCTACTGGAAAAACTCTGATTATTACAAGATAAAATTAATCAATACAAGACTGTGAAAGCGTAAAACTCATTAAATTGTACTGTCTAGGAATAAATCTTGTTACCGTGCAGAGATTTCATTTCAGACAACTCTCTAAACACACAGAGAGAAACTTAAATTAGTAGAGGGATAAACCCAGATGACAAACATTCAGATATTTAATACATGTTGTTTTCAGAGGATTAAAGATATTTTATTAGGCTTCAATTCCATATACTTGACTTTAAATTTTAAATTTCCAGTCCAATTTGTACTTCCTCTTGCTTTAAAAAACCTCAAGCTAAAAATATGATTTCATGTTATCCCAGACTAATATTTCCTTAATATACTGAGCAGAAGCAAATGTGGCTCTTCTCTGGAAGACCCACCTGTGTCCTCACCCTGAGAATCCCCCACTGGTCAGGTTCCTAGGACAATAAAAGCTTAAAATTTAACATCACAAGGATGGAAGGCACCATGTTTGAAAGTATGGTCGAACAACAAAAGGAGGAAACATTGTCAAACATAGAGGATGCTTGAAAATGCAGAGGAATACAGAGATAAAGTGTACCTAAATGAGTTTCAGAAAAAAAAACAAATAGAACTTCTAAAAATGAAAAAATAGAGTAATTGAAATTATAATTTTAATGATGAAGTTCTCCACAAGTGAAGACAGACATCATGAACTAGAAGTGGGACCTGAAGAAATTATTAAAATTAATCAGAAAGAGGTGGAAAGTTTTTAAAAATAAATTTAAGAGGTATGGAGAATGTAGTATGAAGATATAACAGATGTATAGTTAGAAAGAGGAGGACAGTGGGGCAGAAGCAATATTTGAAGAAATAAAGGCTAAGCATTTTCTAGAACTGAATTAAAAAGAAGAAAGAGAATGAATAAAGAGAAATACATTCTGAGATGCAACATTAAAAAAGAAACTGGGAAAATAGCAAAAGCAGAGAACAGACTATAAATGTAGCCAGAAAGAAAAGGAACAAAAATTAAACTGTAAGAGCACAACTCAAATATACTGGGATGACACCTTCAATAATGTAAATTGACATTTGTATGATATTTAATATGTGCCTAAAAATGTTTGAAGAACTTTTATATTTGCTTTCTTGGTTACTTATTTGTTTCTGAGACAAATACCCCACATCCACAATTTAAAAGAGGAAAGATTCATGTTAGCTCACAGTTCCTGAAAGTCTCATACAATCCATTCATGAGTGAACAGCAATCCTGAAAGCTCATGGTAGGGGTCTACTCGGAGCAAAGCTCTTTAGACCATAGCCAATAGAAAGTCAGGTGAAATAGAACCAAGTCCGTATCTGAAGAATAAGGCAGAAGGCCAAAGCTTTCCCAGGAAAAGCTGTAACAATGTTTCTTCTTTTTTCCTGCCAGGTGCACCACCCACACCTAGGGAGGGTTCTGCTCCCTGACTTCCTAGCCCAGGAGTCAATCCCACACAACTGAAAGCGCTACCCTGGTCATTCCCCAGGCTCAACAAGTCGACACAATCCTTCCAGGTCAAGCCCCAAGCATTCCCCCCTGCCCTTTCCCAGGCCTTACTTATCACCAACGCACAGTTTCCCACTACAACAAAATACATGAGGATTTTGGGGAACATTCCAGATCCAAACCATAACATTTACATTAATCCCTTTGATCTTTAAAATAATAATGAAGCAGATATAATTGCCACTGTACACATCAGAAAACTGAAGCCAAAATCTTAAATAATTTTTCTATGTTCACACAACGTCAGAGTCAGGAGTGAAATCAAGTTCTTGTTCCAGAAACTGTACTCATGATCATCATAGTCAATGAATTCTCTGTCTTTATAGAAATTATTCCCAGGCTGATTTTTGGGCCCAAGTATCTTTGTAAAATGAGACTACAGGTAAATTTCAACTTCTGATAATGTCAGATTTAGGGAACTCAATTAAAATTCTGGATTTGCAATTAAAACTTTATTTCAGGGAAAGTTCTTGTTCTAGTTTAACAAATTTTAGAAAAATAAGCCAATCTTATACAAACTAGCAGCTGAAAGAAAACAAAGAATATATAAAATTCATTTTTTGAGGCAAACATAATCTCAATACTCAAGCCTGGCAAACACATTTTAAGAGTAAAATGTTAAATCAATCTCACACATGAACGTAGATTTTAAAAATTCTTAGTCAAAATATTAACAAAATCAACCCATCAGAGCAATTTAGCAAGATCACTTCAATTGAATATGTATTTATCCCTTGGCATGGCAATCATAGTTCTGGGAATTCATTCTACAAATTTAACTACTCTCATGTAAAATGACAAGTGTTCACTGCAATATAGACTATTCATTACACCATTGTTAGATTAGAAAAAGATTGGAGACAATCCAGGATTCCAACAATAAAGGACTCATATAAATTATTGTATTCATACAATGAGATATTGTCCAACAGTGATGAGAGTTTCTCAGTATTGTTATGAAATATCTCTAAGCTATATAGTTAAAATTTAAAAATCAAAGTATAGAACCGGGTTTACTTTGTACTTACTGATGTGTTAGAAGGTAAGAAAATAAGAATTTGTATTCATAATTATTTGAATACTAAGAAACACCAAAAATTAACTAAAAAAATCTCCTGTGTAGAGAGGTAGGTTATAGTCAGAGTTTGGACAAAAGACTTTTTGATTAAGTATTCTTCTTATGCATTGTGCATTGATTTTTTAATGATGGGAATGTATTTTAAACCAAAGAAATAAGCATCAAAGAATAATAGCATCTAATGGGAAGAAAACAAAATGAGATTAAAATGAAAATATATGACCAAAAAAGTCACATAGAAGAAAATAAGAGAATGATAGAACATAGGATATCCCAAGGCCCTTCGTGGCCTGAGATGGAGAGAAAATATATTGGCTAACTTTAAAGTATAAAAGGTTAAACATAATGTCACAATTGACTTGATTGATCAACATATATTCTAATAACAGAGGCTCAAATATATAAAGCAGAATTTTATAGAACCACTAGGAAATATAAATATGCTTCAATCATAGTGGTAGGTTTTAAAATACAAATCTCAGAAATGTGTTTTCAACAACACAAAACGTAAGTAAGAAAGGATGTAGATGATTTGAACATATAATTAATTCTTATCTAATACCCATATATATGTATGTGTGTATTCATATAATATATATCACTCTGGACCATATAATAAAAGAAAATAGATAAGATGCACAAGCAGAATTTGCTAACATTGGCTTTGTACTAGGCTATAAAATCTCAATAGATCTCAAAGAAATAACAAAAACCATCACGCTATACTTTCCTGTTATTGCATTATATATAGAAATTCACAACCAAAAATTTGTATTGCACTATAATTTTTAATGAAAAATAATTCTAATCTCATCCAACTACTGAAAATTTACAAAAATAATGCACTCTAGCTTCTCATCGTGAGACAAACAACCCTGGTTTGCGAGCAAGACAGGACGTAGGGATAGTTCAGCAGGACATAGGGATAGTTCAGCGTCACTCCACGAGCGCAAATGCAAATCCCGAGAATAAATACAGTGCTCCATTTGACAGAGCAGGAGGGGGTAGAAATTAAAGCTATGAAGAGGCCAGAATAGAAAATGACTAGAAAGCCACAAAGATTCCAAGGAAAAAGGCCCTGACAGCTCTTGTTCATTATTAGAGGAATTCATCTCTCTGTTTCCAAAGAATTCTGTTTCTAAGCACCAAATCCAAATTCTCCTATGTATGTGTTATAGTAACTAAATTCTTGATTTCCCTTTTTTTTTTTTTTTTTTTTTTTTTGGTGACACAAGGAATCCAACTCCCAGCCCATTTCTTAGTTTGGACTCTGAGACAGAGTCCAGCTAAGTTGTTAAGTTGTCCAGTCTGGTCTCAAATGTGCCTTCTCCTGCCTCAACTTCCCAGAGTGCTGAGATTTCCAAGCCCCTGCCGCTCTTTATTTGGGTCAGGCTTTGTACATAGTACTCTGTTTAATATTATGTCTATTGATTCACGAGGAGTTTTTCACCCAGCGACCTTCCCTTTGTCTCTTGGTTGGCTGAGATTTCGTCACCAAGTAGCCGATTTGTTGGTTTCTAGACTGGTTTGTATGTATTTACCATCACATTCTCTTTTGCTTGATGTTAAGCATTGTGAGTAATACTTTTCCTCATGTAATTGTAGACATTACTCTGTTGAGTCACTGCTACAGAAAGCCTGAGTAACCTGACCTTTATTCCAAAGACTTGCTTCTCCATGGTGACCTGCAGGGTGCTCTTCTCGTTCTTTTTCAAATAAACTTGGAAGGGTGCATCTGGGATCAATATTTTTCTTCAACATAGTTTATCCTTTACATCAAGTGCACATATCCCTTCCAGGCAAATTTTTCTTCTATGAAATGTTTTAATAGTCTTTTAAATGTATGTCCCCATTTTTATTAGTATATACGTATATGACACACATGATAGTTACATTGAGCTTAAGTGTTTCGTGAACATATATGTAGGGGTCTCCGTCCCACGGGGACCACTGGAACAGCCGAGAGGGGTCGGATGACAGAGTAACACACTCTGGGAGTCGTTTCGGTGAACTCTGTCTCATTTATTTGGGAAGTACAGGGGCTTAAATAGACTGAGGAAACTACCTTATGCCAATCAGCAAGGCCTCAACCAGCAGTGGGGTCGCCCAGGGGGAGGAAATGAGTAGAGGAATGAGGATAGAATATTCCAGTTGTTTTTTTAACCTGTTAGTTAACTAAACCGGCAGTTACTAAGCAGAACAACACCTGGCTTAAATACAATTAGTAACATTTCGTGGAAGGAAGGAATTCGGCCGAGGTCAGCGATGCTGAGGCTCTCAGGCGCTGAAGAACCCAACACATATATGTCACGTCAACATTAAAATCCCTTCCCCTCCCGCCTTTTGGCTCTCCCGCTTCCTCCTTCATCACCTCCTTCCCCCTTCCCACTACTACACCCATTTGGTTCAATAAAATGCCTATATTCTCGTATTAACAAAAACATACAGTATTTAACCTTCTGAGTTTGACTCACTTCACTAAGCATGATGGTCTCAAGTTGTATTCACTTACCCCCCCCCCGCCCCCCCCCAAAAAAAGCCTCAGATCTATCTGTCTGTGTGGAGGAGTAGTACTACATTTTATCCCATTTGTCCTGTTCCCTACTTTGTTTATCAATATTTGATCTATTTCTTAATTCTCTTCTCTGTTGTCTTCTCTTTTACTAACTCATTTATTCTCTTTCTAAACCATTTAAACATAATGAAATTAGCCCTAGGTTTTTCTAGATTTCAATGATGATATTTTCAGCCATAATTATTTCTTTTCTTCTGGTTTCTAGCTTATTTTTCACAGAGCAAGCATGCTTGTTCCTCATTTTCTTTTCTAGGTTTTGCAATCTGCATCTCCATCTAACTCAGATGTTCTATTATGCAATTTCTAAGCTCTGAAAATTGAACCCAAGACATCTTAAGTTTTGAGATAGCAGGAAGTACATGCAAGGAATTTTCTTCTTCTCTTCAGAATATTTTCTCCCAGAACGGATTCTTCAGCTGCCGACTTGTGTGCATTCCCGTCTTTATGATTTCTACTCTTAACTATTATTTTTGGTGGCTATAGTGTGTCAGCTTAGGTGCTAGGCAGTTTGCTTCCCTCTTGCTCAGACTCAACAAGGCAGTCATGCCCTCAATGAAGGGTAGATAAGTTCTTGGACTTTGGAATTTATTTCCAGTAACACCAAAATTTGACCTAGGAGCCGAGTATGAAAATTGACCCCCTCGCATATAAAGGGAGATTGGGCTGTGTGCAATCTTGGTTGGAAAATATGGCTCCATCCTCTGTCATCAGAAATTCAGTTAAAGGCTGGAGATATAGCTCAGTCATAGAGTACTTGCCTAGCATGCATCCTCAGTGCTACAGGGAGACAGAGAGAGAGAGAGAGAGAGAGAGAGAGAGAGAGAGAGAGAGAGAGAGAGAGAGAGAGAGATTCAGTTAAATAAAATTCATTCTAGTAAAGTGAGCCATGAGCAATATTAGTCTTGCCCGTGAGCTTTAGATACACTCATAATTCAGTGTGCCACTCTGGTGGCAATGGGTCACGTGAGATGGTCGCTCTCAAGTGCTTGATTCCCCATTTCACCTAGCTCATCTCAGCAACTGCTTTGCTTCTCTAGACAGAGAATATCCTGAGATTCTGGTTGGCGCTTATACTTTTCTTTACCAGTTAGAGAATTTTCCTAAAGTTCTCAAGATTTTGGGTATTAATCTTTTGTTTTAATATTTTAATCTTAGAAGTTGGAAAGAGAATTGCTTATCCTCTTGATAACTATTGTTATGGGGTCATAGGTCTTTATTTGGTTGCCACTTTTGTTATTTTTTATTGGTTTTTGCTGGGTTTCTTTTATTAGATATAGAGTAAAATGAAGCTTACACTCTAAATTCATTCTACTACATTTATCTAGAAAGTAAACTGGCTACATAACAACAAGAAGAAATATATTGCTGAATAAAAAAAATTGGTATAAGATATACAGTGTTTTATTATTAAAATGTTTGACCAATTTTGTGTATGTGCCTCAGCCTATATGTCAACACATAAATATGTTAACTAGAATATATAAACATATTTTATGTAAAATATGTGTATCAATGTTAATCCTATTATTGTCTAAAAAGATAGTTTTCACTTTCTTTTTTATATCTGTTTACATTTCAAAAACTTCTAATATAAACCTTTCTTTCAAGACATGTTATAATTTCCTTTTATTCTTGGTTTTATTTATAACTTGCCATTTTCTAAAATGTATTTGATGTCATTTTCAACAAAAGAAATGTACAGTAAGGTTAATGAAATAGAAGATAAGGCGGAGTCTGTGTGGTGGCCACCCCTGGTTGTCTTCAGTGTTTTTTGTGTCTCTGTGTGTCCCTCCATGCAGGCTTTAGAGGAGTGGGTTGGAAATCTGGGTCCATGATGGATTCTACTGCTAGTTGCCCCAGGACCCCTCTGAAATGTACTTTGAAACATTTTAAAGGGGCCTTCACGGACAAAAGAGGATACGGCATTCATTTTTCCCAGGAAAAACCCCACACACTCTGTGAACTGGAGTGGCCCTCACTTAGGGAGAGGTAGTCCTGCAAGGAGTCCCTGGACCTTCAAACAGTCCAGGCTGTCTGGAGGGCTACCCAGACCAATTTCCTTACATTGACAGGTGGCTTAATCTGATCTCAAATCCTCCCCTATGGCTTAGGACTTGTGTCCTCGGGATGGGGACCCAAATTTTTGTGGTCCACACCAGTGTCCATACAGTTGTCCTCACCACACAAACAACAGTAAAAGGTTGCAGACATCAATGCCTGGATCTACCACACCTAGCTAAAAAAGGATGCAAAAAAGATTCCCAAAAACAATGACAGATGAGTTGTTGCCAAGACCTCTGACCCCTTAAAGATAAGACTGAGTCGGGCCCCCCAAGCCCTACCTTTTTAATTCTCATTTTCCTCCCTCTCTGTAACCCCGTGGCATAGCCCCGACCCACCCAAAACTTGATTATAATAACTTAAAAACACAGATTCAAAGAATTGTTAATGTTTGTCAGTACTAATAATTAACCTGTATTCACTATAGATTTATACAGCTTGGTGAGTTGGGAACTCTATCAATTAAAAAAATTAGAGGCTCAGGATGTAGTCATACAAGCCTTAAAATGCCTTTACATTCTGTCCAGTTTTATGGTCCCTCCCACTGTCAAAATATGGCAAATATCACTGCAGGAGTTAGGGACAAGTCTTTGTGTGGAAATGAAAACACTCTTACAAAAAAGTGTCCAACCCCGGACTGTAAACAAGGACACTGTAATCCCATTACCATTAAGGTGTGACAAAAGGACGGTAACCGCTTCCAAAAACATGACAAACCTAAAAAATTTGTCTGTATGTAACCAGACCTGACCCTGGGGATAAGTTCACAATTCAAAGAAAGCTCCCACCAAAAAGTATAAAACCCATTGGCTCAAATGGCCCTTACTGGTACCAGGCCTCAAATCCCCAACCTATAACATGAGGAGGACCAGTATCCCCTGCCCCAGACAACCACCTCTCCACATGATGTTCTGAGATCTGAAAAGGTAAACACCCTAAAAAAACAAAGGGCTTATCCCTCAATTCTCTGGATATTGGCCAAGGTACATGATTAATCCTTTAATCCATTAATCCTTTTACTCTTAGGCCTAACTGTAGGGCCCTGCCTTCTTAACTGCCTGCTTAGCTATGTAACGCGGAGGGATGCCTCAGTAAAATTGTTGGTACTTAGGAGACAATACTCCTTACTCCATGATGAGTCTGTGATTTGACTCATGCCCTTACACCCGGTGGGGAATGTCACACGCATCCTGACCAGACCAAAGCCATACTGTGGTAGCCATTTCCATCCCTGTAAAACTGCACGTGGCTTACACACCTGCCAAGATAAGAAGTCCTGGGCTAGGCTCCAGTTGCTAAAAGTAAAATAAAACAAAGTTAAATCAAAAAGTGTGCTAACTAGCTTTGTTTTCTGCTTCTGTAACTTGCTTTCTGCTGTCAAAAAACTCACTCAAGTGTATCAACCAGGATATAGTTTTCTAAGTTAAAAAATGCTAAAATCAGGGGCTAGGGTCCACATTCCTTGGGTTTATTCTCTTGTTCAGTCACTAGCCAACAATAAAAACCTTCCTGTCAACTTTCAAGTATCCTGAGTAGTGGTCTCTGGAATCTTACCTCACAACTGTACAACAACATGGAAAAATCTCAAAAATGTTACATTACATGAAAGAGATACAACATGAAGGACTACAGAGTGTATGATTCCATATACACAAAATTCAAGAGCACAAACAACTAATAGTCACATGCCATTCTACACTTCAGTCCACAACAGGCTGTATCCACCACAACCACAAAGGGAATCCCAAAAGATTATAGCATCTGAACAATTCCTAATGCCCAGCGAGGTAGTTTGCTTTGAACCATTACAATGCGTCATGTGTCTCATGTGAGTGTAGTGGTGCCGGTGTAAACAAACCTACCACATTGTCAGCCATATAAAAATTTAACATATACAATTACAGACAGTGAGTACGTAACGTGATGTCAACAAATGACTTTTTCTGGTTTATGTGTTTACTATACTACACTTTTTACTGTCATTTAGAGCATACTCTTACTTATGTAAACACTCTCTCCTTAAAATTTATTATTTATTTATTTATTTATTTATTTAAAATAACATGCCTTGTTACATGGGCAGTAGCCTCCTTTTCATGTTTGCTCTCTTAATTGCACCAAGAAGCCACATCTAGTGACTGGCCTACCTCATCTAGGTTTGTGTAAACACACCCTACAGCATTCGCACGACAGTGAAATCGCCTATCAATGCATATCTGAGACTGTATCTCCACTTTTCAGTCAAGCATGACTGTATCTAGGAATAGAAGGAAAACCAGTGTTTATCTTGGAGTGGGGAGGCAGGAGTGGGCATGTATTGGGAGCACCAAAGTAACTTCCTAAGCTAGATGTATCCTAAATTTAGATCTTGTTAAGTATGTGGGTGAATGAGTGTGCAAAACCTCCTCAAGCTGTGCACTTATAATTTGTGGATATTCCTGTAGTGGGTTATGGTATACCTCCAAATGAGATCCCTCAAAAAGAATGCAACGTCAGTACTGCAGTATTCTGGCAAAAAAAAACACAGAACGTAATTAACCTCAGCAGCAGGAAACATTAAATGAACACAAAATGAGGAGATTTTTATTTTTAAAAAATGTCAGCATCATAAGGTACAAATAAAGGCTGTAAATTTTTTTTAGCTTAAAGAAGGCTGTGGAGACATAGCAATTAAATATAATATCTGACCGTGGATTAATTTATTTTTTGAGACAGGGTCTCATTCTGTAGTCAAAGCTAGTCCTGAACACACTATGGAGCCCAAGCTGGCCTCAAACTCAAGGTAATCCTCCTGCTTCAGACTTCCTAGTGCCGGGGTTATAGGCATGTACCACCATGTCTGGTTTATGTGGTGCAGAGAAATTGAACTGAAGGCCTTGTGTTTGTAAGGCAAGCACTTTAACCACTGAGCTATACCCCCAGCCTGTCTCTGATTAAATTTTATACTGGAAGGGAAGAATGCTTTGAAAGGCATTGTTAAGACAACAGGCAATACTGAAATACAGACAATAGGTTAGAGAAAACTGTCTTTTATCAGAGTATAAACATATAGACAACCTACTGCAGTTATGTGACACAAAAACCCTCTTAATATGCACCATAATAATGTCGAGGTAAAGGACCATGATGTCTGTAATTTGCTTTGAAAGGATTTGAAGACAGAATAAATGGCACAGTTGATAGGATAAGATGAATGAAGGTAGGTTTTATTTGCGGTACTGTTTTTAATTGTTGGACACTTTTGTAAATTTGAAGTTGTGTTCAAATAAAAACAATAAGTAAAATCATTTTAAACAAAAAAATGAATTAAAAACACTTTACATGCCTGTGTTAGGGGAAAAAGCAAATTATAGAATATTGTATATTGTATAATTATCCCAAACTGTTAACAGTGATTATTTCTGGAGGGTAGGATTATGGCAAGATAGGGGATAAACATTAATTGTTTACTAAATCATTTAACAATTTAATATTTATGTTATTTAGGAAAAAGTCATTTCAGGGTTTTTGGAGATACAAAATGTAACTCAACTCTTTTGTGTTTCTTGTTTGTTTGTTATTTGCTTGCAGCGTAGACTTGGAGTAAAACCCAAAATTTAAAACATCTAAGTTCCATTCAATACTTAAGATGCAGCTGAAAGATCATCTCTTCTGGAGATGCTCTAACCATAGAAAGAATTATTTTGGTTGGGTGCAACTGCAGCAAATAAATGCCAACAATGAGCTTATTGGCTGTTAGAACACAAAGCAGTTTTGAACAACCAAAACAAGAAGCAAGATAAGTTGCAACTGGTCCTCAGGAAAAAGTAAAACCATGAAAAAAGTTATCAAATTCTTATCTGAAGAATCTGTCTGTCTTCATTCAGATTCCCGCTCCTTCACTTCATTCATTTCCCTTTAGCTGGCAGGAAACATGGCTATTTATAGCTGTTTAGAAATGTCTGTCTTATAATTTACTTTCCTGGAAAAGAAACAGACCTTCCAAATTTTGTTTGAAATATTTCAAAGTAAAAAACAGATTGAGCAATTTAGACCCAGGCTCCTTCACTAGACCAATCAATGAAAGCCTTGAGTATGGATCAGTTTGAGTGGTATTCACAGCATTGGACCAAGAGTTCAAGCTGTACACCAACACTAAAGTTCACTCACGAGTCATAGAAGGAGATAATTTTATGCTGTTTCATGATTTTTAGTATGTAGCTTTCATATCACCTACACTTAGGAACATAGTAATTGCGTGCTTATGACAAATCCTCAGAAGACTTCAACTTTCTTGGGGGTGGAAACTACATCTTTAACTCTGTGACTATTTTATAAATTGGTAAGACAGCACTACCTTAAATGAACCGCAAGTGCCACCGTTTTCAGTTAACCATGAACTCTGCTTGGCACGTGATAGACATTCCAGTTAAATATTTGTTGAATGAACAAATAATACATGCTCAGTCTATATAGGATATGTAAAAGAATGGACAAATGGATAGAGATAGACAGATGATATGTAGACTGGTGGGTGGGTGAGTGGGTGAACAGATTCACAGATTTTCCTCTAACAAATAGAAATCTATCCTCTGGGAAACCAAGATACGCTTTCTAAGCTGACTGGCTGGGTCGGTAGAGTTGGCAACAGTAGCGGGCAAGGTCAGATAATTGACATTTGGAATGATCAAGCCTTGACTGGACCTTCTTTACCTCCAGCCTGTACATTGACGCCTTAGACTGTTGATGAACCAGAATAAAATCAGTCTTCTACAGGCTTCCCTCTCTGAAAGAAGAGAAGATACCTGGAAATCCAGCTTTAGGGAATTGGTTTGAGTATGAATTAAATCAGTAAACGCCTAGATACCTACTGTAGGTCTAGTACTCCTCATTTTAGGGGCCTAATAAGAAAAAAAGACAGAAATAAATTTACTAGTGCAGTGGAAGCAAAGTGCAAGTTGTTAGCAATGCTTTTAACTGACAAAGTAAACACGACTCGAGGCCTGGAAAGCCTCCGTGAACTGACATTCTAACCTCCGACTGTCAGGAGCAAATCAAGGTTGACTAATGAGCCTGGAGAAGGAAAATCAAGGTTAACTAATGAGCCTGGAGAAGGAAAAGTGTTTCAGGTGGAAGATATAAAAGCCCACCACTTAAAACCTTAAAAGAACTGAAAAATGATCGAGTATGTTGTTCAAGACTTATTTGTAAGGATATTCACTGAAGTATTTGTTATAATAATGAAAAAAACCAAGTGTCCAGGAATGAAAAAATTATTAAATAAGCATGTGATATAATAATAGACTTCAAAAAACTCTTAAATATAATGCTGCAGATCACAATATTCAAGATACATTATTTTACCTTTTTTTACAATATTTTAAATTATTTTTAAAAGCACAAGATGTACAATTCGGTGCAAATGTTACTACACTTATATTTTATGCAAGCATTAAATGTCCATGCCAATTTCCCCTAAGTTCTACTTGCAGTCATATCTGGGTAGTGAAATGACAGGTGATAATTTTCTACTTTGTGTTTCTCAGTATTTTTCAAAAATTTGTACAATGAACACTCACTACTTGGCTGTGGGGAAAAAAAACTAAAGTAG
Organism: Ctenodactylus gundi; assembly: GCA_004027205.1. NCBI lineage: Eukaryota > Metazoa > Chordata > Mammalia > Rodentia > Ctenodactylidae > Ctenodactylus > Ctenodactylus gundi. The sequence continues at coordinate 274,087 of PVKB01001197.1, read as the reverse complement.
AATCAGGCTTGTTTTCTCAGTCCAGCTGCCAGTGTATTCCCCTATCAGTAAGTTCCACAAAGGCCCAGCTGGCACCTCTGCTGGGCAGGCCCACCCTGTGCTGTTCACAAATCCACCCCCTCTGGTCCCATTCAAAGCTACTTGATGTTATGAGCCTCCTGTGGCCTCCTTTTACATGGGAGTTTTCCTCCTGAAGGGGGGTTTGTTTCAACTTCATTACACAGAACTGCTGCTCTGAAAGTGACCTCACGTAGTGAAAGGAGCTGTGTTAGGGCTTGGCTGCTCTGGAGACACCAGAGATGGGGCCTCTCTGCCCTCTGGGAATCATTTAGGGAAAGCTGCCTGCCCGTGATTCCCTCAGCACTAGAAAAGGCACATCATTGTCTATATACTGAGGAATGAGGAGCCACTGCTTCTCTGCCTCCCATTGCCACCGACCCACTGGATCTATGAGCAGCACCGCTGCCAAAAAGAACAATAGGCTCCTTCCAATATGGGACGACTCCCTGAGCGATGCAGGCGTGAAAGACTCCAGAGAACCTGAGTACATGCAGGTCACAGCTTCAACCTTGGCTGTGTGTTGAAATCAACTGGAGAGCTTTCAAAATACTGACTCCTGAAGGCCACATCCGGAGGTCAAGATTTAATCAGCTTGGCTGTGAGCGCAGCCTGGGGATCCGAGGAGCTTTTTGTCACCTTATCCAAGCCTTATACCTGCAGTGCATTCCCCTGTGAGCTGTTCCCTGAGAGAGAATGCTCTTCTGCCAACTTCATTTTGACATCCTACATCCTTTTTTTTTTTTAAAAAAAGGATGAAATCCCATCTCCCCACAGAACTGAAGTCTTCAGTAAGTCTCTTAAAGTCTTTAAACCCTGTTTATTTTATTTTATTTTATTCACATAGACATTCCAACAGCTCTAGTTCATGATTTTCCAACATTCGGAGGCATCCTTCCTCAAGAAACAGCAGCAGCAGACAGACAGAACACTTACCAATATAATAGAGATGGAGTTTTCGCTCCTCCAAGTTTAAGCTTAAATAATTCTAACCCTATCTTTGTTCACCTCGCTCTGGAAATAGAAGCTGCTTTCTGCAATTGCTACCTTCTTAATGCCTTGATACCAAGCAGAGGTTGGAGAACTTTTTCAACAAAGGACAAATCAGACCATTTGATCTTTATGCAGACAATATAACGATTGTCACACTAGAGCCAAATTAGAATGTAAGCAAATGTAGGCAAATTAGAATGGGTGGGTCTTAATGAAACTATATTTACAAAACCAGGTAGAGGCTAGATTCGTCCCATGGTTTGCAGACCCCTGACTTCTTATCCTTTGACCATTTCAGTTACGTGATTAGTAACTTTAAACCTAGTTAACAATGCTTTGTATTAGGTTGTCCATGTTCAAATAGCAGTTTTTGTTTCTGTTTTTTTTTTTTTTAATGAGCACTGCCTGATACAATTTCTATGATACAATTTTATTGAGAGGGAAGGATTTATCCTCAACCCTCCTGTATTATTTAAGAATTTTATAAATGCATACTTTCTGGAAGAATAGGTCTAAAAATATACTCCCCCTTAATAAGCACTTAGTACTGATTTTCCCCCTTTTTAGCAGCAAGTGTAGGTTATTTATATGTGAAATATTTCATTCAAATTTTCTGAGGATAAAATAGTTTTGTTCTCAGAAAAATCATCACTTATTTCATCTTTAACTTTTGTTCTGGTCCTGGTAAATTTGTGTTTTAAATATACATTTTTAGAAAACGAAGCAGAATAATGACAGCTGCACTGCCAAGTTCAGGCCGGGTGTGAGAAACAAATCAGATAATGGATGGAGAAATGTTTCGTAAAGTTAGAAGTGCTGCACAGGTGTGAGGGTAGAAGGAACAGCAAGTTCCTCTCATCCTGCTTAATAGAGACTCAGCGTACCTTAGGGAAAACATTTAATCTACCTATGACCTAAGTACATATCTCTTATAAGGAGACACTCATCCTGTGTTCTTCCTACCTACCTTCATTACATGTGGACAGGATGACAAGCAGGCACAATGACTGCACCTCCGGCCAGCCAGTGCCCTGGACCACAGGCCCTTGGACGATGCCCTGGAACTGAGATAAGGCAGGAGCCAGGACCCACTTTGCTCCCTGGTCCTTGCCATCCCCCAAGAGAATCCACTCACACAGACCGTTGCATCCTTGCTACAGAGTCACATGAGTAAGAAGAAAATTTACGTCACATTCTAGAACAGAAGTTCTTTATCTAGAATCTGCAAACTTGGGTGGACAAATATACTATATATTGTTAATATTAGCATAGGCATCAAGTGTCAGAGTGTCAGCTTTCCCTGTGGCTCTCCCAAGAATAGAAATCACAGATTCTTTTTCTTATCACTGGATAGTTTCTTTATGCAGATATCTAGCGTCTATGTTAACCATTACTTTGAAATTTGTGGTAGCTATTAGACCACTGAGTTCTTTTTATTATAGTATTAATAAGGAGGCATATATCCAATCATATTTCAAATTTATTTCTTATTTTTTGATAATTGCATTCCACAGAGTCCGTTTCCTTTGCAATGCTATGCATTCTATTGTACACACTTCAAAGGATCTGTGGGCTTTAGCAGACGGCCAAGGGGCTTCTGAACCCATAAAATAATGGATATGTTTTACCACGCGGTTTTTTTTCTTATTTTGTTAGTGATTCCCCCTGGTTCTTCTCTCTTGGTTCCCAGACTCTCACGCACACTCACTCCACTTCCGAGGCTCCACCCAGTTTGACTATGCAGAGAATTTCACCCCAGCGACCTTGCCAGTCAGGATCCTCAGCCAAATGAGGGTCTGTCCAGTGACGGACTTGTCTTTCTTTGAACGCAGTTTGCCAATTATGTTTTTTCCTCTCAAAGAAGACCTTCAGGTCTTAGCCACGCTCTTGTAAGCGTATTAAACTGCTCTATTCAGAGTAGAGCAATTGTGATGAATTATAGACAAGAAAACCTCAGACACTAACATTGGGGAAAAACTGTCATTTGCGAAAAACATTGTTAGATGGGTAAGTTTTGAAGCTGCTTAGCATCCTACATTCTGTGTTGTTTTTTTTTGTTGTTGTTGTTATGTACTAACCTGAAGTTTGGTTTCGTTTCAATGTTCTTTTTATTCTTAAATATGAAGGTGTTGACTTTCTAGCCCATCGTAATTCTAAGTTCTTAGGAGAGTGGTAGCTTTCACTACTAAGATCTTCTTCACAGCAAATTCAGCTAGTGGGAAAATATACAAGCATAAAATTCAAATAGGCTATCAGTTGTGCTTTGGATATTGAATTTCTGGTAACATTAGAATTGGCACATTTTCATATATTCAATGAAATTTTTTACTTTACCGGATTTTCACATGGTATTAGCTTTATATCTTTTCTTCGCTAGAGTGTTTCTTTTCTTTCACACCAATCAGCAGATATTTCCTTACTTGAATAGTAAGTTATATTGTATATGTTTATGCCAAACTTTATAATTCATACATCTTAATCATACTCTTAATCTTAATTTGGGTCACTAACAAAGTCTTTCATTTTCCTTCAGAACATTTAAAAAATTTGTAGGATATTGAAATTTTATGTGATTGCTAAAAAAGAAACCTAAAAGTATAGTTATTAAGATTATGTATGAGCAAATCACTTCATATACTGTACTGGGAATGTGCTATTAGGAATCTTACATTTAATCAAAGATAATTTCAGTATGGAATGCCAAATTCTAAGAGGTCTTTACATAAACAAAACTAGCACAAAAAATAATGTGAGTTTAAACTTCTAAGCAAATTAAAGGTATCAGCAAATATAAGCAGATAAAATTTATAGGTTAATAAACTATAGGCACATATGACAGATATTAAATGTAAAATTTTAAGTAAAAACAAAAAAAACCCTACATGTCTATGAAATCTAATTCTTCAGGAAGTGTACAAAACTCATAAGGGGAAACTTGAAGCTATTTGTGAAGTGCATAGTTTCAAAAATCTGGGAAGATGTAAGGTCCAGCAATAAGAGGTGGTTTGAAAAAACCCTGACAAATTCACAAGGTAGAGTTCTAGATGATTAAGAGAGAAAATGGAGGTCATGTGTGAGTGACAAGAAGAAATACGCAGGCTATCTGCTAAGTAAAGAAAGCCGAGTGTGCAACAGGGCATTTACTGTGCTTGATTGTACATGTGAAGAAGGAGGGATGGAGAGGAAATGCTCATTCTTGCTTACACATAAAAAGAAACACTGCGATGGCAAATCGGAAATTCATACAAGTTGTTTCCTGTGGGGAACAAGCTGGGGGGAGAGGATAGAAATAAGGGTGAGAGAAAAACTTTGGTGCATATCTTTTGATACTGTTTTGATTTTCTTGAACTGTGAAACTGTACTATCTATCCACATAAACTTTATTCAAAATGCTCAAATGGAAATATTTCTTTAGATGTGTTTTTTTTATTGTTGGGTTTTGACTAACACTAATTCACAAGAGAGCATTTCTTACCACTGTAACTAGAATAATACAGTTATAATAAATTCTAACTGAAATCACAGATTATAGGTCATTTGCATAAAGCAATTGCTCTTTTCTCTATAGAGAAAAAGCAGCAAATCACATTTTTGATATTAAAATAAAACAATGCTAAATTTTTAATTTTTGTTGTGTATTTTAACCATGTTTTAAAATTTTTAAACATATTATGAAAGGCTTCCCTATTTTTAAAATGTGTCTCCCAATAACAGGATTCATAAGACTATTTAAAAAAAAAAACCCTACTCCCATGTTTTTCTTTCTTCTAAAACCAAAACTTTTCTTTCTTGGCCTGTGTTCTCTTATTAACAGATCTAAAGTTTTGAAGCAGAAGCTGAAGCTAGAAAATAGAATTCTTGCTTTGAAAGTAGTTTAATTCAAACATTTTAGTTTTGAGCCAAAAGAATTTTCACATTTTTCATGAACAGAAAAGTACCACACCTTTGAACATTAGTCTTTTATAGGTTTATAAATAAAATTTTGTATTTGAATTAAGTTATTTTCAATTTTTTGTTTAGAGAGAATGTTTCAGTAATCATTCTTGAACTTGAAATCACACCACACCATTTTTATGCAGTATTCCAAAAACATCTGTTTGTTTTGCTGAATCTTTGTGTCTTTGGGGAACTTTCTATGATCCAATATTCCATTGGTGGTCATTTGTGGGAGACTCTGAGGCTGAACCTTTGTTAATGACCTATCATTCGGTTATATGTCATTCTTGGGCGCTTGTGGCCTTCATGTGACCACCTTCATGGACATGTAGCATCTTACTTGACCTGATTTCAGCTGTTTTCATATGGGAACATCATCCACCATGGAATTGCTTCAGAATAAAATATTTACAGTACAATTATGAAGAAAATACTCACCACCAGTAAATAGGTCTTACATGTAAACCCTTCACTAGCATCTATGCTGCCTTCAGAGAATTTTCCATATAACCGTTTGCTAAAGTATTGAGGAAGGTGCAGGTGAGCTCCAACACTGGGGTATGAGGGACATGGCAAAGGGCCAAGAGGAAAGGTCTTTCTGGAAGTCACAGACAACTGCAATGAAGATTGATTATCCCCAGGGAATGCTGAGACCCAGGCCTTTCCACACCATGCCCCAAGTTCTGAGTCAGTGGGCCTTCATTTCCTGGTAACACTTTACGATTTTTTTTGGAAGGGTGCATTTAATCTCCACTAACTCAAGTGGATGCCACAAGTTAACCCTTCTTGTCTAGACTAGAGGTCAGAAAATATTTTCAATTAAAGACCAATGATAAATGTTCTAAGGCTTATTGACCACAGGCTGTCTACTATACTTGTCCGTCTCTGCCATAGACAACAGAAACAGGGGGAATGACTGCGTCCCGATAAAACATTATGGGCCATGAAATTTGAATTTCACATAATTTTCACATTTAATGAGTCCTTCCTTTGTCAAGCATTTAAAAATATAAAAACTATTCTTAGCTTATAGGCCTCACAAAAGCAGATGGCAGGCCACATTTGGCTTGTGGGCCATAGTTGACTAACTCTTCTATATGTCAGAGGAGAGCAGCTAGAATGCAAGCTAGAACCATTGTGAGCCATCCCTGATAACCTCATGGACTCTCTGGTCCATAATTGTAAACCCGTCATGATCACTGGGAAGGGTTCAGGCTACTTGATGTCCTCACTGTTCTGTCTATGCATTTGTCTTAATGTCCTAATTTTTGCTCTCTACCTTGCCAAGCTTTCAAACTTAGTGGTTTCTGTGGCTGGAACTTAGTGTGTAGGCTGTTACATAAAAATTGGGAATCCTGCCCCATAACATTTGAGACTAAATCTGAGTGTGTGTCGAGAAATATGTCCTTGAAGCAACATATTGGCAAAGTAGTAGTGTCTGCTTTCTCTTGGCCATGGCTCTGAGTGTGGTCCCTAGATCAACAACATCAGCACCACCCAGGGAACTTACTAGAGATCCAGTTTCTTAGCCCCAGACCTGAAGAATGAGAAGCTGGGAATATGGCCCAGTACTCTGCATTGTAACAAAATACCCTCCAAGTGATCTGGATGCATATTGAAGTTGGAAAATCATTAATTTTGGACGACTAAGAAAATAAAGCAGATTAAAGCTAAGACATGGGATCGCCACTGGATGGGAGCGGATTGAAACCCTCAATTCACTAGTTGCAATGACAAGCTGCTCTGTTGGACAACCCAGGTATACACACGGGCACTTCTAATTTTTTCTGTCCTGTTCTGCTTTTCCAGATGTTTGCTCCGACTTATATATTGACTAGTAGGAGGGATTTCAAAGTTACCAGATGCCTGTAGGAGGACAAACAGATTGTAAACAGGAGGCAGGAAGCACATATTGTCAACCTAGTGGCCTTTTTCACATCAGAGGTCACATTCTTTAAGTCATATAGCTATTTTATGATTGGTAAGTGACTGAAAACTACAGATCGTCCTAGATGGTCCTTGAGAGAATCAGCTTTAGTAGCTGAAGCAGCTCAAATTGTTTCCTGACTGAGCTCGTCTGTGACGTGAGCTATCGGTCATGGTAGAAAAGGCAAGAGAAACTGGGAAGGGGTATATGTGGAGACATCATGTATTGGGCAGGCAAACAACAGAGACCTGGGTTGGAATTCTGGAAATGGTGGCAGTAGAATTAGAAACTATGAGATGAACACACCTAATATACCCCTCAATATTGACATAAGTTTTCAACAGTAAACTCATCTGTTGTCAGAGTTAAGCTTATCTGACCTATACTATCTGTCTGGAGGTAAGTAGACTCTGGGCTTGAACTAAGATCCCTGTTTAAGAAGGTTATTAATGAACTGTTTGATGTTCTCTTGTGCTTATTTTTAAAAATAGCCATTAGAGCATCAAAAGGCCACAGAAACAATGTGACTTTTGCTTTAATAAGCAGTATTCTGAGCTTCTCATTATCTCAATAGTAGAGCTGCCCATAGTCAAACAGAACTTCTACACCGGTCAAATCCAAACTGGACAGTTTTTATGGCTCATTAACTACTAGATTTTTATTTAAGATGATCTATGTGAGAAGGTCTGAGATATATATATATATATATATATATATATATATATATATATATACCATGTTCAATCTGGAGTCCTTTTCTGTAATTAATTTGCAAAGTAAATCTCAGCTCACTAACCATTTGACCATGCAGCAAAGCATATTCTTCAAGAAAGGTTTGGGAATTGTTTGAAGTTATTTAATAAATTGTCGAATAACTACTTTGTTTCAGATTTCATAGCAACAATGATCCAACCACATAATGGACAGAGTCAATAGGAGACAACATTGAAGGTAGCCCACATGTAGGAATCCTGCATGTCTGCCTGCGGTGGGATGTAGGATTGATAGGTAGAAGAGAAAGAAAAGAGTCAGTAAAAGTGACTGAAGCAGTCTGCGAAGGCAGTCTAAGTTATGCTTAAATACAAGCACAATATGTGGGGATGGTGGAGATTTCATTTTTAAGGAAATTGATTTTTCTGATGCTGTGGGTTTTTAAATAGTAGACTTTGTTGGATGAAGTTAAGGTATAATATCATGACCTATGGCTCGTAGAGTCTTGACATTGAGAAGCATAAGGTGAGCTTCCTCACTCTTCTTTAGGCTTTGAATCTCATTGTGCCTGTGAATAGAGTTTGGACAAATTAATTTGTCCATCCTTTCTTCTCTGAGCATGGAATTTTGGATTTACTCTGAAACTCTTCATAAAATTCCATAGGCAAAAATTTGGAGAACACATCTATGAGGGCTTTCAAAATCCTTCACTGCGAAACACTGCCAATAGGATTCCCCAAAGTGACCATGAGAAAGAACTACGAGGACATTTTCTGGCTTCTAACAAGCAGTTCTAGTATGAAACTGGTGAGTATGTGTTCATCGTGTCACACATTAATCATTTTCCTATTTCAAGCTACCTCATCACAGAGGCAAGAGGTTTTACAGTGGCCTAAGGGCTCTTCAGATGAGAGAAGGATGGGGCTGGTCAGCCTCAGGAGGATTTCTCTCTTGCTGAGACGCAAAGCTACTGCTGGAGTCGGTGGCATCCTCTTAAGTAATCTTGGTTGTGAATGTTCCTGTTTTCTTTCTAAGTTTGGGGGACATTTGAGCTGTGATCATTATTACAGAACCAGCCCAGAAGACAGGCGATCCTGAGCAAAAACAGAAGGATTTGAACAACAACAACATAAAGCTCTCAGAGTATAATTTAATCTATGATGTCATTGACACACACACAAAAAAAGTTCATTAGTGGGAGCTTTCATATCTGGGTAATGTACATACACCAAAAAAAATCTTTTTTTCATATATATATATATATATATATATATATATATATATATATATGTGTGTGTGTGTGTGTGTGTGTGTGTGTGTGTGTGTGTGTGTGTACACACATACACATAATCTTTACAATGAAGTGGAGTAATTGTGCACATATATACCACATCAACATTATCAACATTACAATATTATTCCCTCCCCATTTTTTTGGCCCTCCCACAACCTCCTCATCCCCTTGTAATGCCCAGTATCGCACCCAATTGGTTCTATAGAATGCCTGTATTCTGGTTTCCTCTTCTGCGTCTGACTCACATCACTACTCGTTAGCTCAGCTTCCCACTCCTAGAATGGGCTGCACCTCCCGTACCTTGATGCCTCGTCTCCGGGTCCAGCAGAGCCCTTTGTTGGGGTGATTTGCCAAGAGTTCTTTTTTATGTATCTTACTATAACTTTGTTGAGATTCTCTAACATGGCCTCACCCACCAGTCCATATAAGAAAAGAACTGTAACAATGAAATTCATAAGGCTGGAAAATGTGAGAAAGAAAAAGAGAGAAGTTAAATGTACATACACCAAATAAGAAATCTTTACTGAAAAGAAAAAGACTTCCTAATAGGCAAACCCAGGTATTTTCGGATTCAATTTATCTAGATGTTCTTGAAGGATAAAGCCAAGGAGCTTTGCGGTTACTGTCCAAAAGCAGAAGCCAGTACTGTTCGGGATGCACACTCTGCTGGGGCCGTGAAAGTAAACTTTCTGGAAGGCTTTTCCAAGTACCTTAAAAGGCATTTTCCTGTGTTGGTTCGAACTCTGCAGATCGCCTAAGTTATTTGTGGAGAAGGCGCTCATATAAGCTTTTCCCTCCTGTAAGCTTTTCTTTCTACTTCTACCTTAATTCAATATGCTCTGCTCAAGGTAAAGATGCTTCAAGTTTCCCTACATTACAGCCCATATGGGCAAAATAGGTAAAATTTCAAATGCCCACCATTTGCAGTTGCTCCATAACTTCACAAACTTCACAGACCCATTAGTTTAATGCTTTATTATGCAGTAAGAGTTGGGAACCTTTTGTTATTTCTTGGACCAGGTGGTGTCCACAGGCAGTTGACTTAAGCCAGGAGTCAAGGCAGGACCCTCACTGTGTTAAAGGGTCTTACAAAAGAGGTATCATTTGGGGAGCGGGTAAAGTCTACAGCATATAGAGCAGCCTCAGCTGGTGACCTGAAAGTGAAATTTTAAAGACTTTCAAACTGAAATTATTCAGGTATGACCTCACACAGCAGCATCAGACCGAGATAGAAGAAGGAAGCTAAGAAAAGGAACTGGAGATAGACAACAGAGACCCTGTGCACACTCACGGTCCCACAGGACATTCCTCACCACAGGCCTCAGGGGCCATGCGGCCCCAGATCCAGATGACTCTGCCGGTTTGATGAAGAAAACAAGCAGCGGCTCTCGCGTTTTGGCAAATCCGGTCATTCACTAACGTCAGCAAGCAAGACGAGAAAGGAGGAAGCACATATGTCCCAAAGAAAGTGCTTCAAATCCTCAGTCTTGTAACGACCTTAAAACAGAGGTCAGCAAGCTTTTCGGCAAAGGATCATTTCTACATATGCCAGGCTTTAGGGACCACGTGGCCTTTATCACAACCGTTCAACTCTACCTTTGTGTCAAGAAAGCAGACACAGAGTAAGTAGAGCTGTGTTCTGATGAAATTTACAAAGAGCATTAAAATTTGAGTTTTATGGAGTTTCCACATGGCAGAAAATATTATTCTTCTGCTATTTTTCAACCACTTAACAATTAAAAGCTGTTGTCACTGAATTGTACACTTTAAGATGGTTAATTTTGTATTATGCAAATTGCAATTCAATTTATAAAGTTAAAAAGCCATTTTAGCTTGTGTGCTATACGAAACAGATGGTGGGACAGATTTGGCCCAAGGCTTGTGGTTTGCTGCCTTGGCCTTAAACAGTCTTAGTCCATTTTTCTTTGCTGTGACTGAATATCACAAACTGAGGAATTATATAGAATAAAGTTCTATTCAGTTCATGATCCAGAAGGCTGGAAAGTTCAAGTTGGAAGGTTCTATCTAGTGAGGTCTTTCTTGCTGGTGGGGGCTTTTCGGGGTCTCAGTATGGCACAGGGCATCATACACAAGACAGAGCATCTAGATTAGGTCTCTTCCTCCTTTCCCAACAAAGCCAGAGACCCACTGGAGTAGAACTCCATGTCCTGATCTCACTTATCCTTAATTACCTACCCAAAATCCCACCTTCTTGTACCATAGTCACATAGGGTTGCCACGCTCCTACTACTGGGAAATGTGGATTGAATCTCAACATGAGTTGTGCTGGGTGTATGTCATAGCACAATTACTATTCTTTAGATATCTTTATATGGAACTAAATCAATACCTACTATATTGTGTTATTTAATATCCACTAAATAAAGTATGTATTCCTTAGAGACAGAGAAACCAAGCAACACACAAAATCATTAACCTTCCCAAAGTTTGCACAGCCAGTAGACAGAAATGGTAGGATTTTAATCTTAATGATTTTTTCCCTTAATGAACACTGCAAAAACAAACATATATTTCATGTTCAGTATATAATACAAACTGTTCTAACTGTTGTAGATGAGTGATTCTCAATCTGGGCCAAAAGAAAACATTTGGGAGATAATGTCAGCTATCACAGTGCAGAGGAAGGGTGCTCCAGGCATGTGATAGGGAGAAGCCAGGGACGCTGCTGTAAACATCCTACATCGCACTGACAGTTTCCTACTGCAGAAAATTGTCCGTGCCCAAATGCCAATTATGCTAAGATTATGAAACCTTACTCTAGGTGTATTGTCTCATTTAATCCTCACAGGAATACTAGGAGGTACATTGTATTCTTCCCCTTTAAGACATGATAAAATTGAGGCTTAGAGGAATTAAGTAATAGGCCTAACGGCAGTCAGCAAACTGGACTTGAACTTGGATAAAGTGGCCCCACCAGGCCATTCCTCAGAGTCACTATTGCAGTGTGGAATTAAACCTTCATTAGTGAGGTAATCTCGCTGATTTCTCCATTAGACTAAATGTGCCATGGACAACATTGGGGTCTTTTACCACTGTATTCTCAGTACCTCGTTCAGGGCCTGCTGAACTAGGCAGATACTCAGCAAATGGATAAAAGAATGAATAAATACATACACACACATCTGGCTCCACAGCATCTGTTAACTGCCATTCTCACCACCCCCCCCTTGTCTTTCTCTCTACTTATGTCTATAGCTATATATAAAACAAAACTAAACAAGACTTCACATAAATGAATTCTTGGTGAACTCATACCAAACTGCAAGTCATCCTTTTTCCATTCCCAAACTCATTTTCTTTCATTTTGGAGAGAACTATTTTAAATCTTACTGTGTTCATTCATTTTCCTTTAAACATGGAGCTGAATAATCAAACTCAAACATTTATTTAGTCCTTTTAAGCACACAAAGGACTTGCAATCTGTATTTCCTTGTCTTCACAAGAAGTCTGTGGCAGATGTCCTACTATAATGATGTCCCTCACCTCCATTTGACAAATGTGAAACTGGACCTCACCGAGGAGCAGTGATTTGCGAAAGGTCACACATCTGGTAAGTAGCGACATGGGGCTGCCCACGCCTTCCGTGTCATCCCCTCATTTTCCTCCACATAGGCAGGCTGCTGCCTCTCTCACTCTTAACCTTGCCTGGAGAATATGGAATCCACTTTCTCCTAGAGTCACCATGTACAGGACCCAGTTAGTTACAAAGCCACATGGAATGGTTGTGTTCTTAAGCCTCCAGGTGCAATGTTTGCTACACAGAGGCCCTTATGATCTATAATGTCCCAATTTCTTCTCCCTTCACAGGTAGCAGACTCGTCCTCAGCAGCTTCCCTACATACACATCCTCATCCCAGACATATCTGATTTAGATTTTCAATCTGCTTCAAGACAGAAAGGCAATCATTGAACTAATTAAAGTCATACGAGAGTTAACAGGCCCTAAGGTAGGGACCAAGACGCAATCTTTTGAGTACCCAGTAAGTTACCATCATTTTCTGAAAGATTATAATGGCCAACATAGTAATCTATGAGCTAGAATAGGAGGTCAAAGCTACTAGTGATGGAGCTTGGTAGAACTTTCTAGCACTGTTATCAAGAAACAATGAGCAGCCTGAGAGTTCTACAAACGTTACAATTCAGATGTGGAAGACTAGGGTTTGGGGGGAATCAAAAGCTAACCAGTTTTATCAGACTCTGTATAGCAAAAGGAGTGACCGTGGTGAGAGAGGTCCACCTCAGTTGTCGCTTCTCAGAAAATGCCACTTTTCATAAGATGGTCCTCTTGCCTGCTGAGATTTAAGGAGCCTTCTTTCTAGCTGATAAGCTCCCTTTTCTTCTATCAGTGCTTCTGGTGAAAGCAGAGATCTCCCTAGGAAGAACTGTTACAGAATCCAGGTGGACCATGGCTTAGGTTAAAATGGCTGTGTTTGAGATGCTTCGGCCTATCACTCCGATAAAATGATGCCCATAACATGCTAATGCCATCCTCTCAAAAGAAAAAAAAACCCATCATCTGTAATTCAGGTGTGCATAGACACATCTACATAGGCAGGCACCCACACTCTGCCTGCCCCTGTCACATCAGGCACACAGAACGCAATTATGTTTCCTCTCCCACGACATTCGCAGATACCAAACTGCACAACCAACACCAGGCCAGGGAAATGAGAAGGACAAAGCTGAAACAGATAGATGGGTGGAAAAAATAGTCTTCTGGCCCTAACAATGTCCCCGCATTGCCCGAAGCCTGTTCCTTCTCCCCACGGCCCTCACCCTCTAGGATACATATGTTGCTTCACAGGGGTCTGCAATGTCTCAGCCACAATGGAGGTTTTGCCTTTCTGTGACCTTCCTGTGGCTCCAGAGGAGCTCCTGGAAAGCAGCCGTTTTGGCAGGCCCAGGCGCCTACTTTCCCAACTGCGCAGCTAAGAATGGGCAAGTGCTGTTCCCAGAACGTGTTTGAGAATGTCATGGGAAACTAGACAAGGTACAAACCAGAAAGATGGCAGCCTCCTGGGACTCGCTTAGGGAGAAGTCCTCTTGATGCTTCTAATGGTCAACATAGTAATCTATAAGCTAATAAGAGCAAGGACACTTCTAATGGTCAACATAGTAATCTATAAGCTAATAAGAGCAAGGACACCTGGCCTTGGGCTGCAGCCTGTGCCGAGGGACCAAAACATCCACACCAGTTCTTTGCGTTGCCACCAGTGGTAAGTGTCCCCACGACAAACACTGTTCCTTCCCAGGGTCCCAGGCAAGAGTGAAGTGCTTTAACACCGCCATTCACGTAATAAGAAATACTAGCTCCCATTGTAAAGTAGATTGCTATTCTACATAGAAAGACATCTGACTTTATTATTTTGGAGCAGACCGATTGTACCAGCTGTCTAATTTAATGTATGTCTGGGAGTTTGTGTATTTGAGTCAAAAGTTACCCTCGGGACAACAGAAAGAGTAATCTCTGTGTATAAACATGGTAGGTGAAGTTGCGAAGAGCCTCCCGCTGGAAGAACTCCATCCAGCACCTAAGCCCACCAACGTCTGCCCTGCTGTGTCCATCTGTCCAGTTCCAGGTACGGCTGACTTCACAGACAGGAAATAAAAGCTGGAAACAAAGGGAAGAGGGAGCTGGAAACAGGCGCACTCTGGGTGCAGGGAGTGGGTCTCTCCTCAAGACTTGGCTGTTGGAAGGAGCTTCTCTCCAGGGCTCTTGCAATGCACAGTGGTGGGGAGATGGTGTTCACCCACAATGCTCTGAAGAGGTGGTGTTCCTGGAGCTGGGTAATGAGCCCGTGGAGGAAACGCTTGCTTCTCTCTCAAAAGAGAAGGACCTGAGGTGGGAGATAAGACTGGAACCCGGGACGCGTCGCCTCCACAACGAGCTGAGTATGCTTTTCTCTCCACGCCTCTGGACAAGCCAGACACAGTTCCAAAAGGACATTCCTCTGCGTTTCATTGCTTCTCCTATTTTCTCCCCACCTTCCGGAAGTCAGAATCTTCCGGGCAGCTTGAGGAGCAACTGTGAGAAACCAAGGGAGGGGGTAAACAAGAGCAGGGCTTGAGGCACGCTCGCACCCTCAGTGGAGTGGGAGTGGCCTAGGGGGCCGGGGCTTGCCTCCTAGGCAGGGTTAGGCAGAGGCCCAGGCTCTGCAGGGCGTGAGGAGGAGGGGTTTCTACTCCACAGAGGAACACAGCAGGGGAACAAGCTAGCCAAGCTTCTTCCTCCCCATGTATTCAGGGGAGAAGGGGTCCCTCAAGATGAGGCGGCCGGTTTGGATAGCACATGTCTTTTGGGACAAGGACAGTGCATTTGCTGTTGTCATCTCTTCAGAGCTGCTAAAAAAAAAAAAAAAAAAAAAAAAAAAACCTGTCTGGTTTTTGAACCAAAAATGTTCTTTTTTTCTCTTTTAAAAAGAAAGGTATTTAAGAAGTTTTTTTTTCCTAAACCAGAGGGAAAAGGTGCTTTTTAAGCTATTTTTAGCTATTTATTATTTTTTAGAAATAAATTTCCTTCCCTTTCTACTTCTTTCCTTCACTCCTTCATTCACCTGCTTGTTCACTGAGGAAGCCTCTTTCCAGTTGCTCTCTTTCTAGCCCTGGAAACTACAGGGAAAAGAAAAAAAAAAAAAAAACAGGCAGGTTCCTACCTAGGAATGTGACATCCATGTATAAATAGTAACATCAGTGCTGTGGTTTTAACACATCCCCCAGAGTTGTTGTGTTGGAAACTCCCAGTGCAACAGTATTAAGAGACAGAATCTTTTATAGGGCACAGGTTCCCGATGAAAGAATGAGTTCAGCATTCTCTGTCTGTCTCTGTCTCTCTCTTCCCCTTCCTTCCTCTCTCTCTTTCTCTCTCTCTCCCTCTGCTTTCCATCTTGGGATGACAGAGCAAGTAAGACTTCCCAGCCTCTAGGTGCACGCCTGACTCAGCTTCCAGAGGCCTCTGCAGTGTAGACCCCCATGGTATGGTAACTGATGCATACAAAAGGAGCTCCAACCTAAATCCTTCAGAGTAAGTGGCAGGTTAGCAACCTTAAAAGGAGAAGTAGCTGTGCCTTGATGGAAGACGGCAAGGCAAAGGAGCCTAGGCAATAGGACCAGTGTGCACGAAGGGACAGAGGCTTGAGAAGCGTGATGCATTTAGGATATTTCTGGAGGTCAGTGAGATCAGAGGAGGTTGCAGATGGAACGCAGGAAGAAGTGATGGAGAAAGAGATTGAGCACGTAGGGCTGGTCCCCTTACACGCTTGCAAAGCAAAGGAAATGCTTTAGCACTGAATCTGTTTCCATGTATTTGCAGCAGGTTAATTTTTCCCTGTTTGAATAATATTAAGTATTCAGCTGTCAACGAGGAGGGTGGGGAGAACTTTCTACCATGCTAAAAGAAACTCACACCTTGACAATTTACTTTGCTATCTGATGAGCACAAAATTAATTTCCGTATTAACACATTGTGTGGAGATAAGACGCAGTAATACAAATTACAAAAGATATGTAGGTCTCATTAAATTTCCAAGGAGTACAGTGTGTGTATTAATCTGAAGCCAGGAAGCCTAACGCAGGAGAGATTTGCAGGGAGCAACAGAACAGAGATGGATTACCCGAAGAAATAGGTTTGGCTCAGGCACTGATGTTTTCTTTTCTTCTGTGAATGGAACAAGATAAGACATTTCTTACAAAATGTTACCATTTCTGGCATACTCCCTCCCTGTTCCTCACATCCCCCACCAAACACTGCCAGACTCAGAAGCCAGCTCTCAGCATGACAGGGGAAGTTCATTATCCAACCTCTTGAGGCTCTGTAGGCAGGCCCCCCGGCGACCCTTGCAGATAAATTGTGCAAATCCAGAGGAAAATGCCAACTCCCAACCCTCTCTGGCAGGGCTCTGTGCTCTGTCAATCCAGCCTTGGATGAAGAATTGATGAATTTCCATGAGACCAAAGCCACTGCCATGCCATCACCATTGAGCCTAATTCTAATGCATTTTTAACTGTCTCCCCCTTTTAACCAGGCACCAAAGAGAAAAGACTGCCTTGAAACGCTTCCCCGGAAAGGCTCAAAGGCAGGCAGAATGATGATTGCCACTTTACTTGAAAGGATGAAGGCCCTAAAGGTAGGTAGAAGTTGTGAGGAAAAAAACTCATGTGGAATTTAAGCCTCACAGTGGCTGAGGCCGGAGTTGGCCCAGAAGGTACAGAGAATGTGAAATGAACCCTCCTAAAAAGAACCGAGATAAGGACAGGACTTGCTCGGGCGTGACCGTGTTGGACATGTCACAGTATCCTTTCTTGTCCTTCCCTTCTCAATGAAAGGTTAAGCTACATGATTCTAGTAGCCCCTCTGAATGCTAATATCCTCTATTCCTATTATTCTATTGATTAATAACCACTTCATGCTTTCTGACCGGAGTGGATATCGTGGTGGGTCTTCCAGAGGACTCTTAAGTGAAGGCCTTACTGCCCAGCTTTTGAGAGCATTGGTGGGAAAACTGGCCTGAGCTGTAGGGAGCTGTCTGGCCAGGCTCCCAGTCCATCCTGGGACAACTTATAAAGATCTCCTCCTTTCGTGGCCTAACTCCAGAATTCTCCTTGAGGTTGGCTAAGGCCACTGCTGAGCCGCAGATGCTCCCTCTGCCCAGTGTTGCTTCAGCCACTCCCTGCCTTGATGCAGCTCCAAGGTGTCTCTTCACAGTAGCCAGAGGCAAACAGCCAGCACCCCAGGGAGTCCAACAGGCCACAGCCGTTTCTACAGACACACACAATGTAGAACCTCTAAGCTCCCTGTCCCATTCTTACTCACTGTCATCTTACAAACAAGGACATGCAGGCTTGGAGGACAGCTGACCCAGGCCCTCGGCTGGCAGAACCATGGCCACGTCTTCGGTTCCTGGAGTTGGGACCATGCCTCTTTCAACCAGTCACACCTCATTGCCCTCCCGATCTGTCTCATTTTCCCTGCATGGCGGAAAGACATGTGGGCAGAAAGATAAATGAGTTTGTCCATCCGTCTCCACTGCAAAGGGGAATAACAAGCAAATGCGTGCGCTAGTGAGTTGTTCACTGTGTCTCCTTTAAACGGATAAGCCATCAGTTTTCATTAGGGGATTATTTTAGTCTCCCTGCCAGTCCAGTCTGTATTTCGTACAGACAAAGCAAGATCCCGATTAGAAGCTAGGAAATTTGAGTTTTTGTCTCAGGGCTTCATGGTCACATTGCAAATACCCTGCCCTTTGCCACTGGGTTCTTCCTGGTTCCGAGACAAATTGTCAGGACTCTGTGGAGGCCGAAGAGGCCAATGAGGTTGTAAAATGACAGCCAGGGAGGCTGGGCCACGGAGGAAGCAGGGCTCTGCACACAGGAATCCAGTGTCATTTTTGCTACACTAAATTATTTTAAAAGAAAAAGGCTTAGAATAATAATCAGAATCATGAGTTATGATCTCATTTATATTCACAAGAAATGGATAGCGGGAGTAAAGGTGAAGGGGTAGGAATAAGCAATTTATGGAACATGCGCAACGACCCGCCTGTGGGCAAGTTCCTCCAAATGTCACTTGGTGAGAGGGAGGATGGAGGAGTAGGCCTCTTTTCAAAACATGTCCTCTGTGACAGAAAGACCAAAGAGCTGATGTTCCTTAAGCCAAAGCTCTGAAAGACTTCTGCTCTGAGCCCTGCTTTCTTGTTTGAGTGAATCTTTCCTGGTGAGTCTTACTTATAACTATCACTACTATTAACTGAGTCTAACCAACTCCCTCACCTCACAGGTTAAAAAAAGAATAAAACAAAACATTAAGAAGTAAATGGTTTGTCCAGGTTTCCCGGAGGAAGGCAGATGTCATAAGAACAGATAATTCCATGTCACAAACAGACACTTGGCACCGGAAGCTAATTATCACATGGTTTTTCTTATACAGGAATCTGTCTATAGATAGATAGATAGATAGACAGACAGACAGATAGATAGGCAAAATAACATAGAGATGATAGGAAGCACAGATGTAGACTTTGTTGTATTGTGAGGCGATCAGGAGAAAGGGGGCAATGAGAAGAAGGAAAAGGGAAGGAAGTAAAAATGATTAAGATACCATAGGCATACACACCCATCCCCCAAGGTGAATTCAATTATTATATATTACAAACACATAGTCATAAAAAAGAATAATAATGGAGAAAAAGAATAAAATTGCCTTCATGCCAACTGAAAAAATAAAATGATACCTGGCCAGCAGTCTGACAAGCCTATCCAATTTCAAGAGCCTATCAGGCAAGGAGGATGCTGTTGGTGGCTGGGGGCCACTGTCCCAGTATAATGCCATTAAAGCCTTCCTTCCAGCTCCAGCCAAGAGCATAGCACCAGCAAATAATGTAGTTGTACCTACAACGACTATTAACAAAGCCTCTCCGGCTGTCCAAGGCCATCCCATTGGGACTTGCACATGGTAAAGGATCCTAAAAGCAGGAGCTGTCCACAAATCACTCAAGCACCCAGGAATTGAACATTTTTCAGTTTTGAAACAAAACAGCATTCTAGGGTGCAGCCAAATATAAATCAAACATCACCTTAAAAAGAAGAAAAAGAAACTAATCAACTAAATGGAGATTGCTGCCTCCTATCACAAGGTCTCACGCTGAAAGCTCCATTTCTCCTCTAAAATTTTTTCTCCCAGGAAAAGTTCATTTTCTTGCAATCAGAAAATTAGTGTGCTAGCCAAACTTGCTGTTGCTTCAAAATACACAATATGTTATCTCAGTTATATTTCACATCCAGTAAAAAACAATAAGCTCTGTTTCATATTTCAAAGTTTAAAGTCATAAGAAGAACATCTAGAGATGCTGTCTATACACAAGGTTATTTTGAGATCATATATATTTTCAATTACCTTTTCATTGAAGTATAAGTTGAATACAACCAAATGTGCATCTGCACATATTACATACTGGTAACTAACACCCTGACCAAAATAGAAATCATTGCCAGCACCCGAGAAGGTTCCTAAAAATGCAACGTTTAATTTTAGGCAACGTGAAGAGTTCAGCTTTTCCTACGCGAATGGCCAGTTTATTCCAGCCTTGCGACAGTCCCCCGTGTAGCCAGCTGAGAGAAGAAGAAAAAAAAAAAAACTTTATCCTAAAGCCAAGTGGGAGAGAGAAATACTTTGCCAGAACTGCTCGCCATTGACCTTGTGTTCTCAAAGTGAGTGTATGCCCTTGAGAGACTTATCTTGACAAGACAGAAGTCTTGAGGGAAAGAATGAGGGTGGCAATGAAGATGAGATTGAAGGGACAGCCTGAGCTTAGGGGCAGGACAGGTGGCAAATCAGAGAGATTAGACTTGTAAATTATGATTTTCAGTAAAGAATAACAACATGTGTTTAAAGGTCAAAGTGTTAAAACCCTAAGGCTAAACGAGACACCCTTGGTGCTTTAACATCCCCACACTGATGTGTGCCAGGCCCGGCCTTTTCTTCTTCTTCCGTCAAGCACCAGATGTGGGCTCTGGATTAGTTTTTTTTTTTTTTCCAGTGAGAAATTCCCTTCAATTCCAAAGTCAGGATTTAATAGCTCATAAAGCTACCATCACCCCAGGATTTTGAACCCGATTCACCAATCTTCCAGGACACACTTAAAAAGTCTTTATACTTATCTTCCTCCCAGTAGGCTTCCCTTGTGAAGGACATAACTCTCTGCCCTCCAAATTATAAACGTATCTATACTTTCCAACATTTAAATAAAAAGGGGGTCCCATAGCTTCCTATACCTCCTCAGAGCACAGCCTTGGACCCATTTCCCCAGGGCCTGATTAGCTAATGAACTGAACCGAGATGCAGTGGAGACACTTAAATGAAACACCAGGGACCACAAGAAGGTTCAAGATCAGATGGGGTCAGTACCCCATACGGTGATCAAAAGCGACAGAAGGTAATAAATAGAAGACATCATATCACAGAGAATCCCATTTTTCTTCATTATCTCTCAGACTTTTTAAACTTTCCTTGCTACCTGTTGTAAGTGAGAATTTGGAGCAAAACCAACTCCATGTGAGCTGAGAATTTTCTTTTTCTTTTTCTCTAAATAGATATTTGATTCAGCTGACTGCATGAGACTCCAAGCCTGTGTGTGCAGCCTGAATTCCGTTTGAGCTCCCACTGAAACTTGGCTCCCGCTGTGGAACGACTGAGCCTGGTCGCCGTGCTGAATCTCTATTAACATTGAGCTGATGGGTAGAGAAGCACATGTTTTCTGGCATCAGGAAGGACAGCTTTGTGCACAAATGCCAAAGGAACCAGTACCCATCTTGACCCGTGGTCTGCATCTCCCCAGTACACTCTCCTCCTTAAAAAAGTGTATCACTATTTCAGGATAGCAAACACTGATAATTTGGTGGCTGCTTTTGCAAATGCCTCTTTATGCATACATATATATATCTATGAAATTTTACAAAGGTGGGATCTAGTGTAAATGATGTGTTTTCCTGCAGACCCTCTTCAACTCCTTTTCACATATCTCACACCCATTTCCATTTTCCTAAGTCGTATAGCACGAGGGTGGTTTATTGGCTGGTCCCTGCTATGGGCAACTGGGGATCAACCTCCTTGGACCCTTTAACGAGCTGCGTATAAAACATCTCAAAACTCTCATCCTGTGACGAGAAAGATGAGCACACTGATGTATTCTCTAATCTTTACCTCCCTTTGGTCAAGAATCGCCACAAATGTCTCAGTTCCATTTTAATGCTAGATTACCCATGAGCAGGTGAGCCTCAGACTGAAGAAAGACATCAGATGGTGCCATCTTCATGACGCTGTTTACTGTGGCAATGGCTGCTGTAACCACAGCCGGGGGATGTACACATGAGATGTGTCAGTCTTTGGGGTCCTTAAAGTAGTAGCAATCTCTGCAAAAGATAACATAGGACAGTTAACAGATCAAGGCATGGTCTTCCCGCTAGATTTTGTCCAAACAGTATGGTGATGCGTGCCATCTCTTTCCTCCACACCTATTTCAGACCTCAGCCTCACCAGGCCTTCACCTCTTCTTCCTGAAGAGTTGGATCCTCAGTTTCTTTATTTTTCATGGTTCCTTCAATATCCCACTCATATTTACCCCACACAGCACGAAGAACGAGTACCCTCCGGGTTCCAGTTATCTTTCTCTCTCACCCTGCTGGAGAGCAGCAACCCTAGCTTCTCACAGTAATCAGGGTCTATTATCCCCACCAGCATTGTTCCTTGTCCACTGGCTCAAGAAATCAAAAATGACTAGACAGTGGGAATTACATCAAGTTTAGCAGAACTCCCTTAGGAAACCTCTAATCCAAAGAGCAGATGGTTGCCAATAGAAGATAAATTTGTCAAGTGAGTCACCAGGAGCACACGGTGAGAGGGTGTCCTCATCTAACTCCCTGGTTCTAGAATCAACATATTCCAGCTTTTAAGGACACAGACAACATATTAACAATTGCCTCAATGCAGAAAACACACCCCAAGATCTTATTCCAACCTCAAAGTGTTGTGTTCCCCAATGCAACATCATAAAGAAGTCTTTCATAGATCTTTCCATCCTTCTGTTGGTCTGTAATCTTTCTGGTAAGATGTTCAATGGTAAAACCAGAGATTCCTATAGATGCGCATCTAATGGCACATCTCTTTTTGTATGAGTTGGGCTCTTCATTTGATGCCATATTGAATAGTTTGTTTGCTAACAGATCAGACTTTGAAAGGTAATACTGGCAACCAGAGTAGCCAGAATAAGTGTCAGTTGTTAAAAAGGACAAACCACTGCCCTTACCAGATAGAAGGGAACTGAAGAAATCTACCTGCCACTAGATAGTCAGTGAGTCTCCTTAAGTGATAATACAAGATTGAGAATTTGGCTATGTTCTCTTTTGCCAGAAGTCTGGGCATGCAACTCTGCCCATGATCAACCTTGATGCAAAAAGCTCATCCTGTTGGTCCCATGTGTTTATCCTTATGCCTCTTACTGCGGCATCTGGGAGTTTCTACCAAAGCTCTGAGCTGGCAGAGGAAAACGCCAGCTGATGTCCACACAAGAGGCTTCTCAGTTGCAGAAGCTCTCTTGGGCGCACAGACACAGCCCAGTTGTCCTTACGTCCTGGGCCCACTTGCATAGGTCCACCTGATGCCTCACCTCCTAACTTCTTTGGCTCTCATCTTCAGAACTTGTTCTGCTCATCCCATGATGCTCAGTTGAGCATCTTACCACCGTCAGGAGTACACTTATAACCATGCCAAGTTCGTCTTTGCCTCCATGAAAACAAAGTAATGGCACTGGCTTACAGCTGCCTCCAAAGAAAGAAAAAAGATTTCTCCTTTCACTCTCCAATGGAAATCTTTGAATGAGAATATAGTCATAAGGATCTGTTTCCCAGCTAGCACTCCCTGTTCATCTGCTGCTGATAACCAAGTTATTTCCTCTGGTATCAGTTGATCTCAAGAACTCTCCATGGGGGAATAGAAATTATTGAAAGAAATGGTAAAGCACAGATAAATGGCATAAACAGGTGTTCCTTCACAGTTCTGGAGGATAAAAACCTGGAATTGAGGCATCGACAGGACTATCCCCCCTCTAGCACCTAGAGAAGAATCCTCTGCTTTCTCCGGCTCCTGGAAGCCGTGACACTACTTGGCTGTGACTACACCTTCTTCTGCTCCATCTTCACATCACTTTTCTCTAGTACATCTGTGTCTTCTCATCTGCCTCTCTCAAGTTCTCCGTCACCCCTCTCTTAACAAGACACTTATCAACTTGCCTTGCAAGAAATGTTGAAAGAAGTTCTGTAAGGATAAAGAAA
This sequence comes from Ctenodactylus gundi, assembly GCA_004027205.1. Classification (NCBI taxonomy): domain Eukaryota; kingdom Metazoa; phylum Chordata; class Mammalia; order Rodentia; family Ctenodactylidae; genus Ctenodactylus; species Ctenodactylus gundi. Next base: position 250,328 of record PVKB01001197.1, on the reverse strand, counting down.
ATAATATAGGTCAGAAACTTTTATCTACATGCAGAAAGAACATGAAAGAATGAATAAGTGCAGATAAAATAAAAACTTGTATTTTCTTGTTCTTTATTATATACTAGATAAGTTTGTTTCAGATAACAAAGCAACAATATATTCAATTAAGTAGATCTATGTACTGATCCATGTATACCATCCCCTACTCATGATGATTCAACTTCACAATAGTGTAAAAGCAATACATGTTCAATAGAAACCTTAATTTTAATTTAGATTTTGCCTTTTTCTCTGGGCTACTTGACATGTGGTGTTATTTTCATGACACAGAGCAGTGACAGCTCCCAGTCAGCCACTCAACCACAGAGCTAACCACTAATATTCAGTAGGACACTGTGTTGTTAAACTGCAATGTTTGGTAGGTTCGGATGTATTAAATGCATTTGCAGTTTGTGATATTTCCAGCTCATTGATGGCGTTCTTGGGATGTAATCTGGCACAAATTGGAGAACATTTGTGTGTATATATGCATGTATGTGTGTGTATGTGTGTGTATGTGTGTGTGTGTGCTTGTGTACACTAAATGAAAGACAGCAATGATAAAAGGGAGAGAGGGGAATTGAGATTATTTTGTTATTATAAAATACACTATCTGTGAAACAATATAATGTTATTTTTAAATGAACTTTTATCAGCTGTAAGTGCATAGTGAAAACTCTAAGGCAACTACTAAAGAAAGACTAAAAATAGAAGTATATCTGTTATTTTTTTTAAAAGAGAGAGAAAATGGAGTCACATAAAAATTCTTAACTAAAAAGCAAAAAAAAAACCAAAAAGAGTGGAAGACAAAAATAGGAACAAAGAAGAAGGCAACAAGTAGAAAATATTTAAAATATGGCAAATGTTAACCCAATAATATCAATAATCACTTTGAAAAACAATAAAATGTACCAATTGAAGCACAGATATTAAAAATAGGTCAAAAGACAAGGTCCAATTATATCTTTTCTACAAGAAAGTTGCTTTATTTTTTAACAATGCCTAAACTCTTCATATTATCAAGCAGAATTTGATTTTCTTCCTGATGCTGGATTTCAAAATTAGGTGTCTACAAATGCAGGCTTCCTCTATCCAGAGAAAGGGGTCCAGAGGTCCCAGGCTGTTTTCAGGTGGGAAAAGGGATGGAGATTTCTCTGCAACCTTTCCTGTCAGCTTTCTAACTTCACTGACATGCCCTTTAGCTCTCCATTATCTCTAACTTTCCTCCATGGAATCTATGACAGGAAACACTCATCTCTCATAGAAATGGTGCCTTGAAGAAAAGGCAAGCAGGCATTACATAAGCACCAGCAAAACTTGACAACCAGGAAAATAGATCACTGATTCAGTTTAATGCAAGGAGTTGTGCAAAACTTTAGTAAGTGTCTCCTCTCTGTTCCTCAGAGTAGCTGGGCTGGATTTTCATGAATTGAAGCACTAACCATAATGGTGAATTAAGCTCTATTTTTTTAAAAAAAGTTTTCCATATCTCTATGATTAGCATAACAGGGACTTCCACGTCCAATTCCCCACAGACAAGTAGACAGGAAGCATAAAACTCTCTGCCAACTTTTTGTGGAGGTCAAAGGATCGTGCTCAGGAAAACTTAGGATAGATTTTTTTCACCCTCCTCACCACCAAAAACTGTAGATCTATTAGCACAGTCCAAACACATAAATACATACTCACTCTCAAGAAAGTGTTTCCTTCCTATGACTATAGAATCCCAGATCCAGCTTCTCTTAGGCTGAGCAACAATGCCTATTATATAAACTGCACAGATGTAGCATCCCAACATACTCCACAAGGTTCCTGTGTTGTTTCACAAACTGAGGAGGCAGGGACACAGCAATGGATTCTCACGAGGACTTGCTTTGTCTGAAATTCATTTATTCAGCAACACACTCAAGTCCACAGTGTGAAGGGATTCTGTGAGAACAATATGGTGCTTGACCTGATGGTCCCAGACCACTGTGGCAAAGAGGGAGTTCTTGAGTGGGGACCAAGTGGGGTCGGCTTCTTAACACCTGGGAAAGGCTGGAGTCCAGCCCAGCCACGGAGCAGCGTTCACTGAGGGAGGCCAGGAATGGAAGATGTGGGGAGAGGGCACCAGCTTGGTGACACACGGGGAGTGCATAGCGGAGTTGAGGCCTCAGCTTGCACCACTCATGTCCACAAGGGACACAGTCCCATTCTCACCACCAAACGCAAAGACTTTACTCTCCTGGGGATGCCAAGCCAGGGAAGTAGGGAAGGTAGCCAGAGGTATTGCAATCCAATTGTGATGGCAGTTGGTGACTGTCAGTATCCCAAAGTAATATCCTATTGTCCTCACTGCATGAGAGAATACGGAGTCCTTGTGGGGAGGGGCAGCAGCACAGACAGGTGACCTGCCCTGCTTGAGTTCAGTATGAATTCAGTACCACCTGCTAAGCAAGATCCCAAATCTTGAGGCAGAAGTCTTTGTGTGCCAGAGCTCAGTGTAATCATGCTCATACTTGCAGACCTTGCTGACAATAAGTGTCTCATTTTCATCCAGTTCCCACAATTCAATACCACCTGAATCGGAAGCCAGTATGATACCTCTGTCCCTCACCCAAGTGAAATCAGCCACTCCAGCCTTGGTATGGACTTCAGGGGAGCAGAAGCCTTCACTGGAGGCAGCACACAGTCCTTGAAAAGCCATAGGGAACTGGGCTCACCAACAGCTACTGAGGTTGGAAGCCCTGAGCAGAAGTGCCCCAATAGGCCAGTAGCACACAGTCCCCAGCTGCCTTTTCATACAGACCGATTAAGAAAGCTACTCTAAAAACAAAGATGCACATTGCGGATTGGAGGAACGGCATAGTGGTTAAAGTCCTTGCCTTGCAAGTGATAAGGCCTGAGTTTTATTCACCAGCACCAAATGGGCATGGTCGTGCTCGCCTGTAATCCCAGCACTCGGGAGACTGAAGCAAGCAGATTGTCCTGAAGCCAAGGCCAGCCTGGGCTACACCAGTGAGGTCAGGACCAGCCTGGGCTACAAAGCAGGACCCTGTCTCAAAAAAGAAAGAAAAAAACAGATGCATATTGATAAATGATTAATAATTATTAATAATCAAAAGAAAGTAAGGTTTGTTATCCTAATTTCAGACAGAGCAGACTTCAAAACAAGAAAAGTTATTCAAAGTTATTTCAAAGCAAGGAGATATTGCATAGAATAAAACAATTAAAAACATCTATTCTCCAAGAAGACACAACAGTCCTTAACATATACGAACCTAGCAACAAAGCACCAAAATACATGAAGCAAAAATCGTTGAGACTCTAAGCAATAAATTAATCCACCAAATACCCATAGGCTTCAAACTCCTCTCAAAAATGGGCAAATCTGGGAGGCAGAAAAGCAATGAAGATACAGTTAAATTTGACACCATTTATCAACTAATTATGGAAGCATCTGTAAACTACTTCATCCAAAAAAGTACATAATCTTCTCAAGCTCACGTGGAACATTCACCGAAACAGACCACATTCTGTGTCATAAAACATACCTCAACATATTTTAGAAATAGAAATAATACATCTGCTCTCAGATCACGAAAAAGTTTTACTAGAAAACAGTGATTGAAAGATTAATGGTATAACTCCAAAATACATAGAGGTTAATGTACAAAAATTAATTGCTTTCACTTTGGAGAAAAAAGGTTAGTTGCTTTCCTAAACACCAGCAATGAACAAATACAATTTGAAGCTAAAAATACAGCTGTTTATATTAGCACTCCAAAAATTATAATACATAAGTATAACTTTAACAAAATATGTACAAAATCCATATGAGGAAAAGCACAAACTCTGATGAAAAATCAAAGAACTAAAAAAAAAAAAAAAACAGATTCTCATGTTTATGGATACAAAGATTCAACATGGCAATTCTTCCCAATTTACCTATAGACTCAACACAATCTCAATCAAAAATTATGTTTCTGAACATTAGCAAACTGATTTTAAAGTTTAAAATAGAGAAATAAAAGATCCATATTAGCAGACATAGTGTTGAAGGAAAACAAAATTGGGGTACCAACACTGTCTGGCTTCAAGACTTATTATATGCAAATCTACAGTCTTTAAGACATGATACTGGAGAAAGAAAGGCAAATAGACCAATGAATAAGAACTGAGAGCCCAGAAAAGAATACATGGATACAGTCAACTAATCTTTGATAAAGAAGCAAAAGTAATACAATAAAGAGAATAGTCTGTCAACAAATGGTGTGGAAACAACTGGATATTCAAAAAATACTAATTACACTCTTCATAAAAATTAACTTAATATGCCTCACAGAAAAGACGGACTGTAAAATGTGGAAATAAAAAACTCCCAGAAGATAACATAGAAGAAAATAAAGACAATCTTGGCTTTGATGATGGTTATGATGTTTTAGATATGATCCCAAAGGCATAATCAATGAAAGAATTGATACACTGGACTTTCTCAAAGTTAAAAATTCCTGTTCTTTGGAAGATATCACAGGAGGGTGAGAAGGCTGTGGATGTAGGGACCTTGTGCCGGACTGCTAACACACGAGCCTAGTTCTCTGTGCTTGACCATGGCTTACTAATAGCTATCTCCTCATGTCGAGACATAGTAACCTGTCCTCTCCAGCCCTCATATAACAATTTTGGTGGCCACAGCAGTTGTCCAACTGATGATGACAGCCCTGACCCCCAGTGAGGGTCCATCTCCCTTAACCTATAGCCACCTTCCTACTCTTTCAACCTGTCAGGCAACTCTACTTTGTCCCCTTCCACCCAATTCCTGACCTATGTGCCAGCCCAAGAATCCAATCCCTGGCCCTCATGCTGGCTAATCCACCCACACTACATAAAAACTCTCTTCACCCTATAATTGTCCCTTTTTCTTATTCCCTTATTCTCATTATCATCTTTCTTCATGAACAGTTTTCCATTGTATATAGGTACCAGATCTTCTCTACCCATTCCTCTATTGATGGGCAAGTTGGTTACTTCCAGTATTTAACTGTTACGAATTTCACTGCTATAAACATGGATATGCATGTATCTTTTATGGTATGCTTACTTTATTTCATTCGGGAACATGCCCAATAGAGCAGTAGCTGGATCACATGGGATTTCTATTCTTAGCTTTCTAAGGCTTTTCAAAATGGTTGAACCCAGATTGCAGCCCCACCAACAGGGTAGCAGTGTGCCTTTTTTTTTCCCACCTCACCAACAATTGTTGTCTTTTGAGTTCTTAACGTAGGCCATTCTCCCTGAGGCAAGAGGAAACCTCCACGTTGTTTTTAGGAAGCCTCCACGTTGTTTTTATTTGTATTTCAATGATCCTTGCTGCTTTATGCTTTGTGCCTGTTCTTCCTACCCAGGCATAAGGCCATGGAGTCCTTACACCTACACTGTTATCCAGGCTTAGGGTCATAGAGACCACAAAGTTTCACTCCAGATCATATTTTTGGGTATTCCAGGGTCCTTCTTTGACCTGAAAAAGACAAGTTATATACTCTGAGAAAATATTTGCAAAAGAATCTGGCAAGAATTTTTACTCAAAATATACAAAGAAAAACTCTTAAAGGTAAGCAGCAGTAAAACAGATTGTTGAAATAGTGAGATAACCTTAATACACACTTCACCAAAGATGACACACAGAGGGCAAATAAACATATATTTTTGTAAAGATGTTCCATATCACGTGTTTCCGGAAAAAATGAGAATGAAAACAACAGAGAAGGCTGGGAGGATAGCCCAATGTGTGCAAAGCCCACATAGGCTTGGTGGCACACACCTGTAATCCCAGCACTTCAGAAACTGAAGCAGGAGCATTGCTGTTGGTTCAAGGCTAGCATAGACTATAGAGCAAGACCCTATCTGAAAGAGAAAGAAAAGAGAAAGAGAGAGAGAGAGAGAGAGAGAGAGAGAGAGAGAGAGAGAGAAGAGAGAAAAGTAAGGAAAGAAAAGAAAAGGATAAGAAAGAAAAGAAACCAGACATAATGCCAAGTCAGAGAGGAACAGTGGAAGTTTCATTTATCCTCCCATGTCCTGTCCCAGTGATCTTCCCCTTCTGGGTTCAGCCTCAGAGTCCAGTACCTTCCAGGTTTGCGTCCCTAACACATGACTATAATCTATAATCCACCCCACACCTGTAATACATCCCATACCCATAATCCACCCCTCCAGACCAGGCGCCCATCTCCTAACAGCACATGGTTCCATAGATAATCCCTAACACCCAAATATATGAAGCTTTTTGGGGACATTCCAGATCTGAATCACAATAAAAAGTTATAAAAAGATATTGAGGAAGCTTAAATGTATTTTACTAAGTGGAAAAAGCCAACCATAAAAGGCTAAATACTGCATAATTCTAACTGTAGAGAGGCAAAGCTAACTATGGAAACAGTAGGAAGATTAGTAGTTACTAAATGTAGAAGAAAAGAGGGATGGATAGGCAGAGTAGGATTGTTAGGACAGTAAAGATACTCAACGTGGTAACTCTAAAGGCACATTAGTGCCACCATAAGTGTGTCCAAATCCACAGAGGCACAACACCAAGAATGAACACTAATGTCAGCTATGGACCCTGGGAGACAACAACATATGAAAATAGGTTCACCAATTTGTTCAATGTATCACTGTTTTGAGAGACATTGATAATGGAATAGATTCTGCATGTCTGTGTGTGGACAGGGAACATATTAAATATCTCTGTTTCTTCTTGATTTTGCTGTGATCCTAAAACTGTTCTACATTATATACATAAAATCTTTTTTAAAGACACTCATTATTGGCTTTACAGCCTACCCAGAAGATTCAGGATAACCTCCTCATTTCTAAATCCTGCGCTTAATCACATCTGCAAGATCTCTTTTTCCAAATACATTAACGCTCACATGTTCTAGAACTTTGAAATAGATCTCATTTCGAAAGCCACTTTTTGGCCAAGCACAAACACTAGAGGAACGGTATAGAATCCTTCTCAAAATCACACACTCATTGAAGAGAAGAGAAGAGCATTAACCACCAGATCAAAAGCCTCTTCGATGAAAAATCATCATGTGCATGTTAACCCCTTTAGGCTTTCCAGGTTGATTAGCATTCAAGAATGCCAGTGGGATCCAGGGTCTATTCCAAACAGCAGCATCAGCAATTCTGCATGAAGATGGACCATGTGGTGAGAAAGGTTCTCTCAAGTGCACCTGCCCTAAGCTGCTGCCTACACCAAGGGTTGTTGTGAAAGGAATATCTGAAGAATTAGCATTCTTTTCTGAGGGTTGCTGTAACAAAGGGCCACAGTGGCTTAAACCAAAAATGTATTTTCTCATAATTCTGAAATCTAGAAATCTGAGATCATGGTGGCAGTAGGATGCCTTTCTCTGAAAGTCTCTCCCTGCTTTGGGAACGATCACATTCTCTTATATTTTACACAATTTTCCTTGAGTGTCTATAAAAAATCCTAAGCTCTTGTCCTTACAGAGACCAGAGCCTACCCTAATGAACTCATTTTACCAACTCTAATTTAAACATGAGCAAATCAATTGACCATACTTTTTTTCTTTTGAGACAGGGTCTCACTTTGTAGCCTAATTTGGTCTTGAACTCACTGGTACAGCCCAGGCTGGCCTTGGACTCAGGACAATCCTCCTGCCTCAGCCTCCCGAGTGCTGGGATTACAGGTATGTGCCACCATGCCCAGCTTTATGTGGTGCTTGGAATCAAACTCACAAGGCAAGCATTTTAAGCACCGTGCCATTCCTCCAACTCTTAAATAGACCTTTAAAAAAAACAAATGTCAAACAAACACATGAAAAGGTATGTAACATTACTAAACGTTTGAGAAATGCAAATCAAAATCACAATGAGATACCACCTCATAACAATTAGGATAATTACCATAAAAACAAAACGGAAAATAATATGCATTGGCATGATGTGGAAAACTCAGAATTCTTGTGCCCTACTGGTAGAAATGCAAAAACATCTCCCCAGGTCATTGGAGATAAATCTAATTCATGTTTTCTAATGAGTATGTGTTGTTCCACAGTACAGATACCCCATAATTTATTCATTCTATTCCTTCTTTTATTGGAAATTCAGCTTATTTCCAGCCCTTAAACACTAAAACATGCCAACAACATACATCCCTCTGCATATTTCTGACAGTCTAGTGTTGAGTTCTATAGAAAAAAGTAGTTAGAAGCTGAAAGTCATGAGGATTTTATGAGTCTGGATATAAGCAGTGATACTCTAGGGCTTCCTGACAATATGCAAGGGTCACCATAAAACACCCAGTGCCATGTTCTTCAACGACATAGGTGGCCCAGGGTTGAAGGAATACTATGTGAGGTAGGAGGCACTCCCTTGAGGGGCATCAACAACTGATGCCAGACATGAGCAGACCCATCCCTGTTCACAGATAAGACATCTCGGACAGACCCAGAAATCACTGGAAGAGATTGCCCAGGTATGATGTCTCCACAGTCACCTTATGATGATTTGTGGTACCATAGATTGTTACCGGCTGGGAGCACCTAGCTGGAGCAGGAGGCTCCCAAGTTTCCTTGCAAGGCAATGACGATGCACGTGTTTGCTCCAAGGAATTCAAGAGACTTGAGACTGCTGAAGTCATCAGAGGTGTTCCATATTTTGCAGAACAAGCTAGTGAATATATAAGCAGCTTTATTTCTCCTCAATAGTAAGAGTAAAATAATTCTGGCAGGAGAGGACTCTGAGGTATAAATGGCAAGTGTCAGAATGATAAAAGATTCCATAAAGCTTGAGGTGTGAATGAAAGAGGAAAAAGAATTTGGAGACTTTACCCATTTCTCTCCCTCTCATTGAATTTTAATTCTGTACTTTATTATCATCCATTTAAAATTAAATACCCTGTGAGGAACTTTCAGCCAAGGAAGTCTGTCCGGATGATCCTGCCAGGGACCCACTCCGCCCAAGTACATTAGTCGCCTGGATTGATTTTTAAATTCACAACGTGCTTAAATAGTCAGTAGAAGAATTGTCAAGTGGTCACTCTGGGAAGTCGGTCTATGTCACTGTTAAGTCATTTACATATTCTTTGTGCTTTTGTATGCTGTTTTCATCTGATTCCACTTATATATTCAAGGGATTACCACATTGTCAGTATCTTTAAAACTCAGAGGTTCAAAAAAAGATAGATTAGAGTGAGGGAAAGAAAACTTCTTAATTTCTGAAATGGCCCCAGATTCTCCGGCCCCACGATCTGTTTTGCTGTCTTTGATGCCTCCTTCCTCCAGCCTAAAGCTTGCCCCATGTGCTCGGAACTCAGCGATGCCCACAGGCAGGACCTGAGTCTTCCTTGCTGAGCTTCAACCCAATTCCTCCACGTCCCTCACACAGTTGACTCCCTGTGGCCTCTCACTACACACTCACTTCAGCCACTTCCTGTGTCTTCCCTTTTATTTTCCGCCATAGAAGTTTCCTGGGAATGAGTTTCATACATATGCCCATGCCTGATCTTGTCCTCTCTGTCAACCAAGGCTCCACTTTCTTCAGGACTGAATTCAAGCTTCACCTCCACCACGAATGCTTCCAAGTGTGTAAGTTCCCCAGAGGGAGGCGCTATTTTGTCTGTTGGGCTCCTTGATATATATAATTTGTCTGTTGTGTTTTCCAATGTGCCTGATGCGCAGTAGCTGTTACGTGAATGAAGAGCAAAGTCTAGTCCTGATTCAGTCTCCCTGCCAACAACAAGGACCTCTGTCACTCTTGCTACCTTACACTGAGACCCTTACTTACTCATTACTACCTCATCTGACAAAGAAGCAGTTGTGTATTTTGTTCAGTCTGTCTCCAGTAGACTGAAAAAATCTGGAAAATGAAGATCTTTTCTAGTCCACTTTCTTTTGAGCTGTCACCCCCATCACACCTTTCTGTGACATTACCAGCCACATACTTTTAAATTCTTCAGCATCAATAGCAGGACGAATCTCTACATCAGTTTTCATCTTCTACCAGCTGCAGGTACAGGGATTAGTTACTCCAAAAGCCCTAATCAGGTGTTCACATATCCTCAGCTTCCAGCCACTGTTATTACATGCAATCAACACTGGCGGGTTTCCTGAGAGCTAAAGGATGCCAGCAATTATTTGTCATCACTGGAACGCATAGTGTTCAAGGCGTGTAGATTACAAACGTTGTTCAAGCCCCGACCTCTACCACTGCTTAAACAGTCCACCAGCATCCCTTCTTAGGAAGACTGGTAGGAGGATCCCAGCTCAATCCCTGGACTCACGCTTCCTGTGTAGTCTTGTCCCATCTGCAAGTCCAACTAGGCATTCACTGAATGAAGTCATTTTTCTAATAATAATAATAATAATAAAAGTATTTGTTCATTCACTGTCTTAAGACTCCTCACTGGCCTCTATGCAATCATACCAGCCAGATAGTTCCAAGGCCGTCTAAAATTCTTCCCCTGCGTATCCTTCTAGTCTCAGCTTTCAACCGCCATGTTCCTTCAGCTCCCCACACGTGCACCCACACCTACACTATCATTCCACCCCCGTTAGCAGCTCATGATGCGGGGTCAACGAGGTCTGGGGACTCAGGCAAATGCAATTTCCCACCTATCTGCATTCATTGAATGCAAAGTAATGAACTGTTTCTACAAACCTCTGTAAGAGACCTCACATATAATGCAGAAATAATTGTCTTGCTGTTAATTTGTTTCTGTAGAGATTTCATTGTTTCCACTGGAGATTCTTTAACTTTCACTTCTTAAAGATTGAAAAATAAGGTGACTAGATAAGAAAAACTCTTGAGCAGAAGGAAAAAAACAAAGGCATACTCTATGCATCTTGTTTTGTTGAAAAAAATTATTTTTGAGGTAAGAATCCATACTCAGGGAATGAGCCCTGAAGTCATGTTATCTGGGATCAATTACTGGCTCTATTATACACTTCTTGTGAGACCCTGGTCAATTTTTTTAATCTCTCAGTGATTCAGTTTCTGGATTTGTTAAATCATAACAATATAATAATAACAGTACTGACTTCCCTGTGTTTTGTGAAAATTAAATAAGTTAATGCTTGTAAGGTACCTATCATAATAACTAGCATGAGGTGAGGCTTCAATAAAGTCATTTTATTGCTTCAATATATTATCTGCATTTATAATACAATTATCCCCCACATTGCACCTTAGTGGTATTACCATGATTAGAGTCTCATGGACAGTGGTTGAAGTGCATTGCTCTCTAGGACCTAGTTTCTGGTCTTTGTTCTACCATACTATAATTGTATGGCATTGGCTTAACCCCTTCCTAACTCTAACTCTTAAATTTCCCAATGAGACTGTTGAACTAGGCAATGTTACTCAAATTTTAGCAATAAACTCTCTTTTTAATATTAACATCTTGATAGTAATATTATATAGAAGGTCAGTAATAATGATGCTGGTTACTTTGAAGAGGGAATCAAAAACCATTTCTGGGACCTATGTCTTCCTCCCTGTCCAAATCTTTCGAGATTTCTGTGGGCAACTTTGAAGTTCTTTGATGGGATCATTAAACCACATGACTTCTAGGCAGGGGCAGTCTGGTTTATGAGGCATTTTTTTCCTTCAAAAATGTGCTTAAAATTCTGCCACATGGTAAATACTCAATAAATATTAACTATTACTTAAGATGATGGTGATATTGATGATGTGATAACCTGACAATTTTATTCATATATTCATTGATTTTATTTTCCCCATTTTTATTAATACATATATGCAACACATAATTACAATGAATTTGAGTGTTTCATGCACATATATATCACATCAATATTACAATCCCTTCCCCTCCCCATTTTTGTCCCCCTCACACCCTCCTTATCCCCCTCATAACTCCCTCTAACACACTCATTTGGTTCCATAGAATGCCTGTATTCTAGGTTTTTCAAATCAGAGAAACCATGTGATATTTAACACATTTAATCTTCTGACTCACTTCACCACTCAAATCACTGCTGTCCAGCTCAGCTTCCCACTTTTAGGGTGGGCTGCAGTGGCCATGTCTTGATGCCTCTTCTATGGGTTCAGCAGAGTCCTTTATTGGGATGATTTGCCAAAAGTTCTTTTTTTTCTTACTATATCTTTGTTGAGATCTTTAACATGGCCTTACCCATCAGTCCACATAAGAAAAGAACTAAACAATGAAATTCATAAGGCTAGAAAATATGGGAAACAAAAAGAGAATATGTGAATTTCAAATTTCTTAGTTGAGTACTAGTATTAGTTTGTGTTCTTTCAAAAGACAGAATTTACAGATTTTATCACAAAAATAGGATAGACTTAAAAATCCAAGAATAGAGATGGTCCAAGATGGCAGCTCAGCCATGTAGTAGATCTCCCATCCAGGACTGCAGGACAGCCTGTGAGGTGACAGTCTGCTGTAGATCTTGGGTGAATACCAAAGCCTGAAGATTGGTGACAGAAGAGCAGTGACCGGCAGACAAGCACAAGTTGAGACTGTAGTGAATCTGTGCAAACGATCTGTGATGTGTAGCAATTCGGCATCCATAGACAATTGCAAAGGCGAGAGCTTTCCCAGAGGAAGAAGCTGTAACAATCTTCCCTCTTTCTTCCTTTTATACCCTTGGAGTTCCATTTGGCCCTCCCTCATCTGGGTAGGTGTTCTTCTCTCATTGGCCAGCCCACAAATCATTCATACTCTACTCCGAACCAGTTCTTGGTCCCCAGTCTAAGGGTGGTTCACAAATCCTAATTCTAATGGAGGTGTGGTTCCTAATTCCCTCAAATTGACATAATCCCTTCAATGAACACAATCCATCCCTTGTCAACTTGACAATCAGACACACCTCCTTGAACCATACTTCATTCCCAAGTACAATAGCCAAGGTAGTAATTATGCCTAACATACCACAAGTGCACTGCATACAAACAGAAATGAATTCCTCCCCACAATAGAGAACAAAATTTCTCTTTGAAGAATGTACACACACACACACACACACACACACACACACACACACACACACATATATATATATGCATAATGAAAGAAAATCTGATCCTCATTTCAGCAATTAGTCACGTGGTCATAGCTGGTATTTATAACTGCCTTCTTCTACTACCCATTCTATATTTCCTTGACCCTCAGCAAGTACCTCAGCAGGTCTTGGTTCTTTCCCTGGTGGGGTGACCCATACCTTCCTTCCTGAATTTTCTGATCCATTTGTTATCTTGCCTAGATTTGGTTGTGTCAGTTTCCCATTGATTTTAATACTTTAGTAACAGGACATGGTAAGACTAGGAGACTCCCTAAAGGATCTCCTGCAGTCCAAACATAATCCTCCTTGCCTTTGTTATGGAGTATCAATCCAACTTCTCCTTGGTAGACTGGATCAATCACCCCTGCTAACACTGTGACTCCCTTTTGGGCTTGCTGGTTCTGTGGTACAAGGAGGCCAAAATGACCAGGGGGAAGTCTCAACTTCCAGTTTAGTGGGATTGTTGCTGTTCCTCCTGGTACAAGCCTCCCCCCTTCTGGACCTAAGACTTCTAGACCAGCGGAGCATGAGGTTGCAGGAACAGGAAGCAGAAATTTTGGTACTGGGTCGCTGGAGGTGATGGTGAGTGGTACCATCTCTGTCTCCATCCCTTGATTCCTGGACCCATGAATCCTGGCTATGGGAGAGACCATACCATATATTGGTCACTGATTCAGAGCATACACAGCCTTCTGAAGAACCTTGCTCCAACCCTGCAACGTATTACCATCTAGCTGATGCTGTAATTGTGTCTTCAGAAGGCCATTTCATCATCCTATCAGTCTAGCTGCTTCTGAATGATGGGGAAAATGGTAAGACCAATGAATTCCATGGGCTTGGTCCCATTGCCTCACTTCTACAGCCATAAAATGTGTTCCCTGGTCAGATGCAATGCTGTGTGGGATACCATGGCGATGGTGGCCTTTTGTAGGGGGAGCTCTCATTGTATTTGTAGTATTTGAGGTTACCTGTAGTCTCATTTTTTGGAGGCTGGGGCTACCAGCTGCTGCCAATTCCCACTTATCCTGGATCTGTGGTAACCTCAACCAGAGGTTCTAGGTGGGCTTTCCTCCAGGAGGGCTTTCCTTCATCTGTGGATGTGAGCAGCTTCCAGTCATGCACAGTAGGCCTGGGTCTGCTTCCTGGGCTGCCTTTTACCTCTGCTTCTGACGTGTTTTCAGGGTGTCTGGCCTCCTCTTGGCCTCCTTTCAATTGTTGGGGTGTTCCTTTCTGTCCAAGCTACATTGAACAGACAGTTTTTGACTACATTCTCAAGTTTTTAAGCGGGTCTACAAGGAGACATTGTGCAGCTCTGTTACTCAATTGGCATCTTGACTGAAAAGTCCTCACTAAAATGAATGAGGAATTTTTTAAAAACCTATGTGTCAGGTACTAGACTAGACCAGATCACTTGAAATGCATCTTCATTCTAACATGAGGGTGTAAACTCTCCCAGTGGCCCAGCTGCGGTCACAAGTTAGTAATGAAGCTAATATAATGATAGGCATCTGCAGAGACCTATTCCAATTCTAGGCTTACTCCACTTACAGCCACTTTAGCAAAATCAGCCTCTACCAAATGGTTATTTGTTTCTTCAAGATGGCACTGTCAGATTTAACACTGATGACAAGAGTCCCCCTCATCTACAGGAAATGAGTTCCAAGTCCACCAGGAGATGCCTAAAATCAAAGACACTACTTAATCCTATAAGTACAATGCTTTTTTGTTTTACATACACACCTATTATGAAGTTTAATTTATAAATTAAGTACCTAAGTAGACTAAAATTAGTAACTAATAACAAAATAGAACAATTATACCAGCATACCACAATAAAAGTGTGCAAGTGTGATCTCTCTCAAAATATCTTACTGTACTATAAGATGCGAGATGACATGGTGATACAGTGCCTCTGGGATGAGGTGAGATGAGGTTAGAGACTTTCACAATGGCACAAAGTTTAAAAATAATGAGTCATTTTTTACTTCTGAAATTTTTTGTTTAATATTTTTGGACTATAGTTGACCATGGTAAGACCAAGTAAGACCTCACTAAACAAAATGGTGGAGGGAACTACTCCAAGTATAATGAATTATCCACTAAGGATCTTCCTAGATGACTCAACCAGAGACCAAGTCACCCCTGGATGCCCAGGATGGCACAAGGAATTAGCCTTCACCTAGGTAAATGTGCATATACATCTACTCATCTTGAGTTACCTGTATGCATCTCCCTGTATACATCAGAGAGCTGAGAAATCTAGAAGTCCTGAAGGAATGGGAAAGTCCCTGGGCCATCAGGGAGGCTATTAGTACTAAGAGGGGAGATTTTTAGGCAGCAGGATAACTATTTCAGTCTCAATGTCCAGCTAGCCCATACAATTGGAATTTCTTCCTTCACTTCCAAACATTTAGGAATAGATGGTTTTTCAAGTAAGCCAGTGGGATTCCTTTACCAGTGCTGCCCACACCCATCACATGTCACTCTGTGTGTCCTAATCATCTAACTGCTGTCTGTCTCCACCCACCTCTACATCACTCTCTGCCCTTCCTGTTGCTGTTCTTCAAGGAATTGATCTCTACAGAAGCAGGCGAAGGGTTTGATTATCAGACACCACTGAGAAAAGGGCAGATGGGCCTATCTGTGAAGTACCCTCTGGAGACTGCTGTGGCCTGAACAAGCCTTCTCCCAACTTCATATATGAAAGCCCTAACTCCTAATGCGATTGTATTTGGAAATGAGACTTAGAAGTAGTAATTAGGGAGAACTGAGATCATAAATTGGGACTAATAGAATTAACACCCTTACCTGAAGAGACACCAGAGAGCTGGCTCTTTTGCTATCTTTCCAGACCTATACTAAAGAAAGGTCATGTGTAGACATCGCAAGGAGAAGGCTACCACCTACAAGCCAGAAGCGGAGCCTTCATCAGAAGACACACCCTGTCTGCACCTTAGTCTCAGAACTCCCAATCTTCAGAACAGTGAGAAAAAATGCCTGCTGTTTAAACTGTGCAGTCTGCAACAATTCAGGCAGACTAATGCAGAGGCGTCTGGGTGGTTTAAGGGGATGTCTCTCGACATACTTGGGGCTGTTACAGGGCACCTCATCATGCCCTACACTGAGACTTTTGTGCTGGCATCACAATGGACCTCATTCCACTCCACATTTGATTGGGAATACTGGAACGCTCCTCCACAATAGGGCAAATGGGTCTTTGACAGCCTTTTCAAGACGTCTTTTGAAGAGCTGGCAGAGTGCAGGAAGGGGTCTCCGCGGGAGTCCCTCCCACCCCTGCTGGCTGACTCGAGGAGGCCGGCTCTTCCACGTGGCCAAGGCCAGGGTGAGCCTGGGGTGGAGAAATGAGGCTTCTAGAGCAAAACAATCTACATTTTAAAATACACAGGGGATGGGAAAGGGATGTAAAAATGATTCAAATGAGATATGTAAATAAACCAGTTTCTCCAGCTGATTGTTATTAGGTATTGCAAATATGGGCTAATAACAGAAAAAAAAATACATAGTGATGCTTATATCTAGTCTGTTCGTAACAGTAATGTTGTTCATTGTACAAAGATTTTAAAATTAAGTATGAAGAACAAATTTTAAGTTATCAATAACTCTTCTGCCAAAATATATTTCTTCCAGTCATTGTGTGCATGTGTGTGTGTGTGTGTGTGGTGTGTGCGTGTGAGTGCATCCATGTGTGTGTTTGTAGAGACTTGGGATCATATCATATATACTGCACTTATATATCTTCTTTTTGTTTAATGTTATGCATCATTGACTTTTTGTCATGTCATTAATTATTCTCCACAAACAAAATATTACTTTAGTGGAATTTTTCATGTATAATTTTTTACTTAACAAACCATGAACCTACTAATGTAAAAATGAAAAGAGTTTAAGAGAAGGTCTGATTATTGCTTGATTTCTTCTTATCCTGCACTCTTGACAGTGACTGCCAGATGCTAAGTTTGGCTCGCTCATGTGTTTCTCTCTCTCTCTCTCTCTCTCTCTCTCTCTCTCTCTCTCTCTCTCTTTCTCTCTCTCTCTCTCAGCAGTTAATCATAGTGTGTCACTTCAGTTATTTACTCTCCCTTACTTTGTCATACAGACCCTGTATTGGTCACCTTTCTATCCTAGAATAAAAAATTCGATGGACACAACTAAAAGTTAAAGGTTGCTTTTTGGTTTATGGCTTCAGAGGTTTCAGTCCATGGTAGACTGGCTTTAATGCAAAAACATCATGGCAGAAGGGCACAGTAGAGGAAAGCTGCATATCTTCTGGCAGCCAGTAAACAGAGTAGCAGGCAAAGAACTGGAGAGGCACCAGGAACTCTCAGACATAGTCCCCAAAATCACACATTTCTGACCAATTCAGAAGCGTCTAGAAGTGTGCCTTACCAACCTTCTAGCTATTTCCCAGGCTAATCAAGTTGGCAATTGAGATTAACCATCACACTCAGCCCTGGAAAGACACTGAGAAGCAGACAGGTGCACTTACCACTTTCTTAGAATCCTGATTCTAGTCCTTTAAGTCTAGTTCTTTCTATCACATCGGAGGAGAAACTGAGACCTAGAGTGCCCATGAGGGACAGCACAGAGATGAGAATTCAGTTCTAGCCCCTGGGGTTTCATCCCTTTCTCTCTTTGTTATAGTATTTTTCAGAAATATAACAAAGTCTAACAAAATAAGACAAATACATTATGCCCACCCACTCAACTTTAGAAATAAAAGTATAAATGATACTTCCAGAGTTCCCCTTCTAATGTCCTGTCCTTCCCAGTTTCTCCCTCAAGCGGTGGCCATTGTCCTGAGTTTGTTGCTCATCATACCCCCGAGATTTTCATGTTTTTACTACATACATGTATAGTAAATAGTACACTTCTTGCTTTATTTCAAGCTTTACATATTTGTCTTTCTTTAGGCTCCTGTTACAATCATGTATTTTCATACAATGTTTATAAAATTTGTCTACATTTTAACACCTAGAGTATTTTACACTGTGAATATTTTATAATATCTAGCTATTCTCTGGGTTGTGAACATTTATGATGTTTTTACTATTACCTTGGCATATCAGTGAAGAATATTCGCATGTGGGTATATTGTCCTATTTTTTGGACTTTGTCCACCAAGCTAAGTCACCTGCAATAGTTAGCTCCTCCCCCAGACACGTACAGGGTCTTGTGCACCACGCAGTGCAGAGCTGTTGTTGCTGTGCTGTGACATCCTGAAGAAGGTGGGAAGGAAACAGCTGTAGTGGATGAGCTGGACTCAGATCGACATGGTAGGTGGAAATACGTGTAATAAAGCCCCCTTCTGGAATAGTAACAAGAAACTCAGGTGGCCTGACTTCAACTGCAATCAATTTCCTAACTCCTCCCCTTGAGGATCTCTGAGGTCTATAAGAGATAAAATATTATAATTCAAATATTTATTGATATTTGTTAAAACAGGTTAAATCTGGCTCTTTCTTTGTCTTCTTGTTATCAAATGAAAAATGTCAGGATGTTACAGTTCTTCTGAAATATGTGACTAATTGCCTGCGTTGGGTCCTTTTTTAAATCCACCAATGCCTCTGAATTATTTTTAGTAGCTATTTTTTAAGAGAATACTTTTGAAGCTTCCAATCAACACTGTCAAGTAATACTCACTTGAAATTCTACCCTCTCTTTTGTTTTCAAGACTCTCAGAAAAAGTTAAACAATTTGGTGTACTTTACAAGTGCTAAGATTATTTTCCTGAGTTTTGATTTTTGTTTTTCAAGGAAGCTAAATTTAACTCTGCTTTCTCAACCTAACTAAAAAAGGCACCTTTTTTTTTACATGAAGGCCTTCATCCCTATAAGAATCAAGCTTATTAGTCAACCATCAGAGATAGAAAATGAAATTCTCTAAGTCTCGGCAAAACAACGTCTGTCTTTGGCCCTGCTTGGCTAAAAGAGGGAAGGATTTAGACACAAAGAAAAAAGTTGAAATTTGGACTCCTTTCCTCCCTGAATATGCCTTCTGTAAAGTAGGTCAGACTGTATTGCTACAAATCTTAACAGTTCTCTAATTCTTTCACTGGCTATGCTTGGGGGCTTGGAAGGAGGAGAGTTTGTCCAATTAATTAAAGAAAAATTGTGGCAGAGAAAGAAGAGCTCCTGAAGTGCTGATGATCTCCATGTCTACTCCCAGTGAGTTCAACAACATGAAAATTATTATTTAAAAAATTACTGGTTGTGAGATGATTACCATACAGCAAAGGCCTCAGTAACCTGCCCTAGATGACCGCAGACATTCACTCTCCCTCCTGGAGTCTGAGGAGGAGGCTGACACAGCTCTGGGAGAAGCCAACTGAGCTGCAAGAAGAGAGGCCTGGATGAGCCTCCACTCCACAGCTGACCTCTTCCCCAGGAAGCCCAGAGAAGAGCTCTTCAAATCCAGAAAACAGCAAAAACTTACTGGAAGCCATAAATTTCAAAGGAAGTGTATGTGAGTGAAATAAACACAAAGAAAGCCTTCATTTTCTGTTTCTGTGTACTCTCTGCTTCTAAATCCAAGTCCTTTCTTTTCTTTGGCCTCCAACACATATTCCGACCTTAACCACGGAATAGTACAGTTGTTCCCAAGAGCATTCTCGCCAGAAAGTAGATAGCACCATTTCACCACTTAATCAAAAATGTTGCCAGCTTAAATTTTTTTAAACTATGTATTTGTGACTTCAAAAATTTCTCAGCTCTTTTCCTAAATTGGAGCAGGCAAACAACATCTGAAGGATTTCAGGGATTTTTAAAGGACGCATAACTTACTCTTTGATCAAATCTAAATCTTTGCAAAAAAATTATTCCAGAAAATTACCCTTATTAATCTACCCAAGAAAAATCATTCCCACTAGTATGATACACATGCCATAAGCAGGTTTTTTATGTATCTAAGAGAGAGAGGCTTTTTCTTTAAAAAAAAAAAAAGTCCTCATTGGGAGGGAGACTCTATTCTTGAATTGTGTTTTCTGCCCCTAACATTATTTTCTTAACTATATTCAACAGCTACTGCCAAAAGTATGCTGCAGAAGAGGCCATCCTAAAATGCAGTGGCTTACCAAAAGTCTTTGCTATGTTCTGTTTTGTTTCATTTTACCTCAGGCATTGGTAGGATCTTCGTGAAATCCCGCAGGTAGGTTGACCTCAGGTGGGTTGGCATTTAGGCTGTGATGAGGGATCAGGTGGATGCCACTGCCTCTTATCCCTTTCAGATCAGGGGTGTCCTGAGCCCTTTCTGCGTGGAGAAAAGGCACACGGGAAACCAATCCCACTCAAAGCTTGTTCCTCTCTGCTTCATTCGCATCTGCTCAGATTCCTTTGGACAACACAAATCTTACGGCAAAACCAACATCAATGGAGAAAGAAGATAAACTCTGCTGTTCGTGGTCAGAATTGCAAATTCATGCAACAAAAGATATGACTGGGGAAAACCACACCGTTCAACATCTTTCTTTCTTTTTTTTTTTTTTTTCAAACCAAACCAGTAGCTCAGAATCCTTTTTGGGAACCTTTTAAGATCCCACAGAGAATTTGATAAAGCTCCTAGATTTGAATCTCATCTTTTCCACCAGCTTGCTGGGCAAGTTTAAGCTTATGTTTTGCAGGCCCAAGCTCCTGGATGTGTAAAGTCGGGGTGGGGGGTGGGAATCTACTTTATAGGACTGCTGGGATGACTAAGTAAGAAGGCATATATGTGGACAAAACTTCACATAGCACATTGTAGGTCGTAAAATACACTCAGTGAAGCTGATCACAATTCAATAGACATGTATTGAGAATTTACTACATGCCATGCATTTGCCAGGCCATAATAATATATAGACAGCTATAAAGACAAATTACATCATCCCCAAGAGGAGGCAATGACTTCTAGGGGTGCACTTGAAAGAGGCACCTAATTCAGCCTGGGGCGTCATGAAACATTCCCTATGAGAGATAATGCACAAACAGAGCCTTGGGAAGGGAGTGACAATTTCCCAGATGAGTGGGAATGTGGATATAAAAAAAAAGGGCTTTCCAGGTAGGGAGAATCTGGCATGCTCAGAGTACAGAGTTGTTCAGTGGACCTGCAGGGAAAGGGAGGTAAGTGCGTTGGGCTGGGGAGAAAGATGATTGGAATACGGGACAAGTTCAGGTGTCATAGAATGATTAATTGAGGACTTGAATGCCAAAGACCAGGAGCCATCCAATAACATTCGAGTTGGCACGACTCATTTAATGACATCATCTGTGATGTACATTATTGATACATGGTCTTATTTAAGTTCCTGGGACCTGGTACCCAGAGAGTTCTGAATTCTGCTGGAAATAAGATTCTCAGTCACAGCTGCTGGGAAGACAAGGATACCTTCTTTGCACTTTTAATCCCAAGCAATTCAGCAAGGAAATAATGAAACACCTTTCTGTGCCCAATCTTATACTTGGCTCTTAGGAAGGAGGGTCAAGGTAGAGAGTGAAGTATGAATAGATTTGATCTTTGCTTCTGAAAGTTCCAACCTAAGGGCTGTGTTATAGGTACAGGGCGAACTGCATCCCATAGAATTGTTACCATGGTGACGTGTGTCCTCACCCCCAACCTGCTGCACTTCATACCACACTCTCTTTGGTGTTTGCTTCCTGGATTAGTAAGCAAGGCTGACCTCCACTGAGCAAGATGGGCTTGCCTGGGTGCCAGCCAGTGCTGGCCCTTCCTATCCTCTTATGCCTCAACTGATTTCCTGAGGAAGAAAGATGGATTTAGTGAGGTAGGGTGGAACATGAAGGCCGACTTGAACACATTGTGTCACCTTTCCTATGAGGACAAAATTAAACAGCTTGTGAAATCCAATTCTGTAGCTCATGAGCATCAGAGAGAGGAAGTTTTAAGAACTGATTCCAGAAATGAATTAGTAATGAGTTTCTGTTAAATTTTTTAAAGTTACACTTGCCATACCATTCAGTGGACATTATCCCTTCTGGATGAGTCCACAAAGTTGAGTTTTGTAATTTTCAAGAAATTATGAGTTCCAGGAGAGATTCTGTATGTTAGAGGATATTGAGACCAAAACTGTTTTTTCCAACATGTGGGTAAATGTCACCCCTCTAGGGCACTGCACTTTCCTGGGGATCCTTCCTGGGGCAACTGTTCCCCAAGATTCAACCTCTTCAGATGCTCCAATCTTCAAGCCACAGTCTGTTTGTCATCTTTCATTGAAATTCACCGTTCTTTTTCACCATAACTGCCACAAAACCAAATGCCTGGGCCAGTACACGAATGTTCCTGCTATCTCCTCTCGTTAGGCCTGGGTACCAGTGCTACTCTTCTCATGAACTTGGGAGCCAAAGATCACAGAGTCATCCTCCTAGCCAGCAGCAGTTAGTTGTGTCTTTTTTTGCATGACATTACTCTGACAGTGACTCTTTCTAAAAGACACTGAGGTCACATTGGTCTCACCTGGGCCATCCAGGATCACTTCCTTTTCTAAAGGTTGGTTCATGAACAATCTTGGTTCCATCTTCTCTCTCCCTTCCTCCCTACGTATGCATGGTTAAATCTAAAATATTCCCCAACATCTCCCATATTCAGACTTGAGACTTTGGGAAGGTAACTGAACTAGGGGGTAATGGGATTATGAGTTGCTGAGGAGTTCCTAGTTGAATGATCCATTAGGAAATGGGGCCTAGTTAGAGGCGTAGGTCACTGAAGGCAAGACCTGCAAGTGTGTATCTAGTCCACAACTCTGTCCGTGTTGCTCTTATTCCTGACTGAGTGAAGTAAGCCGCCTTGATCCACTTCACCCTTCGCCATGGTGATAAGTGTCACCTCAAAGACCACACCAACGCAACCAGCTAATGACAAACTGAAATCTTGGAAATTAAAGTAAACCTTTCCTTCTCTCGAGTGTTTCTTTCTTTTGCTTTTTGTTAGTATTATGGCTTTGAGAATGACTAACACTCTATGCGACATATATTTGCAGGTTTCAGGGACTAGGATGGGGACACATTCTGCCTGCCACAGCAATCAAGGAGAATGAGGTGTGGGAAACATGGACAACCCCACACCCCCACAACACAGACCTTTCCCAAGTTTGTTTGGTGGGATGGACAGGCAGAGCTGCAGAGCATGACCGGTGGGTTGCCTTCAAACAACGGGGAGGAAGAGGAAATATCATGAAGAAGCATTTTATTTTCTCCACTCAACTTCTTTTATCCCAAGAATTTCCAGTTGCCAAAAAGGTGGGAATGTTTCCTTTATTTATGGTTGTTTCCAAGGGGCTGTGCTAATGACAGAGAGCTTCTCTGTCTGTGAACGTGTAGGGAGCACAGATGAGACAAGGGACAAAAATCTGCCTTTCTCCCATCTGCCATGGGCCAATCAGAGCCATCAGTTAACCTCATTCTGAGGAGCTTTTCCTCGAATATTCTGCGGGGATGAGGCCATCTGCTTCCGTGTCTGTAATTAGTCACACACTTGTGCTTCTGCTGCTACTGTACTCTGTTATTATGTTTGGTTTTCTGAAAGTATGATGTATGCCTCCCTTCCTGGAATCAAGACTTCTTCAGAGAATGGTGGATATTTTCAGTGCCTGGAAGAAGGCGCTGTGCTTAGCAGCCTCTCAAGTGGATGTGATGTTCACTGGTAAAGGACTCACTTGGGGATGCCCAGAGTCCTTGAGGGGTGGTGAGGCCACCAGTGTGCTCTTACTGTCTCCTGGGAAGGAGGATTCGGAGGAAACAGAAAATCAATTCTGAAAGCCGTGGGCAAGTTGCATGCTTTATAATGTGTGAGACGATGAGACTACCCATTGTCGAGACCAGGAGATAGAGACAGAAGAGGAAAACAGAATCTTAAACTGAGTGTAGGTGATTGTTGCCATTTTCTTTGCAATGAGGAAAAAAATGCCGATGATCCAGCCAAGCAGAGGAGAGCGCGTGTTCTAACAGGGAGGAGGGAGGCCATGAGGATGTCACCGCCCATATACCCAGTACACATATGTAGGTAGAGTGAACAGATCAAATAACAAGTGCCACAGGTGCCTTTCCCACCCTTGTACATGCTCTTGACATGATTTTTTCTTTATAATAATCCTAACAACTACCTATTGACAAATCATCTGCCAGAAGAAAAATAATGAAACAGCTTTTCTTTCAGAACGTGCTCAAGAAAATCAGCTACCTTCCAGGCTCCCCCATGCCTTATCTCTGCTTCAGGAGAGTGGGGCAGGAGCAGGAATTTGAACCGAGGACCTGGTGGTGTCTGAGAACATTCTCTTGCAGGAAGGACAACTGTACTTCCTGTAGTGTTAAGCATCTGTCTGGGTGTGTCCTAGTAGCAGCGCTGTGGTAGGGACTGAGCCTAGTCCTCTGCCTACACCCGCTTCTCTGCTATTGTTGATGGAAAGGCAGGGGAGATGCAGCCAGATATTCAGAACTCACTTGTGTCATGAGACTTTGGAAATGCCAGGTGCTGAGTGTGGTCATGGTGTTATTTTGTTTTTGGTTAAACAATTTTTTGGTTAAAATCAAATGTGCCAATTTGAGGACAAACAAAGGGGAATGCAGTGAAAAGTTTTTTCTCATACCATTGACTCTAAATCCCTAACTCTTGCCACCTGACAATTAATGTTGCTAAATTCTTACATACCTGTCAACTCTCTGCCATTTTACTTTTTTATGTTGCATAGATTTTTATTTTTAGAGAATTGGGTTTACATCAAAATTGAGCAGAAAGAACTGAGATTTTTCCTCTGCCCCAATTCCATCCCTTCCCCATGAACAGGCACTCCTACTTCCACATTCCCAAAGCAGGGTGAGGAATATAAGTGACACATCCTTACCATCCAAAGTCTGTAATTTAATTAGGAGTCACTCTTAGAGTTGCACATTTTCTATGAGTAGAAAGTGCATGATGACATTCGTATCTACCAATGTACTCCCCATTATAGGGTCATAGAGAAGAACTTCATGGCACTGAAATTCCTCTGTGCTCTGCCTGTTGATCCCCTGCTCTTCCCCCCACAGCGGCTACCAATTGGTTAGAACCCCGGGCCTCACCCGTGCTAGACAAAAGTGGCATCTTTCGCCCACAGCCACTGGTCTTTTTCCTGTCTCCAGAGTTGCTCCTCTTTCAGGTTGTCATATATAGCAGGAACCATACAACACGCTACAATATGCTGCCTTTTCACTCGGTAATGTGCATTTAAGGTTTCTCCACATCTTTTGCTCCACATTATTTGCCAGATACCTGCTGTGCACCATACAGAGCTCCAGGAAATGGGACAGACATTAGATGGAAAGATGACAAGTTCCTCACGTGGTGTAGATCATATTCTAAGAGTGGGAACTGAATAAATACACAAATAAGCAAGCAAGAGACTCTGAGATGTAATGTTATGGAAATAACACACAGAGACACACTATAGGCTAGGTGGGGTTCCGAAGGAGGGGCGTCAGAAAAGAATTTCCAACAGAACTGCCCCACCCCACCCCAGAGCATGGCAACACAGGTCTCAATGCCATGTGTGAGCTCTGTTTGTCACCCAGGCCAGGGAAACGGGCAGCCTCCGGGAGGAAGACCAGTAAAGGGAATTTTTCAAGCCAAAGCTTCTGTGCTGGTCTTTTCTCTGTCATGAAGCTTGCATGGAGCTGAGGACACCAAGCAAGGTCTACGTTATACTACTCTTATCTGCCCAGGGATCTGGGCGGAGCCTGAAGAAGCTGGGAGGTGTGGAGGGTCCTGCCGGACACTCGGCCCATGCCTTCCTCTCACACCACTGCATTTGGGCCAGGCTGCCTGTTTGCATAGTAGAGTAGGGGTTTCTTGTCTTGATAATAGCACAAAGTAGATAGAGCATGTGTGTGTGTGTGTGTGTGTGTGTGTGTGTGTGCGCGAGCGCACGCACGCACGCACGCACGAGCACACATGCGTGTGTGTCTGAAATCGTATCCATATTTAAAATGGAAAAAATTACTTTTATGTAAACGTATGGGCAAAAAAATGTATTTCTAAGTTCTTTATTTCTAAATTCAGTAAGAGTAAAATAAATTCTCAGGTTCACCTTCATTTAAAAGAAACACTAGAGTGACTCTGGGTGTTGGAGATAGACAGAAAAGATCCTGCGGTTTCTCCAGCCACTGGAGGCTCCACTGAAGTGCCTGTCTAAGTGCCCTGGAGGTGACTGACAGGCTCCCAGTCTATAGACAAGGTACTCCCAGGCTGCTCATGACTAATTGCAATAATAATCAGTGTTTATTGAAGAAATAGTATGTGCAAAACACTCAGATTAAGTGTATTTTATGTGTCTCTTATCACAGCAGTACTGCCAGGTTAATACCTCCAAGGTCCTGTGAAAACCTGTACTACCCTTGGAGGAAGCCTGACATAAGCAAAGCTCTGTAATTAGAACAAAGACATGAACTAGTCAGTAGACGGTCAGTAGCAAAGCCAGGAAGACTGCAGTTGAGTCTACATCCAGCATCTCCAAGTACGTAGCATTCCACTCGGGCTCTGTGCCCACCATGGCACCAGAATCCACAGGTTGCTGTTTTAAGAGACTCCTGAAGTCTTCAGAGACCACCAGAAGACCCCGAGCAGTGCCTACATTGCGACTACTGAACGTGACAAGTTCAGGAGTAACGCGCTGCTTCATCACAGAGGCAGGCCTGCTAGCTCTGCTGCTGTCCCCTTTGGGTTTCTGCCTTCTGTCCACCCCTCAAAGAGCAGGCTGAGCCAAATGGAGAACTACGGCAGAAGTTATTCTTATCTATTCTTTTTATCAAAACTTTCCTTTCCCAAAGAGAGATTAGTCGTTGTTTAAGGCTGGAGGCAAGACAAAAGAGAGTGACCTAGAATCAGGTGTACGTTCGTTTTGGAATGCTGGAAAGAAAAATTAGACAGTGGTGATAGTTGCACAGCACTATGAATCTATTTAAAAGCCACTGAACTGTACACCTTAAATTGGTGGGTCAGATGGCGTAACAATTGTACACAACAAAACCATTAAATCAGAATAAAAGGCCTGACCTGTCTCACTTCCCATCTTTTTGTAGCTGTTGGGTGATTTGCTGTGGTGAGATTTAAATATGTCTGTGGTTTTTTTTGGTTACTCTTCCATTGAATCAAGGCAGCCTAACCACATTACCCTTCATGGACTTAACTTAGTAACTTTGTTGTAATAAATGGCATGTGCCAGGAGGGAAAACGTATAACTTTCAATTATAGGTCATAAGAGCTATCGATTGCATCATGGCGAGGGGGCAGGGTGTCTCGGTGACTAGAGTTGCCTAGGTGGTAAAAGGCCAAGGCCACTGGTGTGGTGCACCTCTAATCCCAGCACACAGGAGGCTGAAGCAGGAGGATTGCCAAGATCCTCCTAGAAATCTAAGCCAATTTGAGCTACACAGTGAATTCAGGACCAGCTTGTGTCAAAGAAAGGGAGAGAGCATCTTAATCCTTGCGGCTCTTCCTTGGTGCATTCACCCTGGAGGGAAGCAGGAGTCGTAAGGTAAGAGGACACTCAGATATCCCCATGGAGAGGTCTATGTTGTGAGGAATGGAGGCCTTCACCGAGAGGCCATCATGGAAGCAGATTCGCTGGCTGCAGCAAGCCCTCAGATGACTGTAGCTCCAAGTGACATCTTAACCAGATCCCATGAAGTACACAGAGCTAGAACCACTAGCTAGTCTGTTCCTAACACTAATCCAGTAAGTCTTCACTGTCTTAAGCTGCTAAATTTTAGGGTGATCTGCTACATGGCAATAGATAACATGAGATACAGTAGAATACACTATTAGATAACAACCCATTTGATTTTGCTGGCTATCAATTAGCCAGCCTGATCTAAAGTTTGGGCAAACATGGATGGGTTAAAGCTTTAACCTTCCATATAACAACTTTCTGTTTTAATAAGGGGGGTGACTGGAGACACAGTGCCCCAACTCAACAACACCGTGGCAGTGGGGAGCCTTGCAGGCATGGGGGCAGGCCTGGAGGGCACTTATTTTTGGCTCAAGACTGGGGAGTCTCTGCGGCTTTCTCTTCACACCAAGCAGGCAGCTGCCTGCTCTTCCTGCAGTGTGTCCGCCCATTCCTCAGGCGGCCTAAGAAACAATTGCTGTCAGAGGCAACATGGGCAGAGACTGGATAATGTCGCCATTGTCCGCGTGACAGGAAAATGCTCCTTTTTCCCTGAGACTCTCGCTCTCCTCTCTTCTCATGGCACTAGGTCCTTTTACAGTGTCCAGCCTCCTACGAGTAAAGGTCAGTCATTTTCCCCTTTATCTTTCCCTGAATGGGGTCTTTCCATCCTGAGCGAGTGGTGTCTGCACTTCCTGCTGAGTTTTTGCTTTTCATTTTTTTCTCCTTTTACATTTGTTGCTGCTGCAATTTGGGGGCGGGGGGATTCTGAAATTTTGCTAAGATTTATTAAAAGCAAGAGATTGGCATTTAAAGTCTGCAGCAATTACCTCAGAGTATTTTATGCTTAGCTTAAACTACTGCCAAATGCACACATACCCCATTCCATCGTTCTATCACCAAAGCACCCCCCCCCCCAACTAAAATAGGTGACTGGTAGTACTGGTGGATTGGGATGAGACCCACCAGGCACCCTTTCATAGGTGTAGGAAGGAGATCGACAACTCGTCTCCACCTCTTTCCTCAATTCAAAGACAGTCCTACTTGAACCAACAGTTATTAATAGGTAACAGATACCAAAACTATAACGAACTAGTAATCATCTCTCAACACACGTTTTCTTTGCTAAAAATTTGAAGCATTTTATTTATTCTTCTGCTTTGCATATGTTCAAGAATGTTTTTTGACCTGCTGTAGCTTGTAGACAACTACCTTGTACTCTCAGTCACTAACTTCAAGTTCTAAGTTTTGTGGTTTTATCATTGTGTTTCTTTTAGAGACCATGAGCTGTACTGTGGCCCTTGCTTCCCAAACTGGGCTCTGTGGTGCCTCCAGGCACTGTAATTCACAAGGACACTCACAATATTGTAGATTTTGAGGGAAATGCAGCAATATTTAACATCAAGGGCTGCCACGAATTAGTAGCTTGACATGGTTCAGAGTTTAGATTATTATTTCTTCTGGTAACACAGTGTTGTTGCAAATTTGAAGTTCTGATGGCTACTGCAATGAAAAGAATGTGTCACCCAACACCCAATGTGGAACAGAAAATGTCGAGGTTGGGGGGGTGTGGTCTTCTGTCTGTAGACAGGGTCTGAGGGGGATGAGTGCACAGTCCTCCCGCTCCCCAGCCTCTCAAATTCTGAGAGACAATCAGACACGACAGGGAGTCTAGTCAAGCAGGAACTCACTTTATTTAGGAAGTACAGAAGCTTATATAGGATAGGGGTAGAGGTCGTAGGAAGGAGGGGACAATTAACTTGATGTGGCACTCATTTAAGTGAAACTTTAGCCAATCAGCCACTTATTCATGCCAGCATGTATTGGGCTTAAACAGCAACTACATTATGATCACGCACTGTCCACGACGGCGGAAAATATTTTGTCACCGCCCCTGAGGCATCTGTCCAGTGCCATTTTGGTCCCATGTGTCCCCACAAGAAAACAAGGGAAAATGGTATCTAATCTGATGCCAAAGTTTCATAAATTGGGCAGTGTCTAACAGCATGCACAATGTTGTGACTTGGATCTGACGTGCCCCCCCTCAAACCCTCAGGTAACTATGGGTACTATGTACTGTTCAAAGATGGGGCCTGGCTGAAAGAGGCAAATGCTTGGCGCTTAAGGAAATGGGACGGATCACTGGTGCCAGATCTGAGGCTTGGCGTTGGGTTTTTTTGTTGTTGCTGTTGGTGGTGGTTTGTTTGTTTATTTGTTTGTTTGATTGTTTTGTGTTGTTTTGTTTTGTTGAGAAAAACAGATCTTACCCCTACCCACCAAGCTTTGAAGAAAAAAGCTATATGTTACTAGATCTCAGTCTAGAATTCTGCTGGCTGTATACTGCTTCTTGTTCTCTCCTCCACAGACATTGCTGCTATCCCCAACTTAACCTGAATCATCTGAACAGAAGGCACAGAGGTCAGGCATGGATCAAGTGACTTCCTTCCTCCTGGAAGTATTGATTTGACAAGACAGCTAGCTAAGACTGGAACTTGGAGATTTTGCTTGGGGTATTTCATTCTTGATTCAGTAAAATGTCTGTGTTTGGTTTTGATCAGGGATGAAGTTCTAGAACAGAGTACCGTGCTAGATGTATCTGGTTGCAAGCAACAGAGTCTCCTAAAGGAAACAAGAACAATGATTTTTGTTGTTATTTAGCTTTGGTTCCTTTTGTTTTGGCTTGATGGTTTGTTTTGATTGTTTGGTTGGGTGGTTGGAATCGTAGCCTTGTGCTTGCTCTACTAGCACAGGATCAACACAGTACCAGTATCCCAGCGCAATTAGGTTTCACAGAGCTTAGGACTCCGGTAGGCCAAATGACATTGTTCTAAATCCAAAGCAACGCTGATGTAGGTGAACATAAGCCCACAGCCCCAGTGTTGGTGTAACAAGGTTTCTTCCTCCTCTCTCCAAGAACTGTTTTCCACTACCAACTAATCACATTCTCTTCTTACCTCCATTTCAGTATCCAAAGGAAAGGAACTTGTCCAGTCTAGGGGGACAGTGAAGTCTCTCTTTGCATGGGAATTTGAAATAGGTTATAACCTTGCTGTACTTGGCTCAGACGTCTCTCCTTGTCCAATCAACTGACAGTAATAGAGCCTCAGAAGGCACTAATATGGTGACCTTCTGGAAAATAGTGTTTATAAGGAAGTTGTAAAAATAACAAAGACCCTGAAAAATTGTCTCTCTGGCCCATGTGGTTTTTATTGTTACATAGCACTGACTGACTATGCTTGTCAATAACATTGGTTGCTCTATTTCAGGAGTCTTACCATTCCAAAGCTGTCAGTTATGGTTTACGCTCCAATAATGCTCAGATATGTAATAATGAACCCATGGGTACCAAGTTCATTATTTAGCATGTGAACAAAAAGGCATTTCCTATTTCCTTGAACAAGTTTAATCTCTTGGAAGCTGAGTTGAATTTTCTGGGAATATGCTTACAAGTAAGACTCACTTGCTCAAAGAAAAGGCAGGGACCAGTCTATTTCTTCAGATACTGTCTTCCAGAACCTAGGATTCTGCAATGACTTATGAATTCAGAGTTTCTAGTCCACTGAACCGGGATCAATGTGCATGATAAATGAATCAATGGCACACAAATACAAAATTTCCTTAATTTGAACAATGAAACATTAAATTATTTAAAAATATTTTATTTGATATGCCCAAATAACTGAGAACTGAGTACTTTGTCCTTGACCAAAATTGGCAAGTGTATTCCAAGTATATAAAGGCCTGATTCTTCAAAGAACTCCCCCAAGATCTGGGTCCATTCCCAGGACTGAATTTGAACTCCAGTGGACAAATTGGTATCAACCACACCATGGCCACCACCCCTGATTCTTTGATATTTTGTATTGGTTATTAATAAACTTCACTTTCACCTAAATCGATTCTTCTAGAACTTCTCTCTCTTGGCAGCTGATTTTTTCTTTGAATGAAAATGAACTACAAAGTCATTAGAATGTTAATTACATACACTCGGGGAATTTGTGCCCATATAAATCACTTTCAAACCCTTTTCCCTCCCTTTTCCCCTTTATCCCTTTCGCTTTCCTTCCCTGCCCCTTCCCATTCTCAGCACATCTTCCCTTTCCCAGCAGCCCATCACCCCTCCTCCTACCCCCTCTCTCTTACCTTAAGATCTTTTTTATATATGTATGTATAGCAATCTCAAATGAGAGGAGCATTAGATCTTCTGTTTCTGGTTCATTGGCCTTTTGTACTTTTCCAAGAAATTTGTTTTCATTTCAATTGCCTTTTTCTTACTAAGCTCATTTATTTTGGTTGCTGTTGTTGTTGGTTCTTCGTATACTGTAGATGTTAGTTCCCTGTCTGAGGCACAGCTGGCAAAAAATTTTCTCCATTGTGGACTGTCTCTTAACCCTGTCGACAGCCCCCTTTGCGTGAAAAAGTGTTTTAGTTTGGTGTAGTCTCCTTTGCTGATTTTTGCTGCTATGTCTCGTGCAATTGGCCTTCTGTTTGTAGAATCTTTCTCTGTCCCTGTGCTTTCCAATGTCTTATTTTGTCTTCCAGTAGATTCAATGTTTCTGTTTTGATATCTAGCCCCTTGACCTGTTTTGATTTGATTTTAGTACAATGTGATGAATACAGGTCTAGTTTCATTCTCCTCTATGTGGATATCCAGCTTTCCCAACACAATTTATTGAAAATACTGTCTTTTTTCCAGGGAATGGTTTGGGCCCCTTTGGCTGAGGTTGTTGCGTTTGTCACTGTATTCTCATTTCTACTCCATTAGTCTTCTTGTCTGTTTTTGTGGCAGTAATGTGTAGATTTAATCACTGTTGTTTTGTATTAGGCTTTGAAGTCTTTAGTTATGCTTTCTCCAGCTCTGCACTTATTTCTTAGGATTGCTTTAGAAATTCTGGATCATTTTTGGCTCCATGCAAATTTTAGAGTTGTTTTTTCTAATTTTATGAAGAATGTTATTGATATTTTGATTGGAATTTCGTTGAATCTGCATAGCAATTTTGGAAATGTGGACATTCGACTATATTTGTTCTTGCTATCCAGGAACATAGGATGTCTTTCTATTCTCTAAAGTCCTCACCAGTCCCTTTCTTCAGGGTTCTGTAGTTCTTCTCTGTATAAATCCTTCTCTTCTTCAGTCAGATTTATTCCTAAATATTTAATATTTTTGTTGTTATTGTGAACGGAGTTTATTTTCCTTTCATTACTTTTGTTAGAAACTTTTGTTAGAATTTTTCTGGTGTATAGAAATGCTGTTGACTTGTGAGTGTTGATTTTATAACCTGCTATTTTACTGAATTTTTTATTGCTTCCATGAGACTTCTGATGGATTTTTTTAGTCTTTGAAGTGGAGTATCACGTCATCTGTAAATAGAGATATTGTAATTCCTCTTCCAATTTATATTCCTTTTGTTTCTTTCTCTTTCCTAACTGTTCCAGACAAAATTTTGAGTGATACATTGAACAGGAGGAGTGACAGCAGACAATCTTATCTTGTTCTTTATTTTAGAGTGAATGTTTTCAGTCTTTTCCAAATTAGGATGATATTAGCAGAAGAGTTGTCATAGATGGTGTCAACCAATTTGAGGTAAGATCCTTCTTTTTCTACTCTCTTCTGAGTTTTTTTTTTAAATCACAAGTAGATGTTGAATTTTGTCAAGGGCCTTTTTTGCACCTTGTGAAAGGCTTTTTCTGAATCATATGATTTTTTCCCTGCATCTGATAGTGTGGAGTATTACATTATTTATTTGTGTATGTTGAACCATCCCTGCATCCTTGGGATGAAGCCCACTTGGTTGTAATGTATGATTTTTATGGCTTTTTTATGATTAGTTGCATTCTATTTGTGAGTATTATGTCAAGTATTTTTGCATCTGCATTCATTTAAAAAATTCATTTTTTGTTTGGTCTTTGTCTTATTTTGGTATTAAATTTATGGTGATTTTGAGGAATGACTTTGATAAATGTTCTTTCTTTTTGGTTCCTTGAAAAAGATTGATGAATATTGGCATTAAATCTTTCATGAATTTCTGATAGAATTCTGCCATGGATCTGTTCAATCTTGGATCTTCTTAGTTTTTGTTACTTCATCAATTTTGTAGCTGGTTATTGGTCTATTCTGATGTTTTCTTTCTTCTTTCTTCAATTTAGGAAG
Source organism: Ctenodactylus gundi (assembly GCA_004027205.1). Classification (NCBI taxonomy): domain Eukaryota; kingdom Metazoa; phylum Chordata; class Mammalia; order Rodentia; family Ctenodactylidae; genus Ctenodactylus; species Ctenodactylus gundi. Next base: position 216,466 of record PVKB01001197.1, on the reverse strand, counting down.
TTGATATGCATTTAGAAAATTTTCTATTTCTTCTAGGTTCTTGAGTATACTGGTACACAGATTTTCAAAGTAGCTTCTTACAATCCTTTGGTTTTTGGTACTGTTTGTTGCAAATTCTCCTGTTTCTTTTCTAACTGCTTTAAAATAGATTTCTTCTTTTCTTCTTTTTGAGAATTTAGCTAAGGGTTTATCAATCTTGTTTATCCTTTCAAAGAACCAGCTTTTTGCTTCATAAGTCTTTTTGCATTGTTTATTTAATTCCAATTTCATTATTTTCTGCTTTGATCTTTATAATTTCTTTCCGTATATTGGTTTTGAGATTGAATTATTCTGGCTTTCCAGAGGTCTGAGTTGCACCATTATATTATTTATTTGAAATTGCTCAGTTCTTTTATGTGCTCATTTATGGTAATAAATTTCCCTCATAACACTGCATTCATTGTGTCCCAAAGGTTGCAGAGAGATTTACTTCTATTATCATTTGTCTCTAGAACTTTTTAATTTCTTTCCTAATTTATTCTGTGATGCAATGTTTGTTCAATACTGTAGTATTTCTGTTTGTTTGTGCAATACCTGTTGACTCTTCTGCAGCTTTAAAGCGTCTGTTTAAACTGAACTTAGAAGTTATTTTGTCTGAACTTATATATCTATTCAAGATTTATCAAGAAATAAATTCCTTTCCTCAGACCCTGCATGATCCTCTAGCTCCCACTTTTATTTCTTAGCTTCAGGACACAGTGGCCCACACACAACTCCCATGCAAAGCATGACATGTGAAAGGCTGGTACCATGGGAATTAAAAGAATTTACTAACAAGCAAGGGAAACAGAGAGCCGGGCCTGTATCTGGGAGCTCACGGGACTGGGCCTTCGTGCACCCCATCCCTACTATGCACTAGAGACAACCATGTAACACTTAAAACAGAAAGAATCTAATTTAAGAATCTCAACAAAAAATAGAGCCCATCGACAAGACGAGAGTGTCAACTCAGTATAACAGAACTGTGAGAAAACGCAGTAATAAATCACTTACAAAAAGAACTGATACCCCCAAAAATGATGCCAGGGATCTTGAAATAGCAAAATCCACAAATAAAATAGCAAAAATGACGATAATTTCTGGGCCCAGAAATACTTAGAATTGAAACAGGAAATGCAAGAGCTATGCCAGGACATAGCTATGCCACCAGCAAACATTGACAAGAAATTAGAGGAAAACAAAGAAGATATAAACCAAGAGATAATAAACACAATGCAAGAAATTAGAGAAGAAAACAGCAGAGATATAAAATATGAAAAACACACAGGAAAAATAACTAACCAGTTTGAACATATTGAGAATAGAATATCAGACCTAGAAGATAAAATTGTTGAGCTGCAACATACAGGCTATAAAGAACACAAAACAAAAAAGGAAGAAAGAGAATAGTTACAGTAGGTGATAGATGACTCAAAGAGAAACAAGCTCAGAATTTTGGGAGGACCAAACAAAAGGCTTAAAGGCCATGTTCAAAATAATTATGGAAGAAATTTTCTCAAATTTAAGGAAACAAATGAACCTTGAACTACTGCAGGCATATAAAACACAAAACAACTTTGATCAGAAGAGAAACTCATCATGACACCTCATAATTAAAATACTATAGACCCAACATAAAGAGAGAATACTAAAAAGCTGTAAGAGAAAAACAGAGGGTGAGTTACAAAGATAAACCCATCAGGATAACTACAGATTTCTCAACCCAGACCCTAAAAGCCAGGAGATCCAGGAGCAATTGTGCACAAGCACTAAAAGAACATAAATGCCAACCTAGACTGCTATGTCCAGCAAAACTATCTTTTCAATTAGAGGGAGAAATTAAAAGCTCCCATGATATAGAAAGCTTAAAGAAATCTGCAGCCACTAAGCCAGCACTGCAGAGATTACTTAAAGAAAACTCAGAAAGCAATATAAGCAAAAGAGCTGAGAAGAAATAAAGTCCAGTAAATAAAGCTGAAAAACTATGACAACAGGACACACCAAATTCACCTCAACAATTACTCTGAAAGTGAATGGCCTAGACTCACGTACTAAAAGACATAGACTGGCTGACTGGATCAAAAAACAGAAACCCACAATTTTCTGCCTACAAGAGACACACTTCACCTACAAGCAAACTCACAGAGTGAAAATAAAAGGATGGAATTCAATATTTCATGCAACAGGTCCCAGAAAACAAGCAAAGGTAGCTATCTGAGTCTCACACTCATCAAATTTCAAAATAAAATAGATTAGGAGAGAAAAAGATACTGATTAAGAGAACAAAAGAACAGGAAGAATTCACAATTAGCAGTATGTATGCTTCTAAGTCTGGAGCACCCAATTAACTACACCAAAAGAGTATCTGGGCCAAAATATCAGTAGGACTGAGCTCAAAAAAAAGTCTCTTCTGTAAAGAGATTCTGTCAAGACTCTTCTCTTAGCTGGCTTATCTCTGATGACTGCTTTATTAATATAATGGATCCCCTTGGCCTTACTCTTTCTTCTCCTATCTATGTCTCACCTGTCCCTACTTTTTCATTTCCAGTGTCCCTTATTTCACGCATCTACACTTTCCATATGGTTACTCATTGCAAGAGCTTCATATGAGGACTTTTTTAAAATCATAAGTTCATCCCTCCTAGGAGGTCATGAACTCTCTAGGTATATGATCTCACTTGTCAAAAGCCATTGCGACTTTGCCTTTCAACCCATTGGCCATATAACAAGTCCTCAGACACTTGGGAAGTGTGAGCTGCTTCTGAGCTGACCCTTGTGACCTCAGTCCACTCATTTAGAACTGTCTGATATCCTCCCATAATTTTGTGAAGCCATCATGAGATAATGCATTTATACAATTATTAAATTTATTAATGAAAGTATTGAACAATAATGAAGTATAAAAGATCTCCTTTTATAGAAGAATTGGATGACATATTAAGAAGTAAATTTGCTGACACTATGAAAAACTAGAACAACATGGAAATCCTCATATCTAGAGAATTATTCAATTACTAATCAGAATTTTCCCAATGCATATTTCAAACAATACTTAGTGACTGTAACAAGTACTTCTGTATGAGAGGAAATTTTCAGTCATAAATTTGGGAAATATTGGGCTAAATAAAATTAAGTACATTTCTTTGTGACCAAATTTTCAGTTTTTAGTAAGCTAAGATGTACCACAAATCTCTAAAAGTGAGAACCTGGAGACAGTCAAGGCTCAGATTTCCCCAAAGTTCTTGACTTCAGAATCTATCAAGTGTCTTAGGAAACCAGCATTGCATGGTACACACATTAGACGTGCACCGTGGTCCAGGCCATCTATCCCATGAAGAGACATTGAAAATGTGATTCAGAGAAACTATATAATTTGCCTCCCAAAGTCACAGTCAATGCAAGTCTGACTCCTGATCCAGAGCTTCTTCAAAGTACCTACACTAAGGCCATCTTCTTTGAAAGTCAGAAAACAAAGGGATGAAACTTCTGATTTAGTTTCAAAGTATTTTTAACATCACATTCCCAAATCTCAAAAATTCAAAGCAATGTTTGTAACAAAAATAGAGGAAGAGTAAATTTAATCTTTCTATTAAGAAATCGAATTGTCTCCTCTTTCCCCTAAAGTTCTGCATTCAACCCATCTCTCACGCCCCCTTTCTTGATGCTTATAGTATAAACAGAACTCAAATGGTGCTCATTCCTGTTTCTCCTACAGAGGATCATCCCCTTCACTCATGTTCCCACGACACATTTTCTGCACTATTTAACGGCAGTTCTCACATCCTTATAGATGCTTATACATATTCTCTTTCCAGTCCTAGAGTTTAAAATCCTAGAAGAAGTATTCTAATTCAGTACTATACATTTGTCTCAAAACTTGACACCAGGATAAAAGCCACCATAATCATTTAAATCTTACTATAAATTAGTGTATCATTTTTCAAGTCATGTTGGCTATAGCAGACTTGCCTAATACTGCAGCAACAAACTACCTCACAACCTCAGCAATTCATCCAGTGAGTTTCTCATATGTATTCCACATTTCACCCGGGCCAGTAAGGTTCTCTACTCTCTGGAGTTGCCAGGCCTCAGGCTCATGGTGGCTTCTCCGACTGTCTCTTCAGTGGCTGCAGCTAAAGAAAAATGTGTTGGAAATCTCCTACTGGTGAACTGATGCATTGATCAACAAGCTACCTCTGCTCTGTGCCCATTGGTTAGAATTAGTTGTTATATGGTCCTTTCCAAATGCAAAGTGGAAAAGTCTACTCACTGTACGTGGTCAGAAGAAAAGGAGAATCAGATGTAGCTGAGCCCTAGAGTTTTCTACCGCAGTAGGAGTTGTAAAAACTAAGTTTTATTTCTAATAGTGATATGGAAGGAATGACATACTTAGATGCGTAAAATAACTTTTGAATGGAAAGTTACAATTATTTCAAAGAACAGAGAATGTCAAATGAATGTTGAATTCTAAAGCAATTTTCCCTGCTCTCAGACATCAAGCAAATTTGATCACTACTCTAAGGCTTAAGGGGTTTTTTCCTCTATAAAAATAAGAGGTTGAATGATATAATATCTAAGGTCTCTTCTAATTGAAATATTCTAATATTCTTTGATGGGTTGGGTATATTCATCCCAACAAGTACTCCCTCTCTATATAAAAGTGAGAGGGAAAATTGGGAGAGTTATCCCTTTAACACCAAGTGGAGTTTTATTGTTCTAAATATGTTGAGAAGCTACAGAGGAGAGAACAGTGGAGAGAGAACACATCCAGAAATAGCCTTTCATTTCTAGCCAGAGTGAAACAGAGTCCTTAAGTAGACTGGAGATGTCTACTTTGCTTTTGGGAGATGCCAAAGTTGTCTCTTCGATCAAAGAGGATGTTAAGAGAAGTAAAAAAAAAAAAAAAAAAAAAAAAATGTTAATGTTCTCTAAGTTGCTCTCAGACTCAGGCCTGGGCCCAGGAGACATTGTTATTGTAACTGAGATGCCAAGACGTTTGGCAGTGTTGTGTTCTTGTTTGGCCGGGTGAGACTCTTTATTTATTAAAGCCTTAGGCTCTTTAGGCCAAGGTTCAATGTATTAATTTATGCAGTTTGATTCCCTAGACAGAGACCAATTTGAATGCCTCCAGCTTCAGAGTGACCCAGTTTGAAGTCAAGATATTAACTCTGAAGCTTTTTCTGCCTTCATTCTTAATACATCTTTAAAGGTATTTGAGTTCACGCTTGCAAAAGGCCAAGGTCCATTGTCTCACTCCTCTCGTTTAGTGTGTTCCTCTCTTTCTTCGCTCTTCCAATGTGAACTGGAATAATTTAATTCAACCAGCCTTTGTTTCTGGAGTAATAATTGTAGGCCAGCTACATGATCTCATGAATCAAATAAAACCCTAGTCTCTGTCTATAAGGGACTAGGGAAATTTTCAAGAAACAGACATGTAGACAAATCACTCCAGAAGAGTGTTCAGCACCCAAGATATATACAAAGAGAGTTTGGAAATGGTCTTATCTACTGAAGAAACTGAAGGGAGATTTCCAGAAATTGTAGTAAATTTGGAATCAAAAGATGGATAACAGTTTAACAGATGTGCACTCTAGAGATTCAAAGGGGGACAAGAGTATCCCAGCCCGAGTTTGGACCCAAGAAAAAAGGATTAAAATAACACTCCATGCTTTAAATAATTTAAGAATTTCAAATATTTTCAGTTAGAATCACAACATAGGTGCTCCAGTGATGTGGTTGACAATCTTGGTTGACTCCCTAAGAAGGGCATGAATGATGTGAGCTTTCCTCTGATCTTCCTTCCTTAGTGGCCCAAACAAGGAAAAAAAAAAAAATTAAGCCATTGCCAGATGTGTTAGTGATTAATTCTTTAAGTTTACATGAAGTCATTGGACTTTAGCCCTCAGGAGTTCTTCAGACCTTATTACAAAGAGCCAGATCAAGGAAACTCAGAGTCCTAACCAATAGAAATCTGGGTGGTCAGGTTTCAGTTTTTCATGACATCAGGTCTTGTCAGGAAGAAAAACTGGAAAAGTTAGTATAGAGTGACACAGCTCTAGAAAGAAACTGGAAAAATTGAAATTTCAGTACAAGTTAACAATCTGAGCAAGGTAAGGGGATCTAGTCCAGTTTTCCAGTACATTTCGCCAAGTGTTTTTTCTTCAGGATGAATACAGGAAAAAGTCAACTAACTGTCTACTAGTTAAGAGTTGGCTCATTCCTCAATTACCTGTAGTTCATTAGTAGACACAAAATAATTTAAAGGAAATTAACAGGGATCTAATTTGATAGCCAAAAGGGTGGGTTCTAGACAATGTATAGCTTCCCACTGACACACAAAATTTTTCTCTATAGTCATCTTCCTCTTAATCAGAATATTGTCAAAGATTTTCTTGAGCACAAAATGAGAGTGGGCTCACTAGATTTGGACTGGTTATTTATGTAGATACTGTAAAAATGATAGCTTTCCATATATAGGACTTAAGTTTGCTTTCATAAGAAATCTCAAATTGAACATTTTTATTTTTTTAAAAACTTTTGACAGTGCTGGGGATGGAACCCAGAACTTTGGCACTATGCTACATCACCAGCCTTTTTTTGACTATGAGAAAGAGTCTCGATAAGTTATCCAGGCTAAGTTTGAACTAGAGATCCTCCTGTCTCAGCCTCCCAGAGTACTAGGATTGCAGGCCTGTGCCTTATGTCTGACTTATAAATGGACTTCCAAAAAACCACTTAAGGCTAAGATGCCAAACCTAGAATTCATCATCAGATTTTACCCACCATTCCTAGAGATTTGCGTGAATTCCACCTTCTTGAGTTTATCAAAATATTTAGAGTTCCTTAAGCTTCCTTTCTTCCCACACATAATGCTTGGAACCCTATAAGGTAGCTAAAAGACAATGTCCCCAACATGGCTTTGCGAGCACAAACTCCACAGAGTCAACCTTTGCTTCTTCAAAGTGTTTGGTCGTTATCTGTTTAAACAAGCAGTGTTGTTAAACAGGACAACTCAGTCAAAGCCACAGCTGCACAACCAGTGTTTTCAATTATGTTTTGCTAACAAAGAAGATAGATCATTATTGAACCTTTTCAAGTAACTGAATTGCCCTAAAAAAAGAAAAATACAATACTTTATAGTTCCAGAATTCTGGAGAGGTCTGGAGGGGGAAAACGACAAATGCTTCTGTTTGTGAGCATAATCTACTAAATTGCAGTGAGTTACAGGTAGCGTACGAAAATGAGTGCGAGACAAGATGGTGGTGGAGTAGGGTTCTCATGTTGGCAGCCCCTCACAGACACTTGGAAAGGTTGAGGTGTCCTGAAAGGAAATACCTGAACAAGTTAGGGAAGGGAGCTCCAGGAGCTGAGAGGCGGCTGGCAGCGAGGTTGGAGGCTTCTGGGAGGCTGTGGGGACTGAGAAGAGCACAGAGAAGAGCACAAGCCAGATGGTAAGGAGCCCCAGGCGGCCCTGAGGCAGCTGCCAGCCTCCGACACGAGGCAAGCCCAGAGGGCTGGAGGCCTCAGAACTAACAGGCGGATGGGCTCCAGGAAAAGTCTGCACATGTTGCAGAGTGAGAATTGCAAGTACAGTGTGGGATTTCTTTCTTTCTTATTTTTTGAGAAAGGTCTCGCTTTGTAGCCCAGGCTGGTCCTGAACTCACTATGTAGCCCAAGCTGTCCTTGGACTCATGGCAATCCTCCTGCTAGCCTCCCAAGTGCTGGCATTACACCTGGCTTTATGTAGTGCTGAGGAATCAAACTCGGGGCCTTGCTCTTGCAAGGCAAGCACTTTAACCACTGTGGCACTCCTCCCTCCCTAGCGTAGAAGTTCTCTCTGAAAGGGTCTCATTCACCTTGGCAGGCCGGTACGTGAGCCGCAGTTCTCAGCAACATCACACTAGGGAATCATTAAAGAAAGAGTCTTAGTTTAAGCTTTTCTGTAAAACAGAAGCCAACGCAGGCCACACAGAGACTTTGGACACTCATGGCTGGCAACTGAAAGGGTGCTAACACAGGAGACAGCTGCAAAGTAGGGAAAATAGGTTGCAGAACTCCTGGAAGGTCCGGGCCTGGCAAGAACGGTTAGAAGAAGACAGAGTTTCCCTGCTAGTGAGAAAAGCCAGAATGGCCACAGAACTTTACTAAAGGGTACCGGTATGGCGATGCCTGGCTGGTGTCCTTTGGATTGCTGGGCTCCTGTTGCTGCTTATTCCTGGCTTAGAACCCAGGGAGCTTTTGCCTCCCCTTCCCTCCCCTTCATACATGCTAAGAGAGAGCCTGGACTCTACCACTGAAGTGAAGGTCCTCAGGCAAGAAGCACATTGCTCTGGACTCAGACCTGCGAAGGGTGAGGGCAGGTCTCCTCAGTGGACATTCAGCAAAGACTGAGCCAAGGATCCACAGCGAGCCACAGTTCAGCTGCTGCTATCATTCTCCCCCACATTTTGTGGGCACTGACCATCAATACCGCAGAACTAGAAAGAGACTACTCATGACTCAGCACAGGAAAACAAATTTTGGACTTTAGACTTCCTCAATTATTCTTCATAAGCATTTTGGATTTGCACTTCTTTTTTGTCTACTTTGACATTTTTGTCGTTGTTGCTGTTGTTGGTCAAAGTTGGGTTTTTGCCTTTGTTAAATAGCCCTTGTATAGATGCCTGTGCTAGTCTCTATGTTTTTATTTCCTTCTTTTTGTCTCTCTTTCTTGTGTTACTTTTACCTAAATCTATTTACTTTCTTCTAGTTTTTAACTGAAATTTTATCTCACTTTTTCTGTTCCATTAACTCTTCTTTTTTCTTTTTTCATCAAAACTAACCCTTGGTGTCAGTTCTTCTTTTCCCTACTGCCACCATTCTTATCAATATTATTACGAAGTATTCATTACTTATAGGTATTTAGCCTATGAAGCGCAACTTTTGGTATTTAGTTATGCATAGAACATTAGTACAGGTTTCTTTTTTATTATTAACACTGATACAGTGTTGCCTCTAGGAGATATTTCTGAGCAGTTACTATGTGGCTTGTATAGATACCACTATTATTGGTTTACATTGCATTTCTAACATTAAGAGTGGAATAGTGGGGTGGAACAAATGGCGCCGTGGTTAAAGCTCTCACCTGACAAGTGCAAGATCCTGAGTTCGGTCCCCCAGCACCATATGAAGCTGGGTGTTGTGGCTCATACCTATAATCTTAGCACTCAGGAGGTGGAGGCAAGTGGATTGTCCTGAGTCCAAAGCCAGCCTAGGCTACACCAGTGAGTTCAGGACCAGCCTGGGAAACAGAGCAAGACCCTGTCTCAAAAATAAATAAACAAGTAGATAGATGATAGACAGACAGATAGACAGATAGATAGAAAGGAGTGGAAGAATTGTATAACTTGATTATAATATGTCAATAATTTGTTTTAGATTATATCATTACCTTGGATCTCTTTGCTATTGTTAACAGGAGCATAGTAGTTGAAGCCTATTAAGAGTTAATACCTTTTGGACACTTACTTGAGCCTAAGCAATTAATATGGATTTATTTATTATTAATATAGTGGTATAGTAAAGCCTTTAGTAGATCTTTTGGTAAGTCAGTATTTGGTTTGCCTAAGTGGCTATATTTAGTAGTGTAGATTGACTTAAGAGTAGGATAGTAATACTTGTAGGATTAACTAGTTATTCTGACATGCTAATGATTGGTTTGTCTCAGATTATATTGTTACTGCAGATACCAGACATGCTGTTAATGGTGGCGTAATAGTTGATCACTGTATGCTAATGGCTTATTTGTCTTTGGGTCGCCAACACTGCTGTGACTCATTTTCCCCCTCACTAAAAGGTGAGCAAATGAGGAAATCAGCAAGAAGTTAGACATTAAGAACCCTCTCAAACTTATTAGCTGGGTTGATTGAAAATAAACAGAAATATCAAAAATATAGAGAAACTCAAGGGAATACCAAAGAAAGACATAATTTAACTGAAGAAATCTTCACAAGAAGGAAGAGTTTTTCTACCATAATTGATTTTCAACCCTCAGCAATACAACCATAAGAAAACAAGTTATGAAGATCCTGACCACAAACAAAGGTCTACCTCCTAAAAAGCTGACTTTACAGGCTTTGAAACAGAGTCCCTTATAAGAAAGGAACTCAGAAAACAAATAAATGTATCTAATATTCAAGCAGCTTAAAGAAGAAATATTCTAGCAAATGCATACCACATTTTATGAGTTTATAGAGGAATTCTGTAAACACACGAAGGTCTTTCATTGATAAAAAGTTCCGTGAGTTTATAGGAGATCCAAGAAAAAAAATCTGGATGAGGTAAACAAGGCAGTTGAAAACGTGAAAGATCATTTTGGTAGAGGGGTATAAAGTCTGGAAAGAAATGAAGCTAAAGTTCGGGATAAGAAAAATTCAGTTGAAAGCATGGGAAGCCAGCTCAAGCACTGCGAGGACAGAGCGTCAGATCTTGAAGATACGCTGACAAACTGAACCCTCTGTTGAGTACCACTCTAAAAACAAGCCAGCAAGGTAGCTGGACATAACAGCTGCTGAAGGACTCAAAGAGAAACAATCTCAGAACTACTGGGGTGAAAGAAATTTTATAGGATAGATAAAAAATGTAAGGAATTTATTCATGGTGATCACAGCAGAAAATTTCCCAAATCTAGAAAATGACATTTATGTTGAGGTATACAAGGCATATAGAATACAAACTAAACTTGGTCAGAAAAGAACCTCCCCACAATATATCATAATCAAAATCTCAGAAACTCAACTCAAATAAGAATCCTAAAAGCTGTAAAATAAAAATAGCAATCTGCAAAGGCATGTAACTATAGATTTCTCAGCATACATCTTAAAGACTAGAGGTGCATGAATCAAAATATTTCAACTCTAAAAGAAAGCAATTATCAACCCAGGCTGTAGTATCCAGCAAAGATAACCTTCAAAATTGGGGGAGAAGTAAAATCAATTCATGAGAAAGACACCCTAAAAAAACAGCCGCTACACTAGCATTGCAGAAAATACTTAAGGGAAATAGACAAAGACAGAGAGAACAGGAGCACCTTTTGAAGAATCTGGAGAAAAGGAGACATCAAAAGGAGGAGAATAGTTTAACAAAAGTAAAAACAAAAATCTACACTGGAAAAAAGATAGAATTTAGTAAATATATTAAAATAATGGGCCTCACTGTTAATTATATTAATTCTCCAATCACAAGACACACACGGGCAGGTCAGATCAAAAAATAAAACCCAAACATTTTTTACCTGCAAGAGGCACACTTTACCTATGGAGAATCACATAGAATGAAATTTAAAGACTAGAAATTAACACTCCATACAATTGGAACCTACAAACAAGCAGGCATAGCTATACTATGCTCAGATAGAACAAATGTCAAGCCAAACCAGATGAGAAGAGACAAAGATGGACACTACATACTAGCAATCCAACAGGAAGAGTTCACAATTATAAATACATACATATGCATCCAATATTGGTAAACTCAATTTTATAAAACAAAAACCAGTAGATGTGAAAGGGCAAATGAACCCCAGCACAATCATAGTAGGGTGGGGGCAGGTCTCCTCAGTAAACATTCAGCAAAGACTGAGCACTACTGAAATCCACAGGATCATAAAAATTTATTTTGAAAGAATATATATATTTCAATAATTGGAGAACCTAGGAGAAATTGATACATTCTTTGACACATATTACATACCAAAATTAAATCAAGAAGATACAAAAACTGTGAGTACAGCAATAATGAGTAATACAATTGAGGCAGTAATAAAGTCTTTACCAGCAAAGTCCAGAATTTCTCACAGAATTTTACCAGAACTTCAAATAAGAGCTAATACTAATACTTCCCAAACTTTTCCATAAAACTGAAAAAAAAACAAACACTGATAAACTCATTCTTAGAAGCTAGTTTATGACTTAACAACAAAAACGAAATTAATAGAACAATTTCCTTATTGAGATGCAAAAATCTTCCATAAGGTACTTGCAAAAAGAATGTAATAAATTGCTAAAAAGATCATATATCATAGTCAAGTTGGCTTCATCCTAGGATGCAAGGATGGTTCAATATATGTAAACCAATTAATGTAATACAATGAATAAATAAAAGCAGTGAAAAAAATCATATGCTCATCTCAGACGATGCAGAAAACACCTTGGACAAAATCCAACATCCATTTATGAAAAAGAGAAAAACCTGATGGAAAGAGGCATAGAAAGACCTTACCTCAAACTGATGAAAGAATTTTATGACAAACCTACCACCAAAATCATACTAAATGGGAGAAAATTAGAAATATTTCCTTTAAAGTCAGGAAGAAGCAAGAGTGTGCACTATCACCATTCCCTGTTCAATATAGTACTCAAAATTTTAGGCAGAATAACCAGTCAAGATGATGAAATAAAAGGGATACATATAGGGAAAAAAAGTTAAATTATCCTTATTTGCAGATAACATGGTCATTTGCATAGAAGACCCTAAAAACTCCACCAGAGGACTCTTAGAACTAATAAACACCACCCAGGCAAGTTGCAGGATACAAAAACAATACACAAAAATTAGTATTAGTGCTGTATGTAAACAACAAAACACTGAGAAACAATCCTGTTGACAGTAGCCTCAAAAAAGAGAAAGTAATAAAAAAGAAAGCTAAATAAACTTAACCAAGGAAATGGAAGACCTTTAAAATGAAAACTACAGTACCCTTAAAAAAGAGATTGAAGACTTGTTACTCGATGAGCAAAACCAATATTATCAAATGGCCATATTGTCAAAACTGATATACAGGTTCAATGTAATTTCAATTGGAATCTGAATACCATTTTCTAAAACCAGAAAAATAATCCTAAAATTTGTATGGAACCAGAAGAAAACAGCAATGGCCAAAGCAATCCTAAGCAACCAGACAAAAACAGGAGATATCACAATCTCGAACACCAAGTTATATTACAAGGCAACAGTGATAAAAACCACATGGTATTGGCACAAAAAGAGATAGGTTGACCAATGGAACAAAATTAAAGATGCAGAGACAACACTAAATATACTCAGCTATCTGATCTTTGACAAAGGGGCCAGAAACATGGACTGGGGGAAAATTAGCTTCTTTAACAAAAATGACTGCTAAAACTGATTATCCACATGCTGTAGAATGAAACTAGACCCATATCTGTCACCTTGTACAAAAATTGAATTAAGATGAATCAAAGATCAGATATTAAAATGGAAACACTGAACCTACTGGAAGGCGAAATAGGCAAATCCTTTGAAGACATATACATAGACAAGAACTTTCTCAATAGAACACTTATTGCACAGGAGATAGCACCAGGAATCAATAAATGGGGATATATCAAATTAAGAATCTTCTGCACTGCAAAGGAAACAATCAACAGAGTAAAGAGAAAACTGATGATATGGGAAAAATGGCCATCTACTCCTCAGACACAAGGCTAATGTACAGACTGTAGAGAGAAGTGAAAAAAAATTGGACTTCCAAAATAAAAGACCCAATTAAAAATGGGCTACTGAAATGAAGACAGTTCTTAGAAGAAACGCCAATGGCTAAATAAATATTCAGTACCTTTAGCCTTAGAAAATGCAAATTAAAACAATACTGAGATTCTATCTTTTCCCAATAAGAATGGCTATTAACAAGACTTCAAAAAGCAACAGATGCTGGAGAGGTTTTGGGGTGGGGAGGAGGCATTGTTGGTGGGACTATAAACTGGTATAACCATGGTGGCAATCAGGATGGAGATTTCTTACAAATCTGAAAAATTGATATTCCATTGACCAACTGAACTTCTTCAGGGTATCTTCCCAAAAGAGTTAGGACATCATATGACAGTGATGCATGCATATCTGTGCTTATAACAACAGAATTCATAATAGCTAAGTCCTGGAAGGAGCTTGTATGTCCACCAACAGGGGAATGCATAAGGAAGAGGTAGTGTATATACATGTGACCGCTGAAGAGATTATGTCAACTTGAGGGAATCAGGAACCACACCTGGCTTAGGGTTTGGGAACCATGTCTAGATTGGGAATTGAGAACCAGCGTGAATTTGAGTTTGAGTGACTTGTGGGCTGGCCAATGAGAGAAGAGCACCCACACAGATGCGGGAGGTCCAACTGGGACTCCAACAGTATAAAAGAAGGGAAGATGGCTAGAGTTTCTTCCTCTGGGAAAGCTCTTGTCTTTGCAATTGTGTACGGACACTGACTTGCTACACGCCGCAGATCTTCAGCACAGATTCGCTCCAGTCTCAACTAGTGCCTGTCTGCCCATCACTGCTCTTCAGTCGCCAACCTTCAGGCTCTGGTCTTCACCTTTGTTCTCTGAACAACTGAGATCTACAGCCGACTCTCACCTCACCGGCTGCCCTGCAGTCCCAGATGGGAGATCTGCTTTGTGGCTGAGCAGCCACCTTGGACTATCTATATCCTCAGATTTGTAAGCCTTCCTAATAGATCCTTTTTGTTATAAAATCCATAAATTCTACCTTTGAAAGAACCCAAACTAATACAATACATAATAGAGTCTTAATTTTCTATAAATAAAAGATAAATTTGAGTCATTTATTGGTAAAAGATACACCTAGGGGCCATTGTGCTCAGCAAAATGAATCAGACAAAGAAGGTTGAGTATCAAATGGTTTCTCTAGTAGGAGGAACCAAAAGCGTAAATAAGTGGAAGGACTAAGTAAGAGTGCTGGTAGGAAACAAGGGGGTGGATTTTGTGGAGCGGGAGAAGGAATGTAGAGGGTGTAGTGATTATTATGAATCACAAATATACATGAACAAAAAATAATTTTGAGAAAGAAAAGAGAAAAAGGTAGTTTAAGAGTTTCTTTATACCCAGAAAATAGAGCAACGACAACCACCCCCACCAAATCATCCAGTTCTATGTAAGGAATTCTTGTTCCTCTCCATTTAGGGTGAGCAAATTTTCATGCACCCATGAGCCCATCAGGATTAACTCAAATCCTGGAAATCAGATTCAATCCATTAGCCAAGATACGGTCTCTAAAAATTTTAAACCTTTAGATGCCTGAGCCCAAAAGTACTTCCCAAAGTCCTTTTCCCTGGGTCTTTATGACAGTCCTTTGTTGAAGAAAACCACTTGGTCAGCATATCTCAGTGAAGAATGTAAAGCAAGACTTATCTGAAGATGACAAAACTCTTTAAACGGTTGTGGCTAATTTATTACTCATTATTTTCAAAAATGAAAAATCTCCTGTAAGGTCACTGTAAGTGTAATGTAATTGACAAAGCCATTTGAATGTTTTGTGGTGTGTAAAACAAAAACCAATTCAAAATAAGTTTTAGATAAAATATCTACAAACACGATGATTAGTACCATTCTCAAAGAGGAGGTGAGTTGACACTGCATCTAGTTTATGTAAATGGATGAATAAGCGCTCTACAGAGAAAAAAATATATAGAGAGATAGAGCATATGATAATAATGTTGAGATATAATATATTGCAAACTTTAAGTCTTTGGTTAGAATATTTTGAGAACATCAAGTACTGAGATCCGGTTAGTCTGGAGTAGACCCTAACCACATTTATGTTGATAAAATTCCATACGTTTGTGATGTAAATCCCCAACCCACTGGCTCAAAAAAAAGTGAGATACAGGGCTCGAGTCGTAGCTCAGTGGTTAGAGCACGTGCCCGGTAGGCACAAGGACCTGAGTTGAACTGACAGCCCCACGTGAAAGACTAGCTGGATGTGGTGTCAGACGTCTCCTGAGTTCAATAATCCCAGCACTCAGGAGGCTGAAGCAGGAGGATTGCTGTGAGCTCAAGGGTAACCTGGGCTACCTAGTGATATCAGTACCAGGCTGGACTACAGAGTGAAAGTCTGTATCAAAGAAAAGAGGGTGCTGGATTTAAATTAAAGTTGTGGCCAAGATGCCATTGAAAATGAAATGAGGATTGATATTATTGTACCATTATTGTCTAATATAAGGCGAAATAGCACCACTTCTTTGATAAACAGAAATATGCAATGAACAGTGAGGGCATTGGCAATTCTTTTGCAACTTCTTTTTATCTGTAGCATATTTCTTGAAGATATTTTATGTTACTAAAATTTTACTGACATAAATTTTAACTGGAGGAGGTTAAGAGTCTTTTCTGATTTGACAATGCTTTCCGTGAAACTCCTCAATACATAGTAACACATCAAACAATCTTAATTACTTCTAGAATCTCTCATTTTACGAGGTAAGAGAATGAAGCCCTTGTGATTTTCCAGAGACCCAGTGGGAAATCTCAAAGACAGACATAGGTGTCAAAAATATCATCAGGCTTACTTAAGAAAGGCAAAATATCAAAAGTTGTCAGAAGATTGGAATAGTGATCAAGACAGAATCATATGTTACAGAGAGCAATACCTGGCTACAGTTTCACCAAAGAAACAATAACAAAATTTAAAGGTAAATATAAGATGTGAAGCAACAGTACTGATCTTGAGTTTAGCTTTCAAAAATGAGAAGGCTTTAATATCTTAAATAATCATGGTCATAACAAAGTCAAAATAAAGAGTATAAATTGTTTTTATTTTTCTTGAGAAATTGCATCTTCTATGCTGGCCAGGGTGTCCTTGATCTAAAAATTCTCTTGCCTCAATCTCTCATATGCTGAAATCGTAGGCATGTACCATCATATCTGGTTTACAAATTATTCTTATAACAAAACATTTGTTATAAAGGCAGATCACACAGAGGGTAAGAATAATTTTTCATCACCTATATATCAAGAAAACACCAGTAATTTAAGAAAGATTTGTAACTTTAACAAAGCAAACCAAAATCTAGCTTTGCATCAGTGTAATCCTTGATACTGAAGAGGTTTCAAATGTCATGCAAATCATAAAATGTAGCTATCTTTGACCACAGCCTGTGACATACTTTTTCTTCAAACTTTCTACAGCTTTCTATGTCTGCTCAGGTTGTGTCCCAAACTGACTTCTGTTTTTTTCATTATGAAACAACTAGTCATTAACCTTATAAAATTATTCTCTTCTAGTAGCTCAAATTCTCAAAGTACAAAATTATTAATGGACCCAGAATGTATCCTTTTCATATCATATGAGGAAGCTTTGAAAATAAAATCCAATTTATATGTGTATTTATATATCTCTAAGCCTATCTGAAGAGGGTTTTTTGTTTTCTTGAGAGACAGAGATATCTTTTCTTTTCTTTTCTTTTCTTTCTTTTTTTTTCTTTTTTGAGACAGGGTCTCACTCTGTATCCCAGGCTGGTCCTGAACTCACTGGTGTAGCCCAGGATGGCCTTGGACTCAGGACAATCCACCTGCCTCAGCCACCAGAGTACTGAGATTACAGGCGTGTGCCACCACAACCAGCTTTATGTGGTGCCACAGAATCAACTCAGGGCCTTGTGTTTGCAAGGCAAGTACTTTAACTGCTGTGCCGTTCCTACAGCCACCCCCCTCTTTTTTTGAGACAGGGTCTCACTCTGAAGTCCAGGCTGGTCCTTGAACTCACTATGTAGCTCTGGCTCTTTGAATTCAGGGCAATCCTCCTGCCTCAGGCTCCTGAGTGCCGGGGTTATAGACATGTGCCACCATGCCCAGCTTATAGGGTACTTGGGAATCTAAATCAGGGCCTTGCATTTGCTGGGCAAGCCCTGTAACCACTCTGCTCTTCCTACAGCCCTAAAAGGTTTTTATAATCTGGGTTAGGGGTATAGTTCAGTGATACAGCCCTTTCTCAATGTACACACAGCCCTGGATTTGATTCTCAGCAATGGTGTGGGTGGATTTTATAATATAATTTGGTAAAACCATGTGATGATAGACAACTATTATTAACTCAGAAACTCACACATATTAGGAGAGTGGAGAAGAGGCTATCTTCTCTATAGGAAAGGGGGCTCTTCTTACTTGCTTTCTGGAGCACAAAATGGTGCAGAATTTTGAAACACAATGACAGACAGTAGGCAGATAGGTAATTGCAGTGCCCGATTTCAAATTTTAGGCATGGGTCAAATAGAAGTATGAAATTCATTGGTTCGTATCACAGACCTATCCTCTTCCCAATGAATATGAATTCCTAATTGATTTGAGTTCAAAATAGGCAAAATTTACAGACAAAAATTAACAATAAACCAAACTGTAGTCTGTCCCCTGGCAGAGAGAAGATCTCTGTAAATTATCAATCCACACATATAAAGACCATAAAGCCAGAAGAAGCTAGCACTAGAAATCAAGGAAGGTTCAAAAAGAATCAAAGCCAAATTTTTTAGCAGGGCGCCAATGGACAAGAATCCAGCACATATGATCAGTAGTTAGGCTCCCCACTGAACCCCCTAATTCACAACCAGGAATAGAACACAAAAAGCAGAGATCTTATAGCTTAGTGGTGCATCAAGGTACTCACCTACATGGGTCATGGCATGAGATTGTCTAAGACAAAATGTATTCAAAAATTAAGGAGAGGACCTCAGACTATGGCAACAGGAATATGAATTCCGTATTCATCGATAAGGAAGCTCAAACAATAAATGGGGGCAAAGGTTAGGAAGAAAGAAAGCAGGTCCTACTTATGGGGAAGGAGCTCTTTGTGGGTAGTTGTTTTCTGGAAGGCAAAATGGCAGGGGATTTGAGGGAAAAAGAGGGGAAGATTTCAGTAAACACAAGAATAGGAATGTTTCTTCACTGTTGCTGTTTTCTTGGAGTCGAGCATTCAGGTAAAGGTTAATGTTGTTAAGGGTTTATTAAGCAACTAGATGGAAGCTACAGTATTTCTTATTTTAGGGGCTCTTGACTTCAGCGTTATACCATACTGGTTATTATATTTCATTATAAGATGTTGTATAAGGAAAAACTTTGTTAGTCAAACAACACAGTTCAAAGGGGACTCATCTTTCAAATATTACTTTAAACAGACTCAGCGGCATTCCTGCTCACTCTATGGGTCCGTGGGAAGGAAACTGTTTATGTAGGAGGTGCTGTGCTTTCAAGGCATTGAGAGACCCCTGTAGGGACTGCGTGGAATGAGGTGGGGCCGCGGAAAAGATGACACTACAGCAGATGTGGAGGAAACCCCGGGAGTTCTAGCTTAAGGAGTTAGAAGTTAATCTGCAGGAATATGGGCAAGCTTTGGTGGTAGGAGTATGACAACCTCATGCCAGGAGATTCAGCCAGGGGTTGGACACTCTGGGACTGGGTTCAGACTTTGCCATTTATGGCTGTTTGATTTTGAGTAAGTTTTATTTAATCTCAGTTGCCTTCTCTTGTGAAGTAATATTACTAGCACCAACTTAGGGGAGTTTCATGGTTTAGTTCAAGCACTGAGACTTAAGCCTGGCACCTATTGACATCACTAGCTAGGACTACTCCCAGAACCTGAGGGACTGTTCTTAATTTTTGGATGCTCTCTTTCACCACACATTGCTCCAGAGCACCAACAGTGGTGGCCCTTTGATATCCACACTGAAGAACGGCTCAGTGGCACCACATTGACCGGAAGTTGGGGGAGTGTGCAAGGGCTCGACTCAATATGGTACCTGTCTGATGGCATTAAAGTGAGTTGATGAAATTATGAGGTTCTGGAGGTGAAGGTGTGGTCCACAGCTTGCCAACGCCATGATATTATTGGGGAGAGGGGACAAAACATGGTACTTGACTGAGGGAGATGGCAATGGTTTACATCCTATGGTTCCAGAAAGCTTCCCTTCTCATCACTGCCTCTCTAGGTCCCCCATCTAGAGTTCCACTGCAGTGAAAGTGGGGAACTCAAGTGAAATGGGCAGAAAGAAGTTTCAAGGATCTCGCTACATCTGAGGCTTAGGAGGCAAAGAAAGTCATAAATCCAAGGCAAAATTAACTATATTCGGCAAAATACTTGCTGTATTTCATCAAAATATGGGGAATTTGGAGAGCAACATTTTAGTCTCCTCTTAGGGAAGAGATTTTAATAATCTGCTCTGGCTTGCTGATTGCTCCAACCTCTCTCCATCAGCAATACTAACTTGACTTGCTTCTAATTCCCAGAACTGAGGAGCTAGGGAATTTTCTAGAGCATAAGCCTTCTCAGTTTTGTACACAAGTATTGACTACCTGTAGATAAGGGCCATCAGCATTGTTCAAAGTCGATCCTTGTCTCTTAACTCACTCCACAATGGCACTGCTGGGGAATGGTCAGAGAACAGGGCAGCAGGAACCACCACCATCTTTTGAAGTTATACAAGCAAAGTACTCATTCTTTTCCCACAGCTGACATAAATTTCAGTTCATAGCTTGAAATGTTAGAGTGAAATATTGCTCCCGCTGGCCTGAAGTTAAGGGTAGGAGATGAAGAGAACACAGAAAACTGAATACTCGTGGTAGAAAGAGCCACAGAAAAAACTCCTCTGTTGCCGAATTAATTTTGAGAGAGTGATTATTTACTTTGCTACCATGTCAAGCTTTTTTTTCAGGGCCAGGAAGGCTTTGCACAAAGAGATTGTTAGTACTGTGGGCAGCTGAAGTTTACTGCATCACTATGAGACTTGTGGCTCTCAGAGCTCATGACCACAATTGGGTGTATGAAATACACTTCCTTATATGACCACGTGCACACATCCATAACTGGAGCACAATTCTCGTAATGTAAATATTCCCACCACGATTCATTACCACTTACCAACCTGGTGTCACAGAACCGTTGCTACGAGGGAGGAAGGAAGGTGCGCAGTCAGCTCTCAGCACACAACTGCTGCACACACACACATCAACACAGCAACAATTAAGACACTGCTGAGCTAGTGTTGCAAAGAACACACCTGGGAAATTCTTTTCTAAATTGCAAATTTGGCAAATTACAGGAAAGACTCAATGTGCAGTACCTGAAGTTTTCCTTTGCAGAATTTTAAGGTATTTTGGAAACCTGCTTCAGCAAACATCTTCTGTCGTAATTTAATCTTCTGTTGGTGATGCTCCAAGAAAAGCGGTCCTTTGACTGTAAATCACTGCCTTTCTGTACTTCACCATAGTTGGGAAAAACTGTGCTTCGATCCAGAAGACATTTTCTTTACAAAACTCTAAAAAATTAAGTCTGATATACTGTAAATTAGGGGTGTGAGTGTGTGTGTGTGTGTGTGTGTGTGTGTGTGTGTGTGTATGTTTAAATTCTCATCATTCCAGGTATTCTAAACAACTGAATAGAATTAGTAGTTTTCCATCAGGCCTTAAAGTTATTGTGCAAATAAAGGCACTGTATTTCTGTATAACAAACTGCCCTAAAAGCCAGTAACATTCAACAACACACATTTACTAGTTGCAAGCCTGAGTTGCCCTTCCCTTGGCTTATTCTTTTGTCAGCGGGAAAGTCAGGGCTCCAATCTGAGCTAGGCAGGCTCTATATGCTGTCCATCTCATGGAATCATAGAGATAGACTGAGGGAATTTTTTTTTACCATTGGCAATAATTTAAGGAAATTTGAAAGAAAGATCACTTTAGGCATCGGTTTTGCTTCTTTCTATTGAGCAAAGGGAATCAAGAGGACAAAACCACAGACCAAGAACAGAGAAGACACAACACAGAGAGAGCACTGCAAAATTTCATGACGAAGGGCACAATTTCCAAGAAAAGTGAAGATTGTGACTATTACCTTCTATGGAAAAGGGAGACTTTGCAGATGTGATTAAAAATCTTAGGACAGATAATCCTGTTTTTGGGGTGGTGGGGGTGGGGATAGGGCTGAGGAGGTGATCCTAATGGAATCACAAGGATCCTTCTAGGAGTGAGGCTGGATATTAAGGTAAAAGAAGGGAGGAAGTAGGGGGAGCAAAGGGCCAGATGTAGGGTCAGATGGTGGACAAAAGCCAGGAAACAGAACCTCCCCTGAAACCTCTAGGAGAAATGAGGCCCTGCCAATACTTTGACTTCATACCTGTGGTCTCCAGAACTATAAAGGAACAATCTGCTGTTTTAAGCCACTACATTTGTGGCAATTTGTTACAGTATGTACTGATTAGAAAACCCAGAAAGATTCATTATTAGAAAGTGGGATATGGATATAACAAATGCATTAAAATGTGGAAGAGGCTTCAGAGCTGGGCAATAGGTAGATGGAATAGTCTGATAGGAGAAGCTTAAATTGCTTTAGATATACAGATATTAAAGACCCTACTGGTAAGGGCTCAGGAGGAAATAAGGAATGCATTATTGATAGTATTGACAGAAACTGGAGAAAGGGGATCTGGTTATACAGTAGCAAAATATTTAGCTAAATTGTGCTACTATGATGTTCGTGTGGGAAGAAGAACTTGTCAGCAGTTACTTGGGTATGTAGCTGAGGATAGCTCCAAGCAGTGTTGTAGGCACAAGCTGGTTTATGGTTTATTGTTTAAAGCAAATGAAGAAAAAAAGATGAAATGAGGAGAGGACTGTTAAGCAAAAGCAAGAAGGGCTTAGCTTAATATGTTTGGAAAACTCAGCCAATCCAGAATTTGAAAAAAAGACAAAATTAGAAGATTCGTGGTCAGAAAACTGTGCTCTAGAGAGAAATACATGGGTGTGGCTGCCAATCTTTTGCTGGTGCTAGGATTATGTCTCACAGAGGGCTTTTAAAGAAACTAAATGCATGACTCTTGGGTCTCATCAACCAGATCAAGGGGCTGTCCAGGAAAGATCTGGAGAAGTTTTTACTGTGCATCCATCCCAACATATACTGAAGATATCAAGGTTCTTGATAGTGTTACAGAAGTAGAAACACTGCATGTTACGCAGAAATGGAGAGAGGAGACAAAACAAGAGGTGTCTGTTGGACTTTCGGAATTTTACAGGCAGAAAAGAGGCTGGTGAGGTGACTTAGATAAAATCATGCTGCTTTTCATTTTAAAAATAAAATATAATTTAGAGAGTGAAGCTTCAGTTAAGAAAACAGCTTAGCGGGATGCACAAAAATGATAGCCAGGGACTAGGATGTTGGGAACAGAAAGAGAGAACAGTGGAAGGCTACATAACGGGTACCCTATCAGACAAAAGTGTGAGATCCAGTGTTCTACAGTACACTGGGGGTGGGGGAGGAAGTACTATAATCCATGATAATCCATTATATATTTACAAAGAACTAGAAGGGAGGAATTCAGTCTTCAAACACAAAGTTGTGATAAGGAAGTAGAATTGTTAATTGTCCAGAGTTTATAAGTAAGTACACATTGTATACAAGTAGTAACATATATACATATATATATATATATATATATTACATGCTAGTTAATGATTTCTTTTTAATGTTTAAGGAGATGGAAATATTTACTACTTCAATTCAAACATTACACATTGCATCCAACTGCCACATTACTCCCAAAACTTGTACAATTAAAATAATAATTTTAAAAACTGAAAGACACATTGAAAAATAAGCACCCTTTCTTCTTTGCCAGAGGGAAGCTGTGGGTCTGTGTCCTGTTGGGGAAGGAGTCAGTGAAAAGAAAGAGCTGGAGATGTGGGGGCAGCAGGTGGGTAGCAGCGGTGCTGTGCCACTAAAGTAGGCAGGCGAGCAAGGGGATTTGAAAAATGTATTGCAACAACTTGTATAAAGGCATTTAGAGCCTCTTCAAAGTTTTTTAGAAAATAAGGGGTTGGGGGGAGTATAAGCTATTTGAAGATATCTCCTGATTGCTGGAAGAAAGACACATGAGGTTATTTTGGGTTCCTGCTCCAGAATGACTTATCATTTAGGAGTGTTTTAAGCTACAGGTGTAGAAAAGCAGACAGACAATACCATTACAAGTTGGGTTTCACTTCCCTCAAATAACAAGAGGCCCAGAGGTGCACAGCTACTGAGAATGACTCCTCGATGACCCAGGATCATTTCATTTTTTGGACCGCATTGTCCAAGTGGCTTTTCAGTCCAGGCTTATACTTTACATTTGAATAAAGGCTGCTACAGCTCCAGGCCTCATGATATCACCCAAAGTCATGAAGTCCAGGAGTGGCCAAGTAAAAATATTGTTTTCCAACATCTCTTCTGAAAAGAAGCAAATTCCTTAGCAGACTTTCTTTCAGATCTCACTGGCCATAACTGGGTCATCTGCTGCCTCCCTTAGCACTAGTGGAGTAAGCATCTGGATTTCCAGACTCTACAATGGGATGTGGCAAAGGATGATGGGTAGGGATTGAGATAAGTTGTTCTCAGATGGTTGTCTTCTGGTGTTGGTTGCAAATATCCAGCCTCCCTTTCAGTGGGCAGTGGTTTTACGAATGGAGAGTCGTTCATTTAGAGGAAGTCCAGACTCTGGAGAAAAGCCACTGCAACATTCTTGAGAAACACTGCCATTCCCTTCATCCGGGGACTTCTCAGAGCAGAGGTGAGCATGTGTCTTCTTGGACATGTGACAGAACATGGTACTGAGCTGGATAAGTACATCACACTTGATATATCTATTATCTAGTAGAGGTTTTCCCTAAAGTCTTAGACTCTCTATTCCACAGAATACCAAGGATGTGTGACACCTCAGCTTCAAAAACATTTTTTTTTTTTTCACATAGAAGTTAAAAGCTCGGAAACTAGAACCTAGCCGTCTGATTTCAGCCCTTTTCATTGGCATTTAAAGATGGCATGCAAAATCTGAAGAATGTCCACGTGCCTTGGTTTCATCTTTTAATACATATCTCATCTTTTAGGATTAAATAATTAAATGTAGGAAAACACTTAAAATAGTGCTCGGCATTTCATAAAAGCTACACGCATGCCAGGCTTCGTTGCTATTTACACCAGTCCCCAAGAGTTTAGGCTTTGGCAGCCAATTGAGCAGATGAGTAACTCTCTTCCAAATGCTCAAGAGAGCATACAGAGTGTAGGGTCTTTGGTAACTCCCTCATATCAATGATTTCAGCCCCTTCTAAGCTTTGTTCTTCCTCCCTGGGTCTAACATTCTCAGTCTCTGATATATTTCCCAGGTGTTTGCTTTAAAAATCAGTAGGATCTCCCAACTTCTGTGATAGGTAAATCTTGTTCTCTGGAATTTGTCTTTTCAATTGCTCTACTGGGACATGCCAGCACCTGATTCTGTAGGAGGAGAAAATGAGGGGAGGATTCAGCATAAAATGTGAAATTCCGAGGCAACACTTACAGGCCAGGTCATCACAGAATTCTCAGTGAACACAGTAAGAACCTTATAGTTGCATTCATTTGCATGAGAAGCCAGTTTGGGGGTTGAGGGGTGGGGACTTATTTAAGTCACCATTCTTCTTAGGATCTTTTTGTGATGTAACTGATGCCCTTGGCTTCACAGAGAAGAGTGGCTAGGCTTTGAATACAGGAGACTTTGTAATCCAGCAACTCACAAGGTAAGTTTTGTTTTTGTTTTTCACTTATCTTGACTTCCACCTGTATAATACTAAGTAGTTTTTGAATTGTTTTTTGGTTTTTTATCTTTCATCATAGAAAATTCCCATTTTATATGTACTTTGACCTGAGAATTTAAGGATTTGAGTTCATTATCCTCTTTAAGTTGTTCGGTTCCATGAAAAACAACCACCTCCTTTCCACTGTCTCTATATTCCTTAGCTGCCACTTGGTCAACTCAGTAACTGATTTCCATGATACTTTATTCTAGGTGAATATATTTGTTTATTATACAAGTTTTGGTGGTGCTGTGATTGAATAGAGGGCCCTGCATGGATTCTACCACTGGGCTCTATCCCCAGCCCTGATTTTAATACTTTCTACTATATGCAATTGACAACTTGCATCAAAAACCATTAGATGCACTGGGGTTTAAATCCTCAGCCTTAATCAGGCTCTGTAACCCATCTCTGATTTCCCTGGCTTCCCTGGGGATCCAGGTCTCTCAGTGCTAAGGTCTGTGTCTAATGTTGGATTACTTAACTGTAAACAACAGAAATTTGCTCTGACTGTTTTTTTTTAAAAAAAGGAATTTATTTGAAGGATAAGTGGAGAGTTGGGATCAGAGGCCTGTGTCTAGAAACAGCTCCTGTGTGATAAGACTAACAAGATGAAGATGCTGTCAGCTCTACTTACCACTGTGGGCAAGATATCATAGTGTGCATCATCTCATCATGGACCAGCTCCCAGGCACCACTGCCAGCAATGCTCCTCTAAAAACCTGGTCAGCCACCTTTGTCATTGGAGGATTGACCTCCCACACACCTATAATCCCAGCCATCTGGCTGAAACAGGAAGATTGCAAATTCCAGCACAGACTGGGGCAACTGGGTAACTTAGCTGGACACTGTCTGAAAAAAAACAGTTTCTACTGCCACAAACAATAAAATCATTCATTTTCTAGAGCTCTGTTTTAAGGTCGAACTTCATGAGACTCAGTATTATAAGGTTCACAAACAACATTGTTATTTTGTTGTTTATAATTTTTATATAATTGAGATTTTTTACAGTACCCCCAAATTTCTCTTATTTTATATATATAAAGAGAAAATTCTATATATTATATAGAATAAAAATTACACACACACACACACACACACACACACACACACACACGCACACACACACACACATATATTTTTCTTGAGACAAAGTGTCACTCTGTAGTCCAGGCTGGTTCTGAACTCATTATGCAGGCCAGGCTGGCCTTGGACTCAGGAAAATCTGCCTGCCTCAGGATTACAGGTGTGTACTTCCATGCCCAGCTTATGTGGGGCTGGGGAGTCGAACTCAGGTACTCAAGCACTTTAACCACTGAGCTTATTCCACCAGCCCCTAATATATGTTTTAGTGTGGTTGCTGCATTGAACTTCATTTTCCCCTTGGATGTATGACACCAAGTGTAGAAAAATCTGGGCTTTGGAATCAAGCAGTCTTTGGATTCAATTCTGGCTTTGATCCTCATCAGCACTGCCTGTTGAATTGTTTGGCTCCACTTCTACAAAATGAGTATAGTAAAATTTGGTTTGTGAATTATTACAAGGATAATTATAATTCACATAGAAATTCTGGGACACAGTGGACGTGACTGTGTAGACAGAGACGAGTTTCCTTTGCTTATAACAGAGCAGTTATGTAATGTTTGATACCTGGGACAAATATGTGGGAAGACACGCAGCAATACAGTCAGAGTCGATGGAGCGATGTCTCCAGGCACAGTGGCATTGTCGTGAAATATCTCCACACTTCCTCCTCCCTCAACCTAACATTTAAGGTTCACAGTGGTACAAATACCAGGTAGGGAATCTTTCGTTACCACTTATGCTCGGCATGGCCCAGCAGCTGCCATCCTTTCACTACAGAAACCCACTGTGTGATTTTCGTCCTAAGTCTGTAATAATATTTCCTTTGAGAGGACATGGCGAGCTAGACAACTCCATCCCAGGAAGTATCTTTATGTCTACAAGGCTGCTGATAAATTATGATCTTGAATCTTTAAAAAATTGAGATAGCATTTATTTCTCTAAAGGAACTACAAACACATTATTTATATAAAGAAGACAGAAATATAGAAAATGCATACATATATACATTTGAATTTATGCCTTTGTAGTTTATTTCGCTATATACACATACACTTTTTTGAAAAAAAAAAAACCCTGACATAGCTGTCTTGTGATATTCTCTATAGGAGTGAGTCCATAAAGTTCAGATAACTGATGCCTTTCAAACATCTTTAGGCAGCCAGGTGGTTCAATTAGCAACACTGGTGGAAACTTGGCTTCCAAGCAAATCTATTAAGATTAGAACGGGCCCAATCTACAGCCAGCACAGAAAGTCCTGACCACCAGATGTCACCATTCTTCTATATCCCTCCTGGTGCCTGAATAGAGCTTGAGACATTTTCTTCCAAGGGACTGAGGGAAATGCATGCCTGGGAGTATTTCTGGAATTTCAACAAAATGTCTTTGCTTATGAAGAGAATTTTGCCTGTGCAATTTTCCTTGTGGACCTGGACAGTTTCTGACAGTTGATACTCTTCAGCTCATTGGATCAGGAAGTGTTCCAGCTCTTTCCTTCAGGTAGAAAGAAATTAAATAAAGGTAGGACTGAACTTAGGCCTTGGCTTCTTGCAAGAGAGGTCATGATGTATTCTACAGATACTGGAATCAGGAGACCTCTCTAATCAACTGTGCGGTCATGAGAGTGTATTTACAAAACGAGAAAGATGAACTAAGTTATTTTAGGGGTATAAAAATTTCATGACCTTCAGTTTCTACTGGAGAGAGTGGGCAGCATGGTAGGGATGATTTTAGTCCAAGAATGAAGACAACAGGGAGAACAGTAGAGAAATTTTGCTAACAAGATCAGAGAAACATGAACAAAACCACTCTCACTGTAATGGGACCCAGTGACTGGTCACAGGCCTGGACACTTGCTAGGACTGTGAACCTTGTCACTTACCCTCCTCGGTAATTCGCGGGGCTACTCTTCCTCCTTCTCAGATACTACTGAATTGTGTGTAGTATTTACCGATGTAAATGTAAGTCATTCTCTCTTAAGGCTTGGTTAAATATTTCATGACTGCCCATGTTCTTTGTGGTGGCTTTGGGGCCTGGGATGTTTTCTTTCTTTTAAAATTTACTACAGTACAGTGTTCAGATCCATGTCTAGAACAGTCACAAAGGCCAGGGGTGAGGACCAGAGCAGAGGACAGGACCAAATTCATTTACTGCGCAAGTGCTACGTGTGGAGCATCTCAAATGGCTTCACAAGTATTTCAACTAAACAATAATGTAACGGAAAGGAAAGGCATTTATTATGCTCTTAAAGTAGCTGCATTAAGGAGGCAGGTGGCTCTCCCAAGGTCACAAAACCCAAACATAAGCCGCATTCTACAAAGGAGAAAACTGGGCCCCAGGACGTTTGCTGGGTCCCCTGTAACCCTAGACAGCACAATCTCCCCCTCACTTTAGTTAAGGTCCTTAGAGGCTGAAGCATGCATCGTCATATCGGTGTCTGCACGTTGCCCTGACCTTGTTAGGACATTATTTATGGCGGCGGTACGATCGGGTCTAGCTGGCTCACGTCTCCCCTCGGGCTGCGGAATTGAGCGGCGTGTCCAAGTCCTGCTCTACAGGGTTGGGAGTTTGTGGACGCTCCCCAGACGCGAAGGCGCTCCGCATTGGCTGAGAGCTCCGCCGGGAGGGCGGGGACTTTGCTGGAGGTTCCTGGCCGGAATCCCTGCCTCTCAGAGCTCCGAGCGCGGAGAAGTTGGAGAGGTCAGGTGGGAGTGGGCGGCAGAGGCCGGGGACCGACTCCCGCCCGGCTCCGGCGGGCGGACCCCCGCGGAGTCCTCGGCCTCGATCGGGCCGAGCGTGGACGCGCCGTGCGCGGCCCCGCCGGGGCTTGGAGTTTGCAGACCGTCCCTGCCGCGGCCCGCTCGGCGGCGGCCCGGCGCGATCCTGCCCAGGTAGCCGTGCCGCAGGCTCGGGGCGCCGCGACCCCCGCCCGGCCGCGCCTCGGGCCCGGGCTCGGCGGCCGGCGGTGACCCGCGGCTGCCGCCCAGCCGGAGGTAAGCGCTGCGGTCGGGGCGGTCGCGGCGCGGCTGCGTGCCCGCGGGAGACGGATGGATGCGCGCCGGGGAGCCCGCGCTGGGCTCTGGGCCGCCGCTCTCCCGCACTGCGCGGGGCCGGAGCGCCCACCTGCGGGCAGCCGCTCCCCGGCGAGGCGGAGGGCGCCGGCGCCCCGCGGAGCTGTCGGGGGCGGCGCCGGGGCGCGGACTCCGGGCGGGCGCTCCGAGGGCGGGGGCGCCCGGTGGGGTCCCCTGCGGGCACGGGCTGGCGCGGGGTCCCGGGATCGGGGCGCGCGGGGCCGGTTCGGCCCGGGCCGGGGGGAAGGGGGTGGAGGGAGGCCGGCCCGGGCCGTGGGCAGGGGCGAGGCTGGCGAGCGTTCGGGCAGCGAGCGCAGGGAGGCCGGGGACCGGCGGGTGGACCGCGGTCCGGGCCGCGGGGCTGGGGGACCGGAGCCCGCACCCGCGCACACGCCCCGAGAGCATGCTCAGTGCGGGCCCGGGAACTTCCTGCCGGGCCGCCCGCCGCCCGGGCCCCTCCGCGCCCGCGGCTCGCGAAGTCGGGGCGGGGCGCGCGAGTAGCGGGCGCTGCGGCTGCCGTGGACCTGCGGCGACCGCGGCCCCGGCCAGGCCTCCTCCGGGCCGCGCCGGGCACCGCTCGCCTCGGCCCCCGCGTCAGGCAGCGCGGCGCGGGGCCACTCGCCGCTGCCCGGGACTCGGCGGCCAGAGGCCTGGCGGACCCTCGCGCCGCGCGTGCGGACCCGGAGCTGAGGGCCGGCTGGGAGGAGCGCGGTGCGAGCGGGGCCGCGCAGCCTCGCCTCACACGCCGCCGCGGTTTCCTAGCCACCGCGCCGGCGAGGGGGGGAGCGGCGCTTTGTCCCGCGGCGTTTGGAGCGCCAGCGGAGCGCCTCGGGCTGCGGGAACCCAGCGGCGCGCACGGTTTCCCGGGGCGGCCCGACACGCCTGGCACTGCCTGCCAGGCCGCCCGCCGGGCGGACGCTGACGCTTGCACCGGGGCCCGGCAGCTTGGTTAGGAAAGCCTGCGCGCTTCCAGGGCCGTGACTTGGAAGAGGTCAAGTGATATTTGTGGAGTTCGGTGGGATGGCAAATCGAAACACTGGCGAGAACAAGTTGGTGAAACGGAACTCGCCTCAGTGCATTTCAGGACCAGAGCCACTTGGTTGCTTGTCACTCAGATTACTTTCCCCCCACGGTGGCCTCTGTCGCACCCTTTTTCGGCGTTGACGCCGTATCAGAACTCCCCGTGTCTGATTCAAGAGAATCGCAGCAGTTTTTCCCGAAGGCAAGCCATGTCAGATCTGTCTTGATAGATGAATTCCCATCCCCACCTTTCTGGTAATGTAATGTATTTCTGTTGATGTTGCTCAGGGCTGAGATGGGCATCCTTACACTTGTCTGGCAGTGTTAGGATGAGAGCCGAACTGCCCCTTTTAGGGGATTTTCCAGCTTTCTTCAGTTGTCAACCTATTGTCTTTGTGATCAGCGTGGAGTGGAAGAGTACTGAGGGGAGAGTGGCAGGAGGGAGGGTGACCTTTTACCCTTCTTAGGGACAGACAGAGCAGGGGAAGGAAGTCGCTCTGCGGAGCAACTGTCTGTGGCAGAGTCGGTTGTTGGGACACGGCCCTTGGGCGTTCTCTTTTTCCTCCTTTCTGGCTCAGCCTACCTTTCTGCCTCGGGGACATCCGGGGCTGGAGTCACAGGAGAAAAGGGACTGCAGGCGTGGATTGGAGATTTAAGATTTGTCCCTATCCGCTTGGGTGCCAGTTGGTTTTATGATGAAGTGTAGGGTCTAGAAGGGTTGGAGGCTTGGCCCCGGTGTCAGCGATCTCTGCGCACTGCCAGCTACTACATAATGGCTCACGTGCCCTCACGGCTGCGTGCGTTTCCAGGACTGCTTTGTGTTTGGACGTGTGAGTGCTGCCCTCGTGCAGCCGCGCATCCACGTACAGCTTATAAAGAAGCGTGTGCACGTGCGTGTGCAGTGCTCTTTGGCAGACTAGAAGCTGGGAAGGGCCCGAGAGATCAGAGGGATTCAGATCTTCTTCTGTTCCATTCAGCTCTCAGTTTAAAATGAACCAGTTCGCCTTGTGCCCAGCTGACTCCCAAAAGCCTTGAAAAGCCAGAGTTCCCCCTTGATCCTAGCTGAGGGGGAGGCCTTCGGCTCCTTCCCTGAGGAGTGTGGCTGACCAGGGTTCCTTCTAGATGTTGCTTTGACATTTGATATCCATTTTCCTGATGTTCCACGTGTTTCTGGCTCCGAATTGCTGCAGAATCACTCCCAGGCGAATTTTGGCAGAGGACAGGTAGTAACCTATGTGCCTGGCAGAGATAACTGAAAAATTGCACAGAGCGGGCTCAGTAAGGTTCGAGTTGGAAAGTTTGTACTCTCTCTCTGTGACAGGTAGTTAGTGTTCTGCCCTAGCCCAAGCGCCTCTGAAGGAGCAGCAGGGACCGCTTTCCTTTCCTCCTCATGTTTGTCTTGGTCTCCTAGCCTTAGGGTGATGGGGATGTGTTCTGTGTGCTCATATTACAGAGGATCTCACGAAAGCAGGTGCTGTCAACTTCATCTGTGTGCATTACTGTGATGGTCAAAGTTTGGGTGCCAGGTGAACAAGTGATGGATAGTTTTGACTGGGATAAGGTACGTATGTCCCAGAATGTAGGTATGTAGAAAAGGGAGAATGCTGGAAATGAATGTGCAGACCTGCAATCCTAGGCTGGGGCAGGAGAATCTCAAGTTTGAGCCCAATTAAGGTCTCTCAAAATAAAAAAAATAAAAATAAAAAAGTCTGGAGATGCAACTCACGGGTTCAGTCTCTAATACCAATCACCACCCCCACATCATCGCACACGGTGGAAATAATTTTATTGGGGGAGGGCTTGCCGTGTGGGTGACAGTTGAGAGGTTTGGGTGAGAAAGGAGCGTTTAGAACTTGTCAGTGCAGGTTTTACTGGGCTGCCTTTAAAGTTGCTAGTTGCTTTGATGTGTGGAATCACTCTTAATAGCAGAAGATGGAAATACTTCTACGTGTCTGTTGGAAATTGGGTTATGATCTCTCCAACGCTAGGCCATAAAGTTTCACATCTGAGCTATATCTCACTACCTTGGCATCCCGTGTTCTTCCCTGCAACTGGAGCACGGTTGTGACGCGATGCCCGCTGTAGGTGAACCCACAGCATTTGTCCAGTATCTGTCTGCTATGTGCCACGGGCCTGCTGCTGGTGGCTGTGAACATGTCCTTCCTCTGAATTACTTTCTCACTTTTAATTTATCTGACCTTCTCTTTCAGTGTATTAAAGCAAACGAATAGCTTTTGGAAAATCGGCACGGGAATCCCGGGGGCCTCAGTGCCGTGACCCTGTTCTCAGCTGGGAGGGTAGGGACTTGACCTGTGAGTTTGCCCATTTTGATGGTTTTATTGTACTTTTTTCATTGCCACAGTTAAATACATCCTTCTTCGACATTGCCACTTCTGGAAATGCGTGTGTATGTGTGTGTGCATGGGAGGGGCTGGGCGAATCACTTTGTTTCTTCAAAATCCACAGCTCTGTTGTTGGAATTCATAAACCGCTGGATTGAGAAAGGGGCCTTCCTCTTTGGTTCGTGCTGTAACCTCAGGAATCCTGACAGGCAAGGGATATAAACTGCTGCATATAGATTTGATGTGAGCTGTTGTCCTTGTAAACTGGCACTGTCTTTGTGTCACTTCCGCCGCTAGGCCCCTGTGACTACTTCCTGGACTTGGGCCTCTGTTGGAACGGCTCAGGAATATTTCTTCACCCTGTTGTGCCCATGAATGCAGGAGTGGGGTATGTTCCAAGGATTGTTACTAGTATGTTCAGTACTGCTGTTTGTAATAGATTTCCCTTTAAAAAGTCAGCCCTGCAGTATTAGCCATAGGAGAGCAGCAGCCTCCCTGTGTGATTTTTGTGGTTTTGTTAGAGGGAACAGAAGCCTTTACTGCTACTTCTCTCTGAGCTTCTTGGGTTGGATCTCTGCACACAGACGGCGTTTAGGACCTGTCATGCATACGTAAAATGCTTTTTTTGCGTAGGTATGGTACGCAGAAAAGTCTTTCATTCCGCTACTTTTAGGTCTGTTCCCCATCTCTGCCTCCCCATGAGAGCATGTTGTTTTGGTGATTGCCGCAGAGATTGTTTGTCGTGGTGGAAAATGTCAAGAACATGTGGAGAAGAAAATGGGAATGGTGGTGAGGAAAAAGATTATCTTCCAGAATCGGCATCATTCCACGTGCTTTTTATACTGTTTTGTTAAGTCCTTACTGTAACCTTGAGGCAGATACTGTGTTACCGCCAGTTTGCAAGTGGCGATCACAGTAAATGATGAATGTTTAAAATTTATTACTGTGACAACACCTTGTAATTCCCCCTCAAAATACTCCTTGCTTCAGACACTCTTACTCCGTCATTCTTGCCACTTTCAGGCCTCTTCTGTGAATGCCTCCATGAAATGCAATCAGAAATGTGGTGAATGTTGCTGCTGCGTGCCATCCAGTGGAACGGAAGGCTCTTAAAAACAGCAGTGTGTTACTCATCGTGGGATCTGGCACCTTGCAGCTATTGGCTCTTCCCTCAAGTTACAGTAACCATGAAAAGTCAGTGTTTTGAATCATTGCAGGTAATTAAAGGTGCTAGGCCAGTACAGCTGAAGACAGGAAAGGGGCTGGAAGCTCAGTGATACAGCGTGTGGCTGGGAAGTGTGAGGCCTGGGGTTCTGTTCTACCCCACTCCCCCACCTCACAGTAACTGAGTGTGGTAGTGCATGCCTGTAATGCCACCACTTAGGAGTCTGAGGCAGGAGGATTAGTGTGCGTTTGAGGCTAGCCTGGGCTACAGAGTGAATTGCTCTGTCTTTCTCACACGCGCGCGCGCGCACACACACACACACACACACACGTACGCACGCACGCACACAAACAACAACAAAAAAACAAAACAAAACAAAAAAACCTCCAAAAGATGGTAGAAGGAACTTCTAGAACTGCTTCAGGAAGTGGCATGAATGATGGGCTAAGTGTGTTTGAAGTGAGTAGGAGTATTTGGAGGGGGATTAATGGCAATGTGGTTTTTGAAAATTAAGTATTTATCATATTTTTTGATCATATTGCATGTTTATACACGGAGTCTGTGACATTGTGAGGACATGAAATTGGCCAAAGTCGCAAGCATCTCCAAGTGGCAGTGTAAAAATCTGAATCTGAAGCTGGTGTTGAGGTTGACATGGACACTGCACCAAGCAA
The DNA here is from genome assembly GCA_004027205.1 of Ctenodactylus gundi. Classification (NCBI taxonomy): domain Eukaryota; kingdom Metazoa; phylum Chordata; class Mammalia; order Rodentia; family Ctenodactylidae; genus Ctenodactylus; species Ctenodactylus gundi. The sequence continues at coordinate 181,688 of PVKB01001197.1, read as the reverse complement.
TACCTTCTTTCCCACACATGCCCAAGCAAGTCGTATACCCTTGAGGTTTGGAAGGGCCTGTAGGGAGATCCCACAGGATTGTTCTTTCTTTTAAGCCAATAACAGAGACGCGAAGGTTAAAGGACTTGCTCCTAGTTTCACCAGCAGGTGCCAGCAAAGCTGAACCTCAGTGCTGACCCTTGGTCCCTTGGGAACGATTGGTAACAGCTGGTAACAGATGTGTGCCTGCTTTCTTTACAGACATCTTCCGGGAAGGCAGTGTGCCGGTCAGGTGGTGTCATTCCTTCCTGGAACCCTGAGTGGGCTCACACCGTGTGGGATTTGGTGAGGAGAACAGGTGTGTGTGGCCAAGTTCCTTCCCTCTACCAGACAGGGAGCATCTAAGTGAGTTACGTTCTTTTGAGGGAGATGCTCCCTTTTTCACATCACCTGTTAAGTTTGAGATCCTAGGACCACAAGCTGGGCTAGATATTTTTGTGTTTCACTGTTGACTATTCTCTTTGTGCCTTTGGATTCCTGGCCCCTCTCAGCTTTGATATCTATGATGTAGGAACAGGGGGTGACATGGCAGAGATGTCAGGACTGTGTCTTAACAGTCCAGTAAAGATTGCCTGTGAAGGCATCCCCACAGCGTAGGAAACCTAGAAACAGAGCAGGGGCCCTGCCCGACAGTCCTCCACTGAAGTCGCAGAATTAGTGCAATTTTCCAACCGGGAGTGCCAGTGAACACCCTTTCCTTTCCTTCTTTTACCTCCTTATGCATATTTGAGTCAGGCACATGGGCTCACTTGCTCCTGATTCCAGATGTTTCTGTTGAATGAATTATTCCTAGCTGCTCAAGGCATTTGAGTCTAGCCCTATCCAGGGGTCCATGCAGAAGAGCTGAATTCAGTGATAAAGGCAAATGCAAGTGAACAACACACTGAGTCAGCCCATATGACCATCCTGGGCCTCCATTCTGATGTTAGAAAGTAAGAGGGGGTTGAATGAACTCTGAGGATGTGCTCAGCCCTGGTGTTATCTGATCTACATGTGTGGCAGTGGAGATACAGAATAAAGAAATGAAATAAAATTATTTAACAAAAGAGAAAACATTCAGGTTGGCTTTCCCATGTCAGTAGACTCCCCTTAGCAGACAATGGAGTGCTTACCTAAGAACCAGCCCTTTATTGTCATGATCTTTTTGGTTGTTTGCTTTTGTATGTTTAGAAGTAAGTAAAAAGCCTTGGTCTTGACTCAGTCTAGAAATAACCTGCATTCCTTTAGCGGAGTTGTTTTTTCCCTTGGGAAATTGAGCTCCAAGAGCAGGATATGACCACCCTGTTAGTGTTCAGTGGTTCCAGGGCACAGTGCCCAATGGAGTATGGATAGGATAGGTGTTGACGTTGCCATGAGGCAAGCCGGGTTCTGTTTGTAGCCTTCCTGTGTGCTTCCCTGTAAAACAACTACATTTAAAGGATAAGGGAGTTGGTATCAGTCCTCTTGCTATTGCTTTTATTTTTTAACCATCTGTTTTTTTCCACTCTGCTTTTTTAATTTATTAGCATTTATGCTGATGAGGAGTTTTTTAAATGACCAATTGTTTCTCTTATGCATTGTTTAGGAAAGCACTGTCTCATGCTTCCTGCTAATAAGACCTTTCTGTTGTGGTACCTTGCATAGTATTTCTGTTTCATGTATTTGCTTCTTTCCTTCTCCTGTAATTATTCAGAGCAAGCAAGCAGAGTCAGCACAAGTTTAGGGATGAGAGGGGAAGAAAAGCTCTCCTCTGTCCCGCTCCTCAGTGTTACAGTTTGGAGTGTCCTCCAAATGCCTCCTGTATTTGGATGGTGTGGTTTAGTATGGATTTCACCTGCTGTTGGGAGGCGGGGTCCAGTCAGGAAGGACAGATCACTGAGGGTGTGGTGGATCCCTGAGGTGTGGCCTGGAAGTATGTGTCCTTGGTCTCTCCCCAGTCCCCAGTCCTTTTTCCTGTGATACCGTGAGCAACTGCTCTGTGCTAGACCCTTCTGCCATGCTGCCATTGCCAGCCGGCCATAAGTGGGCTGAGACTTCTGAAATGTGATCTAAATTAAACTGTTTCCCCATTAAATTGTGGGTTCTGGATATTGTGTTTCAGCAATGAGAAAGCGAGTAAGACACCAAATAATGTACACCATGAGGTGTCCACAGTCCTGAGCAGCATCCAAGCTCCCTTTTCAATGAATTGCTTTTTTTTTTCTTTAGCAAAGTTCTAGTCTTCATTAAGAATAAAAGAATCATGTATCCTCTCCTTGTCCTTTGTCTGAGTTTTAGCCATTGCATTTGTCAGGTTTAATGGTGATGTTGTAAGGTAGGCAGTCTTCACAGTAAATTATTTTGTACGTGCAAATTTGATTCTCTTGAATTGGTATACTCATCTTTCTTCTATAGATTTACCGTTTTTATTTGCATTTCTGATCAGGAACTCTTGCAAGGGCAAGTCCCATATCCTTCCCCCTCTACGCCCAAGCTTGTTAAAAAAGAAAAATCTGATTTCAAGAAATAGCCAGAAAGGAGTTTGGAGTTGTAGTAGGCACAGAGTAGGCCTGGCACAGGACTTGGCAGGCTTGAGTTTGAGATCAGCTGGCCATGCGGCTGGAGACTCAGGCATGAACTCCAGCCCTAGCGGGTGAGGCCTCTGCCATTGGCTAGCTGTCCTCACCTGGGCTGGTCCTTGCTGTGAGGGAGGCTCTGACTTCTCACTTGTCAACTGAACATTGATCAGCTGCTTCCATATTTGAGGATTATACTGTTGTACATATTTGGCTGGGTTCTGCACACTGGGTTTCTAGCTTCTGTAGTTTGGGAATATTTTTAGGTAATCCTAACTTTGAGGTCTTACTTCCTTTTATAGAATTATTTTTCAAATCAATTGGTGGGCTTTCTGTAGACATTTTTCTCCTTCATAGTGAGTATAATTCATCGGATCATGAAGGCCACAAGTTAGAACTGTGGGTGTGTCCATATACCACTAGGGATTAAAAAGAAGGTGTGAATGATAAGAGCTGGAATTTAGGTGTGGAGTGTTCATCAGTTAAATGACTCCAGAAAGTTTCTGTGGATGGGCTTTAGTAATGTGCCCTTTCCCCCACTGTGTGCTTGTTGGAGCTGTTTGTAGGGTACAGGAGGTAATAAGGAGGATAGTGATGTTATTGCTCTTTGCTAGGAAGGAAGTGAACTTTTTCTATGGAAGTGAGTTACTGTCATACTGCCTTCTCTCTAACTGCCCTGTAATGCAAATCAGATGCAGCTTCCCATTTTTGACGCCACGCCTTGTTCCAAGTTGCAAACATTCTTCCCAGTCCAGTGGCTTCCAGACAATTACTTCTTTATTGTCAGCCTTTAATAGAAATGTTAGAAGATTACATCATTCTATTGCTGCTGTAACAGCAACCCAAAACCCTACTAGTTGAAAGCAATATTCACTTGCTTCCTTTTCGTTTTGTAGGAGAGAGTTCCATGTGAACCTCCCTGCTAAGATCATGGTCTCTCTTCCTTTCTGAAGGCTTTGTGAGGGAATCTCTCTGCTTGCCTTTTATAACTTCTTGAGGTTGCCTGAGTTCCTAGGCGTATGAACCCGTCCTCCAATGCTAGCAAGTATGAGCTGAGTTCTCTATTTTTCATGCTGGTTTCTAAGCAGAGCTGGGAAAGGTTCTCTGCTTTTATAGATCCATGTAATTAGATGAAGCCAACTGGAAATCCAGGAAAATCTCCCCATTTCCAAGTCCTTGATTGAATCACACCTGCCCTGTAGGAGAATGGAATCACAGTTCCAGGGTTTAAGATGTGGACATTTTGAGGGGCCATTATTCCATATACTGCAGTCCTTATGGTATTTTGAAAAGAAAGTTTTCTGCTGTTTATGAAAAGATTATTTTTTGTAAATATGTTTTATTATTTTAGGACATTTTTCTGCTTTCTTGTTCTTTTCTTTTTGAATATCTGCTTACCAACTGCTTGCAAGACACATTGTCATTTTATTAAATAAGGTTTGAGTTGCACTGAATTGAGATATTTAGCCGAGTACTTCTGCGAGTTCTGTGTTGTGTAATTAACAGCCCTGTTATTACAGTGAGGAGACTGAGGAGCAAAGGACATTTGTCTAGGATCACAGCAGCCAGGATGGCAGCCACAGTATAAAAGCCTGCATTCTTTTCACTCTGCTTTTCTACCTTACAAGTGATGATGGAGAAAATAAAATGAGAAACAGTAGCGGAAAAATTGAAAGAAATACAAAATTTCTCTGCTCTGCTAGTGTGATAGTAAACAATGAATATTGCCTGTGGTAGATTGATTGCACTAACAGCTCAAAGTAAGGGCCTCCCTGGATTCACACTCTTTATCCCTTAACTTTGGTTCTTCTATGCCCTTCCTCACGCTGGGATTGGCCCTGTGACTTACTTTGACCAGTGGAATGTTAGTAGGTGCTGTACATAGACAGTTTTTTAAGAGTGTCTATGTGTTCTGGTTACCATTTTTACAATTGGTTTTGTTCTCCCAGCCCTTCTCTGCTGCCAGGAGAACATGCCGAGGCTAGCCCATGCGAACAAGCTGTGCTTTGTCAGCTGAGTCCATCTTTAACCAACCAGATTCCTTCTGACCCATTCATTGCTTGCTCACCTTCTGGCCTTAGATGGGCTTTGTTTGGCCTGGGTCACTAGAAGTACCTGTCTGACCTGTACACTGTACAAATAATGCATGATAATTTTAAGGCACTGAGACCTGGGGAAATTTGCTGTGTAACAATTGAGACACATGTCAAGTATCTGATTATCATAAGAAATAATTTTAATACCTTTTAGAATAGCATTATGAGTTAATAATATTTTAAGATTGTATATTAGGTCCAAAAACTTCACATCTTGTCTACTCTTTGCCCCCCTTTTTTTAAACATTATATCCTTTACATTATGACCAGTTTCACTATAACTGAACTATTTATTATCTTCCATTATGGTAGCTTTTGACTTGAGTTATCATAAGGAATACAAATTGACTCAATTAACATACAAAGCAAATTTTGTGAAACAGTACCTAACTTTATTACCTGTGATGTCTTCTCATATTTTCTATTCTGTTTTACTTTATTGACTCAAAAAATGCTGGTCAGGAATCAACATACTATGATTATATAAATATCATATAAATATAATCTCACTGTTCATTATATTAATAAAGTTTTATTGGAACATGGCCCTTCCATTTGTCTTGTGTTGCTTATGGCTGCTGTTAGCTGTGATGGCAGAGGTGAGTAGTGGTGACAGGTGACCTGGTCTTCAGTATTTAAAGTACTTTACTCTCTGGCCCTTGAAGAAATAGTTTTCTGACCTTTACACTAAGTTGGACACTCCACTGAAGGACATTGTTGCTCTGACTCTGAGTGCTCCACATATTCTTCTGGAAATTACATTGGTGCAATCTTGCAACTGTGAAAAGTAATTCATCTCTCTGCCATACTCAGATCTTTTCTTGTTACTTAGATCCAACAATTAGATTTTTGCTATTTAATGTTATACCTGATTGGCTTCTTCTGGAAACTTTTCAAGTATTTCTGAAGTGTTTCATTTTAAGTAGTACTATGCCTTCCCCCATTTAATTTAAATAAGGCTTTCTAGTGGAAACTAATTGGAATTAAAATGGACACAAATTCTACTCAAGTACTGCTTATTTATTCATTACATTCCAGCAGTGCCTTTTTGTGATATAATGGAGTCCATTAGTGCAAGAGGTAAAGAAACAGTAACCCTGGCTTCCTCTAAGAACACCTCTGTAGCAACTGGTCCTTATTGCAGTGTTTCTAAATGAGGGTGCCATTATTTCCGAGCTTAATACAATTTAGAGACATTAAACCATGAACTTTTGTGGTTGAAAAGACTTTGGGAAAATAATTTCCCCCAGTGAGTCCTAATTAGTTCCTTAAAGGCCAAATTTTTCCAATGTCTACATTATTCAAGTTCATCAAGGAAGGACAGCATTGTTAGGTTGTGTGGCTCATGAAATTGACTAGTAAGAGTTGAGGCAGAAAAGCCTGGAGGATGATGTGGATGTGTCTTCTCAGCATCTGATACGCTGGGTGAAGAATGACCGCTGAGCCATTTCTTTCTTGGCAGTAAGGATGGAGTCAAAGTAAATGATCTCTGATTGCAATGTGAAGAGCTTAGGTAAAGTCTGAGGGGGCTTCCCCAAGAAAGATATGTTCTTTGGAATAAGTAAGTCCAGTAAGTCCTCTTGAATGTGGTTTGTTTTCTGTTGCTGCCACCTTCTTAGTTCAGGGGAGTGGCTGTCCCTCCAGGTGTTTGGGTGTGTGTAATTAATAATGATTCTTCTGGGTGCCAGCAACAGAATCCTGTTACAGCTTGCAGCACCCAAAATGCAGCCCAGGATCGAGGCTATGGGAATCCTCAAATCCCTCTTTTTCCTCTTCTGTTTCCATCTGTCCACTAATTCTTCTCTGTGCTTTATTCTAATTTTCTTATTTCAAAGACGAAACTCTGGATAAGAGTGCCTGTCACCAAGGAGGCTACACAACAAGTCTATTTTTTCTCTTTTAATACCTTTTCCAGCTTCCAGGGAATGTATTTTCTGAAAGGATAAGGTGGGACTAGAGATAGGAATTAGGCCTTGCTTTGTGCCTTAAAATGTTATTGGGGGCACATAAAACATTTGAGGGCAGTTTTGGTTGTCATTGATTGAGTGCTGCTGTGCTATTTATTGGGTGAGGACCAGGAATGTTAAATGTCTGTAATGGGTAGAGCAGTTGTGTACCATGAGCAGTATTCCACAACTAGATTATCATAGGTAAGCAAAACCTGATTCTAGGTCTAACTTTCATATAAACAAACTATTTTTGCACTTTTAAGGAAACATTGGCATTTCTAGTCAATGAAGAAAGATTACACTTTGTCAGGAAATTTATCATTTTGGAACCATGACACCTTCAGTTTAGTATCACTATACTACCTATCACATTTATGTTAATAGCTGAATCATTTTCGATTTTACATAAAGTGCAAATATCTAATGACTTCATGATACCTTAGCCTTGCCAACTAATTGCATAGTAAAGTATGTTAGCTTTATCATAAATTACTTTTCCTTTTATTCCCGCTTGTGTTGCTCTTAGAACTTCCAGTGTAAGCTTAAAGTTGTGTTTAGATAAGTTCCTATTGTGGTTTGGATCTGGAATGTCCCCCCAAAATCTCATGCATTTGGATATTACAGATTATCTATGGAAACGTGCTCTTAGGAGACAGGGCCTGGTCTGAAGAAGTGGGTGATAGATGTGTGGTAGGAGACAGGTGTAGAGTAGATTAGAGGCCTGGTGTAGATTACAGCCGTGTGGCACATTCCTTTGCATATGACCTAGAAGGGCCTTAAACTTGGAAGCATATATACTACTTTCCTCTCTTCCTGCTGGGGACTTGCCTTACTCTTTGCAGTGCCACGAGGAGCTGCCTCCACTTCTGCCTCTGCCGTTGGCTTCTACCATTGCCGGCCACCCATGAATTGACTGTGACCTTCTGAAACTGAGAAGTAAAATAAATCTTTCCTTCCTAGAGTTGTGGCTGTCAGGTGTTCTGGCGCAGTGACAAAAAAGTAATGTAAGGCAATTGCCTAATAATTTGGTCACAGATAATAATAAAGGGGTGTTAGAAGTTTTCTAAGAGTTAGGGGATTTGGGGCTGATGAAGTTTAGAACACAGCAAGAGCAGGAATGATTTATAAAATAATTTTTCCCTTTAGTACAATAATTTAGTAGAGTTAATACAAATAATGTAAAAAAAAAAAAAAACCATGGCCAGATGTCAGATGCAGCAGAACAAAGGAAGATTGGTGACAGCACTTGGATATTGCTCTTCTTCTGGTTCGTCGTGGTGGATTCTTATTACCGACCTCCCACAATCCTGTCTCTGTGTTTCCGTGCCTCTTTTTGGGTCTCCACATCATTCTGGAAAATGTTCAAGAGTACAATGTGTCTTAGTCCCTTTTGTGTCACTATGATGAAACACCTGATGCAGGGAAAGAAAGGAAGGAGGCTTATTCGGCTTACATTCTGGTTGCTGGAAAGTCCCAATAGCATGATGCCAGCACCTACTGAATGTCCCCTGGCTGCATCACAGCATGGCAGATGGCATTCCATAGCTGGAGCACATGGCGGGAGAGTCTGCGAGAGTTTATGTAATAAGAAAAGAAAGCAAGATGAGAAAGGAAGCTAGAGTGAGGAAGGCAAACGTAAACCCAAACCCTAAAACGTGACCCTTCTTGTCAGAACAAATCCTCTTCTAGGAAAGTTTACCCAGTCCTAATGGCAGCAGTAATGCATTCAGGAGGGTGGTACAGCCTCTGTGGTCTAGTTACACCACATGGCCCCATCTCTGAAGGATTTTAGCATCTTGTCAGCTCTGCACAGGGCACCATGCTTTCCAGCACACATAACTTTGGGGAACAAACCATATCTAAATCATAAGAAGGGTGAAGTCAGGTTATTGTGGGGTTTCATATGCTGCAACCCACTTTTCAAGGGGAATCTCTTTCAAGCTTACTCGGAAAAAAAAAAATTACACCACACACCACAAACAGAACTTCACAATTTTTTTGCTTTTGAGTATTGGCTGCAAATTGCAGGAGTGAGTGTTGTTTGTCACTTTGTTACTAGTAGTATCCAGTATTTTTATATCACATTATGCATGGTTAGCAGATAGCTTGAAATATCAATACTCATTGCTACTTTGGAATTATGTTGATTCTTAAACCTGCTGCTAGATAGTGTTATTTAATGTGTTAATAAACAAGCACATGCATTAGTATGTCACATTTTAAAAATATTTTAGTAACTACTTAAATATAATTGATGTACTCTGCAGTCCTATGTATTTTATTTTATCCACTTGAAAAATTCTACTGTGAAAGGGTCCATATGTCTCTCTCGTCTGCCAGGAGGGTTGTGGTATGGAAATGGTAGGAAGCTGTGGACCATTCTGGACACTGTCCGTCCCTCCCCTTCCCCTTCCTGTAGTCAGGTGCGAGCCCCCACCTTGGCTCTTCTCCATGGCTTGCAGATAAGGGCATAAAGTGGGTATAGGCTTATCTTCAGTTGGCCAATTGACTTCTTAGATGTGGTCCCTGAGTTTTGCTCTACCCCGGTCATGTATTGATGGGTAAGTTTGTCATAGCGATCCTCCAGCAAGGCTCCATCATTCTTGACAAAGTACATGGCACATCATTTAAACCCAAACATCTCAATTATCAAAATACTAATAGGAGTATGGTTTCTATTTCAGGTTTTTAAGTAGAGAAAAACTAACAGTGTTCAAGACAAGTCTCATATACAGACCAACACTTTGTTTACTTTTTTTTGAATACTTGAAAGTTAAGTAAATGTTACATGTTCAATCTGTGGCTCACTGTTTTTGTCCTTAATGGTTTTTAATATTATAATTTAAAAAATTAAAGGGAAGTTTTAGTACTTCTGTATAGTGCATTAACTGTATTATGTGTGGCCCAAGTTAGTTCCTCTTCACTCAGATAAACAAGGGCAAAAAACAAAAAGGTAGGCTGCAAGTAATGGTTTAGAACTAAACCACCTAAGTCTCATATGGACAATTATTCGATCATGGGGTGGTGTCAGTAGATTAACCCAGGGGCTCTCAACCCTGGGCCGTGAACCAGTGGCCTTGGAAGGACTGGGCCACTGGGACCGTTGAGCAGGGATTGGGAGGTGAGCTGTGAGCAAAGCTCTGCCTTCTGTCATTAAGCTCCTGGTAGGTTTTAATGTCTTTGCTGGTTTTACAGGAGGCGAAGCTTTAGTCCTTGCTCCCCTCCTGCTGTTACTCGCATATTTCAAAGCTGTGCTCCAGCAACCATCTATGTAATAAGTACAGCCCCTGGGCCTCATTGGGACATTGGTTTTCAACTAAACTGATTCCTACTATCAAAAAGGTTGGGGCCACTGGATTGATCATGCTGAGTTCATAACTGAGCATGCTGTTAAGCGCTGGAGCCTGGTCGGAGGAGGTAGGTCCCCAGAGGCACGAACTGGATGAGTGTTTTTTGTCCCTGGTTCCTCCATTCACTCTCTTTGCTTTGTGAACGCCACGGGTTAAGTGGGTTGCATGGGTTGAATAGCTTTTCTCTGGCAGGTCCTTCTGCTGTGCCACTAATTCTGCCTTGGAGATAACCAACCATAGAATGAACCGTCTGAAACTGTGAACCAGATAAAGCTCTTCTTTTAATTAGTGGGTGTTGGGTATGTGGTCATAGCAATAGTAAAGCTGACCAATAAGATGATCATCAATATAATGATAACCAATATAACTCTAAAAGATATTCTATTGCACAGGAAGAATATTTTTGTGTTTTCCTCTTAAACTATCTGCCTTATCGGGGGAGGGACATTCCCCATTTGGGATGGAGGTAAACAGCTCCACAGATAATGTACTTTATCTTGGTTGTTGGCTTATTTCCAAGTTACTAGGCTACAGCTATAAATGAATTTCTGGGAGTGGAGTCAGACTGTTTCTGTTTCTAGAAATTTCTGTCAATAGAAAACGACTTCCACGGAGGAGCTTACTGTTCTGTTCTCTGCTCTCCTTCAGACTTGAAGCTGTTGTTGTACTACCATATGCGTCTTTTTCCTCTCATAGCTTTAAAGTCTATATTTAGAGCATGAAAATGCTGAACTTTTTTTTAATTTTCAGACATTATGATGAAGAGAGGTCTTGACACATTCAGTGCTGAGTGCTGATATCATGGACAGCCATCTTAGATGATAGTGGACATTGCAGTTTATTGTTCTTTATTTCAAAAATGTGATGCTGAAGATTAGAATAGTCTCACTTTTTGTCGTATATGGAATAATTTATTGATCAAATTGCTTATTGAATATAATTGTCCGGTGTAGGAAGAGCACTTCTATTTTGCATATTGTTAACTGTTCATTTAAGACATAAAGAGAATATATATCTGTTTGACAAGTTTATCAATGAAATTACAGTCTCATCATTTCTTTTTCTGGTAAGGGGAATATCAAAACTTAGTTACATCCCGAGCTACCGGTTGACAATACAGATGCATGAATAAGATTATGAGTGTGATTAGTTTAAGACTTTCACTGAAAGGCTGTCCTACTCGCATGGGATTTGTCAGGCCAACTTTGGTTTTTGGCTAGAGTGTGCAAGATATTTACCAGATTCACTGGTTAAGGGGTGATCTTCCATCAAAGTATCTCTAGTACTCCTGTATCCTGAGCTTCATTTGGTTGGTCTGTTTGGGATGAAATTTGGGATAAGTTTTTATCTCAATCCTATTTTGTGGATAGAGTAATTAAAATCAAGAAGATCTAAGATGTAGGACTTTAGATACTCATATATGATTCATCTCCTTGTCACATGTATGGTAGAATTAATATGAAGCTATTATGTACAGATAGATTCTTTTTCCATTTTTTTAGACATTCTCATAATAAAATTTGGGAATTACAGGAAAAGATGAGGCCACCATGTGGACAGAAACTTCCTCCCTAGAGATGAACTCATCATAGATGGTGTGCAGAGGCACTGACCATTCCTCTGACCAAGCATTGTGTTTCCTATCCGATTTCATGCTTGGGATAACCTTATAAATTAGTTTTTCTTATTTCATTCAATAAATTTGAAACTGTTGAATAAAGAAGTAAAGACTATTATCCGTAGTGGCTCCTGAGGTAAGCAAAATACACATATAATTTCCCATTCAAACCTGGATACTTTGAGAGTGAAAGGGGTGCCATTAAAGATAACAGGTGTGAATGAGAACTTACGGTAACTATCTTAGTTCCTTTTTCATTGCTGGGACAGAATACCCAATACCCACAACTTAAGGGAGGAGAGATTTATTTTAGGTCGCAATTTCAAAAGGTCACAGACCATTTACAGGTGGGTGGCTGGAAAATGGTGGAATGGCACGGTAGGGCTGGAACTGAGTTCAGAGCCGGGGCTGGAGCTGGAGCCAGAGATCCTTCCTCGTGGCTTGGTAGGACAAAGCCAAGTCTGAGAGGATGGGCAGAACCAGCACACACCCTCCTGGTCCAGGCCCAGGCATCCTCCCCTTCCAGCCAGGTCCCGCCTTCCAACAGTACACAGTGTCTATAGGTTCATGAGGCTTTTAAAAGGGGCACACTCCAGATCCAAATGAAAACAGTAACTCTCCTACTCAGGTGCAGAGTAGGGGGTTGTTCATTGCATGTCTCCATTCCAGAGCATGCCAGCTGTCCATCAACAGGCCATTGGCTCCAGCTGCCCCGTCCACAAATGAACTTGTAAGGCATGTATTGAATAGGTTTGTGAGGATGAGTCCTGTGCTGGGTATGGAGCTACAGAGAACCTCTAAGGACAGGTGAAAAGTTCTTGAAACATCTGCTCGAGATCTTAGGAAACAGAGAAAAGGTTTTTATTGGGGGGTGGGGTGGGGATTGTGGTTTTTCTTGTCCTAAAAAAAATGCTTTTACATGCTTCACTTAAAAGAATGGATCTGTGTGCTGGGGTATAGCTCAGTGGTGATAGTGTTTGCCTAGCATGAGAGAGGCCCTGGGTTTGATTTCCCAGTACCAGGGAAGTTGGGTGTGGTGATGCACACCTATAGTCCTAGCACTTGGGAGGCTGAGGCAGGAGGATTTCCATGAATTTGAGGCTACACAGTGAGGTCAGGACCAGCTTGGACCACAGAGTGAGACCTTGTCAAAAAGAATGGATTTACTTTAGTATTTAAAAGGAAAACAAAGTCAACTCATATCATATAAGGCAAATCTCTTTGTAGGCATTGGCTGTTACGATGTGGTGATACTCAGAGTTTTCTTGACATGCGTGCACAGGACCCAAAGCCCGTCAGTGGTCACCTCCCTTACAGAGAGCAGCTTAGTATTTGTGTATTGTCTATACACATCTCTCATAAACTTCAAATTATTTCAGTTACTTTCAGTAGCTACTACAGTGTGAATGTTATGTAAATAATAGTTGTTCTCTAGTGTTGTTTAGACCCTAGACCTGTCCAACCTAAGGCTTGTGGTTTTTTTTTTTTTTTGTCCTCGTTTTTGTTATAATAAAAAAGTTGTGGAAGGAAGTTTTATTACTTGTATAAATCCAGTGTTACATACTTTGAATGTGGCTTCGCTCCAAAAAGCCAGGGCGAGTAAACCAGCAGGCCACAGGTCGGGCAGACTTGGTGATGACAAGAGAAAGTCTGTGTAATATATCTGATTATGGTTGACTGAAGCCATAGATGTGGAACCCACAAATTTTGAAGGGCTGACTGTAATGAATTTAGTAGTAAGATGTAATTTACCACCTCTGTTTTTAGCTTCATGTGTATGTGGCTGTTATAATCATGGCAAATCTGTGTAATATAATCAGTCCTGTGAAACGTTAATATAAAAATTGTGGCTCTCAAATATTCTACACTCCTAGTCTTGCCACACTGCCTTGGCAAGCCTTTATGCCTCTGAACATAACACACGCATGTGAAACACGGCAGAGGCTCAGTCTCAGAGATGCATGAAGCACAAGGCTCTTATAAATGATACCACAGACCAACCATGAAAAGTAATAAAGAGCTTCACACAGCATCTCAGGATTTATTTGGTCACAGTGTTATGAGCTCTGGCTGCCTTCTAAGACATCTGAGGTGAGGAAGCAGAGGTTTCAGAACAGAGCAGTTCTGCAAATACCACAGGCAATAAAAAAACGACACTTGTCATCGGCAAGTGCCAAAGAATGATAGAGTATTCAGGAGTCACTGCTGGAAACTTAGAGCAAGCAGGTGATGGGTAAGAGTTAGGCACTTGGTTGGACATTTGGGATTTCACTTTCAGTTAAGAACTGCTATTGACCTTTGTCGTACACCCAGATTAATAGGCGGTCTGCAGCCTGAAACTTGGACCAAAAAGATTCAGTTCCATGCTAGGTAAAAAATGCAACTTTGTGGTAATGAAGAAAAAGCCCTCCACTCTTCTCAGGAGTGACAGTAAGACCTGGGGAGGGCTTGGGCAGGGGGGAGTCAGAAATTGCACCTGTCACTCTGCTTTGCGTGAGCCACTCCTGGAAGAGCACAGCATCTCTGATTGTCTGTATGAAGGGCTAGGGTTTTCCTTGGAAATAGGAGAACTACCTACTCTGAGACAGAAAGCAGGCCTGGAAGACAGAGACATGGCAAGGGGAGCTGGGAAGCAGCCCTGATGGGGAGCAGCAGCTCTGAAGAGGGGAAACGGGATGATACACAGCTGCTGTATTGCTGTGGGTAACGCAAGGCTGGGTGGGTTGGGTCACAAGGCCCGCCAGGAAATCAGGCACTCTAGGGCTGCTGTGTTCCCTGTTCCTGTGACCCCATGTTACCTAGCTTGTGAGCCTCTGTTTTTTTCTGTGAAAGTGGGCAAGTTGGGTCAGTGCTATCTAGTGTGATTTCTAGCTCTGAAAGACTTCCACGCTAAGCCAATGAACTGTCCTTGCAGGGCTTGCCAGTATGGCTCGATAAACATTTACCAAGGGCTTCTATGTCAGGTCCAGGCACAAAGATGACTCTAGCTTCTGACTCAGGTTGTGCCCTGACATAAACTTGGTGCTGAAACTATAAGAAGAACAAATAGTTCACTCTCATAATGCAGTTCTGATGTACCAGCCTATGCTATGTGTCCTTTCATCTGTTAGCTCCCAGTCTCTTAATCTCTCCCTCTCTCTCACACACACACACGCACACATGCATGCATGCATGCACCACACACACACAGTGCTGATTTATCTATAGAGGTGAGGAAACTGAGGCATAGAGAGACAAAGTAATTTGCCCTGGGTTTCATAACAAGTGGCAGAGCCAGGATTTCAGCTAAGAGAGCCTGTGTAGTTGCTGTGGGAGGTGTGTTGTGGTCATTCTTTTTCTGGCTCCACTGCTGGACTGTTTGCTAGCTTCCTGTATCTGTCCTGTTAACTGTCTTCTCCCTAATATCTGGCTCAGTATAAGCTTTTCATTGGTTTTAGTCCCTAACACTATATCCCCACCCCAAAAAAGTTCTTGTTATTTTTTTTTGAGTGGATGGATGGATTAATGAAAGTATAGGTGAGTGGATGGATGGATAGATAGGAGATAAACAGTCTGTAGTCAAGGAGTTTAAAGTCTTAAGAGGAAAATAGCCCCATAAACAGCAAATGTGGGTGAGTTTCTGTTGGGAAGCATGTTTAGTCCAGTTGGGGCGTCGGGAATAACGTGGAGCTTCACTGAACCTTCTGAGTTGTGTAGTTTTCCGACTCCAGAGGGACAGGTATTGCCTGCAGAGGGTCCCAGATGGTTAATACAGCATTCCCAGAGTTGAGAGGATGGTTCTTGGGGGAGGGGCAGGTTGGGTAACCCTTCCCCAGGGAGGCATTTGTCCTCACTCTTTACACAGAGGAGGGCACCTGAAAGAGTTTAAGCAGTGATGTGGCTTGGACAGATTTGATTTCTGACAGGCTTTCTGGCCTCTCTTTGAGTAGGAACCGGAACAAGACTGGGCCGAAGGGGCAGGCTGTTGGAGGGCTCAGTGAGAGGCCTTAGGAACCTGAAGTTGGAAAGGAGCGGCTGAGGATTTCAAAGGAGGGTGACTCTGAACTTGGGGTACACCGAGTTCAAAGCATGGTGGGGATGTTGATGTGTGCTCAGGAGTCACATATGGGGCAAAACTTTGCCTGGGAGGGTGAAGGTGAAGATCAGGATAAAAGGTCTGCTTAAGCCTTGCCAGCATCAAGCTGCTCTTAGGGCCAGGAGAGTGATGTCACCTTGAGAAAGGGCTAGCTGTGGGAAGATTGCTGAATTCTGCACTCACTGGCAGAGCCCAAAAGAAATCCTGCAGGAATGGCGAGAGAAGCCTCGTCCTGCCTGTGCGAGCAGGCCATAGATTTTATGGGACAAAGAATCCTGACCATGGAAAAAACATTTTTGAAACCTTATCGGTGTGCTTGGCACATTTGTGAACCTGTATATACTTGGATACATTTGCGCTTTTTAAAATCCTTGTGAGGTCAGTGTTGTTCTAGTCCCCATTTTATAGATGAGTAAAATGAAGCACAGAGAGGTGAAGTCACCAGTTAAATACTGTTACATGTATCCCATGACCAGAGACCCTTGGAAGGATGAAACCTGTTGAGATTTTATTGATTTGGTTAATTGGGAATCTCTGAGGACCTCTGCAAATCCTCTCGAATGAATTGGAGGCGCTGAGAAGGACAGGAGGTGTTGGGGCTGTCTTGACAAGACGGAGAAGGATCAGGAGAAGTTTTTTTTTTTATTTTTTAAATAAGAGAATGGTCATGGGCTTAGAGCAAAACTAATTCAGAGGGGAATATTAAAAATAGGCACGAGGGGAGCAGGATAACTGTGAAACATGGGCCAGAAGTACTGAAGAGAGAGAGAGAAAAACGGAGCCTTTTCAGAATCGGAGGGGATTGTCAGACTCCATTGATATGAATCATCCAGAGTAGGAAAACGCCTGGAGCTGGAGGGTGAAGAGGAGTGCTGGGTAGAGCCAGGGTTTCCTTTCAGGGTGATAGAAGTATTTGGAATTAAATAGAGATGATGATACACAATGTGGTGGATGTACTAGGCATCAAAGAATTGTAACTTTGTTTTTGGTAGTGGCATTAGGGATCTCTCTAGGGCCTCGGGTGTGTTAGGTGAGTGTTCTGCCTGGGAGCTCCACTCCCAACTCGAGTTAATGTATTTTTTTTTCTCCCATTTTGTTGATATGTATAAGCACAAAATTTAAGGTTTACAGTGAAGTTGAGCATTTTGTACACATATGTATCTTGTCCAGGTGACAAGGGCTTTCCCACTCTT
Source organism: Ctenodactylus gundi (assembly GCA_004027205.1). Lineage (NCBI taxonomy): Eukaryota > Metazoa > Chordata > Mammalia > Rodentia > Ctenodactylidae > Ctenodactylus > Ctenodactylus gundi. The sequence goes on along the minus strand of PVKB01001197.1, from coordinate 164,834 downwards.
CTTTTGTCCCTCCCCCTGCCCACCCCTCCCTCCCTCCTGGTTCACTTTGTCTTTCGTTTCAAGTTCCATGAGATAGTTGTTACCTGGGTCTCTCATATCAGAGAGACCATTCAATGTTTCACCTTCTGCTTCTGACTCACTTCACTAAGCATGATGTTCTCAAGTTTCTTCCATTTGCCCACAAAGGCCTCCACGCTGTTGGACTTTATAGATGCATAGTATTCCATTGTGTATGAATACCACAGTTTGTGTATCCACTGGTCTGTTGATGGGTATTTTTGTGACTTCCACACTTTAGCTATTGTTAGTTGTGCTGCTATGAATATGGGTATACATGTACCTCTGTTATGCGTTGTTTTGACCTCTTTTGGAAATACTCCCAGGAGGGGTGTTGCTGGATAGAAGGGGATTAATGTATTTTTATTTTTATGTTTTTTGTTTTTTTGAGACAGAGTCTCTCTGTAGCCCAGATTGATCCTCAACTCACTGGTTGTAGCTCAGGCTGGCCTTGTACTAAGGTCAGAACAGATGCCTGCCTCAGCCTCCTGAGTGCTGTGATTACAGGCCTGTGTCACCACATCGGGCTTTTTGTGGTATTGGGGAATTGAATTCAGGGCCTTGTGCTCATGAGGCAAATGCTTTAACTGCTATGCCATTCCTCCATTCCTGAATTACATATTTTCGATTCCATGTTGTATGTGAATTTTGCATCAGTTAAAAAATTGGAGGCCAAGAAGTGGGCTGAGAATGAAGTACGTTATTTCTTTGGGTCCTGCTGTCTCCGGGTGGCTTTGTTCTGTCTTTGCAACCCCTGAGGTTTTCCTGGGGACTAGAAGGAGGCATGGTGAGATCCAGCCTGGTCTGTCCATTATGCTGCACACAGCGCGTTGTGAGTACCCATTGAGCGTTGTGGGGAGGGAAAGAGCTGGGAGTGGACGGAGGCGTAGATCCGTAGAGGGGCAGAGGCAGTGCAGATTTGGACACAGGGAAGTCAGTGGAGCTGGCTAAGGAAAAGAAAAAGCCTGGATCTGTTATTACCTGACAGTTTGCAGAAGTGCAGGGCGAGAAGTAACCTGGTGTAACCCCTTTTGTGTGGTTACTCTGTATTCATTTACTTTTTTATTATTTGTTACTGTTGGAAAGCCTGAGTGCAGAAGAGAAAGTGGACTGTGAAGTGGAGCCCTAACTTATTAAAAGGTGGGGACTTAGTGAGCGCGTGGAATGAGGGCAAAGAACCAGGAGGAAAAGAAGGCGTTGGGGGAAGTGATTCAGGGAGCTCAGGGGATCTGGGGAGGAGAGGCTGTGGACCGTGGAGAAAAAGGGAAGGAATGATTCCAGGACTGGTGAATGAAGAACCGGCCATTCGTGTTGAGAGTTCCCACTGGGACAGTGAGCTGGGCCCCATTGTGTCGGGTCTGGGACTCCTTGTGTATGGTCTGGGTAGTGAAGCCCTGTCACGGGGCTCTCAGCGGTCACAGTGTTGCCAGCCCAGGGCAGTGAGTTCCAAAATGTGGTGCTCAGGCAAACTTTTGGACCATGAGAAGAAAAGATGAAAACTTACTTTTACTTTCTCCCAAAGAACTGAACATCTTAAATTTTGCTTATGCTTTTACAATTTAGAAGTGTATCTTTTTATTTTAAGATAAATTGATAGATATTAGGACGGCATGCTTATTTTTGGCTGATGGGATACCTGACTGAAAATAGTTTCAAAGGCTACTAGTTTGGGAAGTTAGATGGGTCTTTGAGAGTAATGTCACCTGGGGGCCCTGTCCCATAGCTTGTGGTAACAGAAGCCACGTGTGTCTGCACCTTTCCCCTTTCATTCTGACCACCCTGACATGGCTGTCTCTTAAACCGTTCTGTGTGTAGACACCACGGTGGGTGGTTACAGGCCATTTTGTTGGCTCAGTACTCCCATGTGGAACTGGAATCTTCACTACCAGTAGTTTCTGGAGTTTGCCTTCCCCCATTTTTTTTTCAACTGAGGTGCTTGTTTCTACTCCTGATGTACTTGGATGCAGTTTCTTTTTCAAAAAAAAAAAATGGTGCTACAAGTTCATTTATAAATTGACCACATACAGCTTGGGGAATTGGTGTATATACATATCTCTTTTTGGTCTGTTTTCACATTCATTCCCCTCCCCTACTCCATTTCCTCTTCCCCTGTCCGTCTACAAGAAGTCTCTCTGTTTCCTATCTCTTCTGTTACATTTTTGCCTTTTCAGGCATTAATATTTTATCTTTATCAAAAGTGAGACCATATGATACTTAACCTTTTGTGTCAGGTTTACTTCACTGCTTTATGGTCTCAAGATATACCCATTTTCTTTCAGATGCTTCAAATTTGTGTTTATTTATGGCAGTGTAATACTCTACTGCGTATCTATACACACCACATTTTCCTTATGCCTTCATGTAGGCTGCTTTCAGGATTTACCTATTACGAGTTGGGCTGCTATACACATGGTGTGCGTATGTCTCTGTGCTAGGACGTCTTTATCTCTCTTGGTAGGATGCCCAGGAGAGGTATCACTGGGTCAAGTGGGATTTCTATTCAAGGAATCTCCAAAGTGATTTCCATAGTGGTTGTACTATTTTACGCCCCCGCCACAGTAGAACAGTGTTCCTTTTCCTCCTTGTTCTCACCAACCTTTTTGTTCTTTCGCATCCCTACTGGTAATCATTCTTGCTGGTGTGAGATGCTGTCTTCATGTTGTTTTGATTTGCATTTCTCTAATGGCCCATGATGCAGTTTTCCTTAAAATTTAAAGTAATTTAAAGTAACTAGCAAGATTTAAGGAGTGAGGGACAGGAGGAGCCAGATGATCTGCCTTCTCTTTCTACAGCTGTGGCTAGCAGGTGTGCTCCTAGGCAAGTTGCTTAACCTCTCTGAGTTCCAGTTTCATTTTAAGATCTGAGAGTTACACATCTTGAGACTATTAGACTTAGTGAAGTGAATCAGACCCAGAAGATTAAGTATCATGTTGTTTCTTTAATAGGAGAAACCAAAACTATAAATAAGTAAAAGAGCCAAATAAGAGATCCGGTAGGAAACTGGAGGTAGCTCTGTGGAGGGAGAGGGGATGTGGGGAAGAGAGCGAGGGTGGGAGAGGGGGAGGGAGGTGGATGTGGTGGTGATGCAGTGTGCATGTGCGCCCAGTCCTCATGCTCAATGTAGCTGCTGTGTATTACAAATACGTAAAATAAAAATAACTTGTGGGGAAAATCTGAGAGTTGATTGTTTGATTAAAGTTGTAGGAAAAGTAAGAGTAGATGATACATGGGAAAGTTCTTTAAACTTACTCGGACTTAATGAATGCCATTTCTTTCTCATTCTTGACATGCCCACCAGGGGCACTCCCTCTGTTTCTTCTCACACTCTTGTCCTGTACGTTTTCACCCTGGGGGGAAAGATGGCTTGAGAACAAAGGGTATTTTGCTGAGACTTCCAATTAGGCCCGGAGGCTGGTTGGCTGCTGGCTGGCTTTTTATTTATTTCTTTTATTTGTGGTACTTGAGATAGAGCTTAGTGCCTTCACACTGAGCTCTATTCCCAGCTCATTTTTATTTTTGATTTTGAGACAGTCTCACTAAGTCGCCAAGTTGCGTAGGCTGTGCTTGAACTTGTGAATCTCCGGCTTCAGTTTCCCAGCATGCTGGGATAATAGGCCTGTGCTGCTGGACCTGGCTCATTAGACTGTGTTGAAGGTGACAGAGATGTTGGTCAGCCTGTTCTTTTTCTTTCTTTTTTTTTCTCCAATGTGATTTCCCTTTACTGGGTTCCTTTCCCCAGTCTTTATCCTGCTTTACGGAGAGTCTTAGGTGTTCCGGGGAATTTTAGCATATTTAAGGAGAGATTTGGTGTGTAGTGTGATGTTTACTGTTTAAATAACTAATTCATGGTGTGCCTGTCCTACCCACTTAAATGCCTGAAGAGGAAATTAATGGGGACGAAAAATTAAAATACTACCCTACTCTCTGCCACTCCATTTCACATACCAAGCAGAAGCAAATGAGTTCCGAGAACATGTGGAATCAAAATGTTTGGCTAGGGTCATTTCTAAAGCCTCTTGGTAGATGTGGATGAAGAGTTTCCTATTGAAGACAGTGCTGTTGTTGTTGCTCCATGGATTTGAGCTGGCATGGCACTGGGGACCTTCTCAACTGGTTTGCAACGTTGCATAGGCCAGCACCTCCTGGGCTGCTGCTGACGTGTACCGCTAGGTTTCTGCTTGAGTGCCCAGTGCCTACTCCGACTCTTAACACTGCCATTTTCTCCTGCACCTCGCTGCAATGAAAGAAATTTTTAAAAAGATTATCCTAGAGTCATTAGGAAAGTTTGCCTATGAAGAAAAATAGGGCATTGAATTTCTTAGCTTAGCCTATGCTAGGTTAAATGGCTCTTCCTCATAAAGCATGAATGCCTTTTAAATTAGAACTGGAATTTCAATACAAATGTTAACATAGTTTAGGTTTTCTTTCTCTTTTTCCGAGAGACTGATTTGTATCCTTAGTTTTTCTTTGTTTTAATTCTTTGTCTTTTTCCTGTTCTGAAATTGATCCCAGGGCCTTCACCCTGAGCTAATCTCCAACCCCTTTTTAAATTAATTTTATTGTATTTTGATACAGACTTTCACTAATTTGCTAAGTTGCCCAGGTTGGGCTTGAACTTGCAATCAATCCTCCTGTCTCCGACACCCACGTTGCTGGAATTATAGCCACTTACTACCACTACTGGCTTAAAGTTCTTAAGAATTTTATTTATTTATTTATTTATTTATTTATTTATTTGGTAAGGGATGTGAACATTAGAATAATTCGAGAAAAGAGCCTGGTGCTGTACTCCAAGTATTACAGCTATTTGTTATGTGGTAAATGATATTTTAAATTTAGATTAAAGAAACAAAAATGTATTTGGGTTCCGTGTAGGCAGCATAGCACTAAATGAGAGACTTAGAAAGTTTCAAAAAGCCCCCTATTGAAGTCCCAAGATATTGGCTCTCGTGTGATGGATGTCTTCAGGCAAATAAAACAGTTGAGTCTTCTTAGTGGAAGAAGCAGGGATCTTTTCACATGAAGTGGCACTTGAAAAATATTGCTGTAATTAAAATATACAGTGTAGTTAGTTTGAGGAAATACACAGTTTTCACGTCCTGACAAAGCCTGAGTGACTTAAAAAAAAGAGAGAACAGCCTACTGGAAATTAATACAAGGTCAAGTTAAAGTTACTGGTGTTTTTTTTTTTTTTCCTTCTGTCCTTCTGTCTGAGGGCTTACATCTGGTGGTAGAATTGATGGTGAGATGAGCAAGTCCTGTAACTCCATTCTCTTCTCTCTTCTTCCATCTCTCTTCTCATCCCCTTCCTCCTCCTATATCTTGGATGGGTAAAAACTTCTCTTTATGTGCATTGAATTCTCACTGGCATTTTCAGTTATGAGTATAGGTGTAAATGAAAGCACAACAGCCATCCTTTAGGATTTGAGGGGTATTGGCTCCAGGATACCACGTGGATACCAAAGTCAAAAATGCTCAAGTCCCTTCTATGAAATGATGTACTGTCGGTTGGGAGCATCATACATTGTGTTTACACTAACCTTCCTGGTGCAGCTCATTTGCTTGCTGGAGTCTCTTATTGCAGTCCGGAGACATGGTAAACACAGGATGCATGGGGGCTGCTACCAGCATAATGTAGCGTGCCATTTTACTGTTACGGCTTTTAAAAAAAATAAGTACACCAAAATGATTATACAGGTATAGTAAATACCCAGACTAATAAAGTAGTCACTTATTACCATGAGCAAGTATTATATACCATATGTAATCATAATTGTTCTATTTTTTCTTTTGAGGTAAGGTCTCTCACTCTGTAGTCCAGGCTGATCTTGAGCTGACTGTGTAGCCCAGGCTGGCCTACAACTCAGGGCAGTCCTCCCTGCCTCAGCCTTCCACAGTGCTGGTATTACAGATGCGCACAACCTGCCCAAACTTTATCGCTGGACTTTTATGTAACTGGTAGGGCCATGGGTTTGTTTATAATACCAGCATCAGTACACACAGACAGATGAGCTATGTTTTGTGCTACCACCTAATAACGGCAATGAGACCACTAGGCAATAGTGAGATGGGAGACGGAGGGTCAGTTAGGTGGGGAGGGACTGGGGTCCATGGAACAAAATGGGGGTCCTAGAGCCAGTAGTGAGGGCAAGGGAAGCCTCACCAGATCCCGATGTTTTAGATAGTTCCATAGCTTTTCTTGCTGGAGTGCTTATGGGGATGCCAGCCATGCCTGCAAAGAACATGACCAGTCCCATGTTAGGTCAGAAGCTTCCACCGACAGTGTGTGGCCAGGCACGTGGTGGGCCAGTGCCTGCATGCAGCAGAGGTGGAGGTACTTGACTGATGAGAAAAGTAAAGAGGAAGAAAACCTGCCAGTCAGGCTAAATTTCTCTGAGACCCATTAAAAACCCATGTGCTAAGAGCTCTCATTGATAACTTGCTTTGGGACTCCTTCCCTGTCCTTATCTTTCAAATAACTATTGACACATGCCTTACAACTTACTTTCTTCAACCATGATTTCATTCTTTAATACTGTGAGACAGTAACTCTCATGACACACCACCCCAGGACTTCTGGTAACAATAGAAAATTTCCAACTTCATTATAACCTTATGGGACCACCATCATACATGTGGATCCTCCTTAATGGAAATGTCCTTGTGTGGCTCATGACTGTAAGTACTGGATGCTCGCAGGTGGTCCTACTGTCTAGCCAACACTAAAGAAACATTGGTTTGAATGTTTACATCTCTTTGATCTGATTCTTCAAATAAGAAATCAAGTTTGAAGCTGAGCCTGGCACACACTTGTAGTTCCAGCTACTTGGGAGGCTGAGCTGGGGGGATTGCTGAGTGAGACCAGCATGGGTAACATAGTGAGACCACATTTCAGCATACATACATCCATACAGTTTCAAGTTCTTAGTAGAAAGCTCAACTCTGTCACCTTTTTAGAGATAACTACTATTGAAAGGTTTTGTGCGTACACAGGATTGTAGCCATACACATTCCACCGTGTATCCATGTTGGGATTATACTGTTTATACCATTCAGGTATCCTGCATCCATTTTTTCATTTATAGAGAGCTTTCATGACCAGTTAAAGTTGATCCTTAAGTTTAAAGTTCTCTCTCTGTAATGCATTTAATTTGCCTGAAGCAGGGAATCTAATCCTATACTCAGCCTGTGAATAATTTCCATGCCATGATTTCTCTCATTTATTTATTTTTCTTTTAAAAATACATTCATTTTTTTAAATGACAACTTTTAAAATTTATTTTGGTAAAAAAATTCACATGACATAAAATTTAACGGTTTTTTATATACATGATTTCCAAATTCTGTAACACATTAGAACCATGGAGTTTGGAAAATTAGTATCTGTGTCCACCCCTTTTTCAGAGGTTCATCCCTTTTCTATTTGACCATTGCTTCTCTTTCTACCCTCTCATTCATGTTGGGAACTTTTTATATTATTGTTTTTGTGCATTTCATAAGGGGGGCACCCATCTATAGTCAGTCTTTAGTGCTTGCTCCATTTCACTGAACATTATTGACTTTAGGGGAGTTCAGATGCTTCATACCTGTCTTTCTTTATGGCTGCATAGTATTCCATTGTTTTGTTTCAGATGGTATCTTGCCAGATCCAAATCCTGCCTCTCCATGCTCTTCATATAGGTTGAGTGTCTATAGTTTAAAAATCCAAAATGCTCAAAACTTGAAAGCTTCCTGAGCACCAACATGATACTGCCAGTGGAAAACTCTACACTTGGTTTCATGTGACAGTTCACAGGTAGAATGTAGGTGCCCTAAAATATTGTTTAGAATTATTTTCAGCCTATTTGTGTAAGATACATATGAAACCTAAATGAATTTTGTATATGGAGTGTTCACTGTATGGTCCCATCTGCAAAATTTCTCAAAATTATTTACGTGCAAATATTCCAATATTTTAACAATCCAAAATCTAAAATACTCTAGTCTGGGCATTTTTGGTAAGAGATATCCCACTTTGATTCCTATTACCTGTAGACTGCCTTAGGGTTTGATTTAGCAGGATTGAAGCTTGGGTTAGGTCTCCGTTTTGCATAATTACAAAGCCAGTAAGTCATGAGCAAGTGAGGCAGAAACTTTCAGGGGCCTGTTGTTGAGCAGAAGACAGGCTCGCTCCCAATGTGACAACTCAGCTGTTGACAAAAGTTGACATTTTTCAGGCCACTGGTAGTTTATAGAAACATTACCAGAGGAAAAGAAAGGAAGTAAAATTAAAATCAATTAGGGTTATATTTTGAGATTTAAAAAAAAAATTGCCTGTTAAAAAATTTGGAGTGCCAAAAGCTTCATTGGTAAAGGGGGTGAACTATGTTGATCTCCAGGATATACATGAAATTATCTTTTCACTTCTAAACCATTCTTAGAATGAATCAATCGTTCTTTGACTTCAGCTGTATATAAACAGCAAGTTAATAAAATAGGGCATGACTCTGCTATCCCCAGTTGGGTGGAAAAGACAACAGAGCTTACTAGAAAGGCAGCTATCTGGACCTCCCAACCCTAAGCATAGAGTCCGCACTTATAACCGGCACCCCAGATAGTCAAGAAACAGAACATAGCGTAGGAAACACAGTGACCGAGGCTTGATCAGGTGACTTCTCCTTCTCCTCCACCTCCTTCTTTTTGCCTGTTTAATCAGAATTATAGCATTGTTTCTGGACTTCCTGCGTTGACCTCCATTCTTCCCTCAGCCTGCCCAGACAGACAGAAGCACCAGAGTTTCCCTTGAGAAGGCTCCTGGTGCTACTTGGTGGTAGATGCTGACTTGTTTAAAAACAAAGAAGTAAAACCTTCCATCAACCTGGTGGTCTCCCTGAAGAGGTTGGAGAAGTAATCCGGTGGTGTCTGTTTGTTTCCAGCCTGTGTTGTTATTAATCCTGTTATGAATGATAATGCTTTCCATTTACTGGCTTGCTGTCTCTGAGGAGTTTTCTGTAGTGCCTGCTAGACCCTGCTGGGTGATTAAGCCACTCACTCAGCATCTTACAGGCCGCTGGAGGACTATTTGCTTATGGCAGATGACTGTATTTCTCAAGCCTTTGCTGAATGACGTGTTAACTATTTCTTAATAGCTCCTGGGAAGAGAAGGCCCTGTGCTGCTGTAGGGGTTGAGGTCAAGAGAGATGGTGTTCACTGTCTCCTGTCTTTTCTCGAGGTCCGGAGTCGAGTTAGCACTACTTTTTGCTAAGATTTAGTATCATGTGGAGGAAAAGAAAGATTGAGCCCTTCTTAACAGGAGATAATTACTTTAATACTTTTGCAAACAAGGAAGGTAAGCATTCTGGGAGGTTAGGGTAGGAGGATCTCAAGTTCATGCCCAGCCTGAGAAACATAGCAACCTAGTGAGAACCTGTCTCAAAAATTTAGAAAATGGGCTAGGGAGGTAGCTCAGTACGAAAGTGTTGGGTTCAGTTTCTGTTATCACCAGCAAACTAAACTGAAGCAGACAGAGGGAGAGAGAGAGAAAGGAAAGGAGACCATTTACTGCCATTTACTCATCAGGTTTTACAATTTCAATTTACGGTGCAGAGACTTTGTGGCCACCTAAGGCAACAAATGCAAGCAAGAGGAATGTGGAACAGATGAGGGGTGGAGGAATAGTCATGTGAGAGTTTCCAAGGGCACTCTTAACTATTTCTGTAACCTTTTATGATGAAGCCTTTCAGAACTCCCAAGTCCAGGTGGCCATATCCTAACTGTAGTAGTAAGTGGGGCTGTGACTTCTCCATAGAAGGAAGCAGTCCTCCTTTGAACCCCTGCTTACCCTTAGCCTCCATATTCCCTGGACCCTGCCATTTCCACACCTGGCTTGTTTATGCTTTCACATTGGGCTTGTCCATGAAGATTCAAGAAACTATGGAGTAGTCATCTTGGGGCAGGAAAAAGCCTGGGCACAGTTAGGCAATCACCTGGTTAGGCTTAGTGGCTTATTGGAAAGTTGGTGTGTCCCCACTGCTGGCATAGATCTGCCAGTGGTATTGAGTCTTAGGCTGTGCAGGATGTGTAGATGGAAGTCTCCATCTTCCATCTACACACACGTGTACATGCACAGTGCCTGTATGCACATACATGTATATGCATGCATACTTTTTCTTTAAAGTCAGATGGCATGGATCATACTTTAACCCAAGAAAATAATTGAATACTTGGTCTCTGTAAGACTGTTTTACTAAAGGTAGGACTTTTCTAGGAATGCAGGCAGCTCTGACAAATACGCTGTCGTCCTTTCCCTAACGAGCTGTGAGGCAATCAGAGTAATTAGAGAGAAACTCTGCTTGTTAAAATACAGGTCAGAAGCGCCAGAAACATCTTGTTACATCTGAGTTTGAATCTGGTCAATATTCATGAGAGACAGTGGTGAGCCGTCTTGGTCATCTGTGACCTTGTCTGCAAAGAATGGACATTTCCTTCTAGTTGACAGTGTCACTTAGACTGAAGAGGCCATGTGTGGATTTTCTAACATAGAGTATGGTCTTGCGTTTTGGATTGACCCTATAGGATAAGAACATTGTTAGTCCTCATTCCCACTTTCTGATCGAAGGTGGAGGGGATGGCTTGAGATGTGCTCTCTTTACTCAGGGTCAGGAGTTTTAGAAAGTCTTAAGCAGCTGATGGGACGGCTTGCCGCCACTTGGTTACTGCTGTTGCCTTTGCCCGGCTCTGGCCCAGGTCGCTGTCACTCCTCGCTTGGAAGATGTAGTGGCCTCTGCTTCAGTTCCCCTTCCGTTCTGCATCCACACTGAGCCTTTTCACTTCCCTGCACAAGTTAGTGTGGCTGTCAGTTCCAGTCTTGTCCTAGCTGGGTGATGTGAGCAACTTCCCTGGCTTTTGTTCTCAAGTATAAAATGAAAGAATGATAATAATGCAACCTACAAAATTTATTGTAGGAATTATACTTCATGGGAAACACTTAGGACAGTGCCTGGCACATAGGAAATGCTGAAAACGTTTAGGTGTTTTTTTCAGTGCTGGGAAGCAAACCCAGGGCTCCGCCCATGCTAGGCAAGTGTTCTACGGACTGCTGAGCTACATAACGTTCTTTCTGGGTGCCAGGGACTTTTCATGGCTCCTCACCCTTCTGCACTGCATTTTGATCCTGACGTGAGACATAGCCAGTTTTGAAACAGCCCCTTTTAATTTTAACGTTAGTGTTATGCCTAAAACTCAGGACTCTCCTTGTTAAGCTTAGTCTCTAACACAGGCTCTTGATCACACCTGTGAGGACTTGCATAGTTCAGGACCCGGTGTTGTCTCCTGCTTATCATTTGCAACTTCTGCTTCCCTTGGTTTCACAGCCACCCTGCCTTCTTTAGGGCATCTCCAGAGCACCATGTACTGTCCTGCTCCAGGGCCTTTGAACCAGCTTTGTTTGGATTTAGTGTTTATTCCCATTGGCTCCTCTGTCACATTAGCTTTACTGCTCCTCCTCAAGGAGGCCCCCTTCGCCCATGAGGTGAAAGGTGATCCCCTAAAGTCACCACTGTGGTACCTGTCACTCTGTTGTTTTATTTCAGTGTTTGCCACTGTCTGCATATTAATTTGTAGGTTTACTGGGATGAAAACTTCAAGCTGTCTTGGACTGTAAGCGCTATGAAGTGTAACTTGGGCCGTAGCACATAGCACAGGCCAGGCCTACATGGTTGTCTGTATGATGAATGGATCCCCTTAGCACTGTGTGTTACAGAGAGTTTGTTTCCAAAGAGACTCTCGGATACATTGCTAGATCACAGGTCGGCAGGGAGTAAGAGGTTCTCATCCTGTACTAGGTATCAGGAACACCTGGAGGGCTTGTCAAAACCGTGCCTTGTTGGGCTCCTGCCCAGAGGTGATGATACTGTTGCCCTGGAGGAGAACCTGAGAAATTGCATTTCTAATAAGTTACCAAGTGATACCATGCTTTTGTTCTGGGTACCACACTTTGAAAACCACTAATCGAGAGAGAGCAAACAGTTACTCTAGCAATGCCACGAGACCTGCTAGCTTGTAGAATGCCAGCTAGGAAACAAATGTAGGAGAAAAGCCACCATGTGTCATACTTTTGGCCACCTGAGAGAGCTAGCTTATAATCTTCTCCATCCCACTCACCTGTGATGTTCTGTGTGACCTTGCTCTGACCCAAGAGTGGGAAAACCTCTCATTGGCACTTCTTGTGTTGTTCAGCTGGTAAAATCAGGGGCTAGAGAGGATTGAGGTACAGAATCCCTCAGAACGAGAATGTTTTAGAAGAGCTCTTTGTAACTGTGTTGTAAAACCCAAAGCAAGGATCCCAGTGTCTTCTTTGGAGTTAAATTTGAGACAGGTGTTGATAGCAGTGCTTTCCTCAGGTAGTGTTCCTTGTAAAGGACTCCTTTGGTAAGGTCCACCTGAGAGCTCTTTGCTTTCCAGTGCCCGTAGAGCAGACTTCCTCCCCACCAGCCACCACAACATTCTTTTTGGGTGTTAGGAGTTTTTTCTTTCTTATGGGCTCTGCATGGTTCCTTATCGTGCTGTGTCATGAGGGGAGGTGATGGATGGTAATGCTGCACTCACTGTGTTTTGATCCCGACTTGAGACATCCAGTTTTGGTGCAGGCAATTTCTGTTCAGGTAAGTAGCTTTATGTCAAATACCTTGTTTTGTAAAACAGAAACGATGGCATCCAGGGAAACTTAGTGAGCAGAGCCTCCATATAGGGAGGAGCTGAAATCCAAGCCTTGTTGGTCAGTGCTCTTTAACTGTGAGCAAATGATTGAGTCATAATAGTCCTCAGTATCGTCTTTCATGTGGAGATTAGAATAGTGTCTACCTCATAGGAGTTTGGAGAGAGAAAATACTTGTGAAAATGGGTGGAATTCAAGTAAAATACGCAGTTAGTATTATCATGTGCGTTTTCGTTTCTTGATTTGGTAGAGGTATCGCGGCTTTATGTAAGACATTTAAAGGTAAGAAAAAGCCTCTGTTTCTGTGTTCTGTTAAAGGCCCTGAGATTCTTTCCTTCCTTGCTGCCTCCTTGTTTCCTTGATGCCCTAGAGGATTGTTTTGTTTATTTTTGTTGTGACATATCTTTTTAAAAGCTCCTTAAGAGATTCTAGTATCTTTTCCCCTACCCTGCCTTAAAAAATGACAGCTTTTTATTGGTTCTGTGGTTCCTGAATTGCTTTGGCGTTATCTGGAGAGTGAACATGCAAACTCCTGAGCCCCGTGTTGCGGTGTTTTCCTAGGAAGAGGGTGGATTTACACCCAACAAATCAAGAAACACGTGTGCTTGATGAGTGCGGTGGTACAGCCTTGGGTAATGGAAAGCCTCGGTTTCCATGCCTGCAGAATGCAGCTGGGCGTGCACGAGCCGCTGCTGAGGGGTGGTAATGAGGAGATTGGGTGCAGATGTGGAAATCGAGTGGAAGGTTGGAGACCTGCAGTATGTGGGTATAGCTCCTCCTCCTAGTTTCCTCCAAACACCTGAGGATATCTTGTGACGTATAAGAGTGTTCTCATTCCGGTAGCATTCAGCAGAAGCACGAAGAGCAGAGTGGCCTGAGGGACAGCATGGCAGCCAGACGGGTAGGTTTGCATCCTGGCTTCATATTTAAGCTGTTGATTTCGTGCAGAACACTTTAACTCTGCTTCTGTTCGATTATCTGCAAATAAAGTTAATGACTATAGCTTCTGAAAGAGTTTGTGGTAAAAGTTGTGTGGCTTGCAGAAGCAACTTGGTTTGTGGGCATTTAGTAATGCTGGCTGCTGCTCTCTTGTGTTCATTAATGTTACTGGACACTTGTGGTTAGGTTCGGGATAGGAGCTGCCAGGAGCATCAGAGCTGACTTAAGCGTTTTAGCAAAGATTGTCTGTGAGCGCCTGCGCAGGTATGAGGATTGCTGTGGCTATGAAAGTCGGTAAGGATGCTTGGTTACATGGAGCTGTAGGAGTGTTTGGAGACTATCAGTGGGTCTGTAGGTCCTTACAGTTTCTCGATTCTTGGGAAAGCTACATTTCTGCATCGTGAGTTCCAGAAAGCCTCCTTTGGCCTGCTTCAGGAGGGAATGGCTGTCCTTGGTAGGCCCGTGTCTTGGGGGCTGGGCTGGAGCAGGGCTGGGCCTGGGAGCTCAGGAAGGAAGTGAAGTCATGTTTTCAGCTTTATTTAGTCAGACTATGACTTAGAGAATGCATTTTTCTAGTGGGAACCTTGTTACCTGGTAACTCATTTAACTGGCTTCTTGCTCTTCAGTGGAAGGACCTGAGCCAGAAGTCGTTTTCTTGGGCCTCCTGGTTCCCTGGACTCTGGGGGGAAGCAGGCAGAAGTCTGCGGGCCATACCAGAGAGGAGGAGGAGGAGGATCCTCTTACTTCCCCCTTAGAGATTTCAAAACTTGCAAGGTTGGTTTAAAAGAGTCAAGCTTTATTTTTTTTTCCCAGTAATGAGTGTGATCTTGGTTGAGATTATTATCACATTTCATCTGTATGTTTGAAGATTGATTTTAAATCTCTAAATTTTTCTTTCACTTAAACCTTTGGGCTCTTTTTTTATTAGAATGGTTTTAGTCGGATTTGTTTAAAAAAAAGAGACCAAGAGGACTGGTATATCTTTCAGGAGAGATCTTGTTAGTGGTAGGTGTAAAGAACACGTGATATGAATATTTGGAGATTGATGAAGTGCTAACAAGACGCGGGAATTTACTTCCCTTAAAGGTGCGTGCTTCCTCTCAGCTCTTGATGTAATTTTCCGTACTCAGTTTTGGAACCCTTGGCTGACAGCAGGCAGCTTTCAGCAGAGATGGGGTGGGGTGGCGGATGGGGTTGGATGTTTTCTTTTTGCTTTTCAGTCCTGTTGAGGTTTAGATGAAATTAAAATTACGTTTAGTAAAATCACTAATTGAGTTGCTGACTGTGCACTGGGAAATTTATTGTTATTTCCTTATTTAGCTCGAAGAGTAATGGTTTGAGATTATTACTCCCCTCTCACATTTAGTCATATGCCATATGACGACCAGGTCATCCACAGTCTGCTTTATATGAGAGGGCATAACAATAAAAACGATATTGCATTGTTGTTGTGCAAGACTGCCTACTCTGCTGATAAAAAGGAATGGGTAAAGTTTATTTAGGTCAAAGTACACTGTCATGGGGGACAGAGGGGACTTTTGAGAGAGGAGCCATCCCTCAGGCTGAGAGATAATTGTCTTTATAAGGGTTTGAGAATATGTAAAGGGGTCTCTAGGAAAAGGAGATTATCCAAAGATATCTTGCCCCTTCAGGAGCACCTGCATTATGCCTAAAAGCCCACATCTAAAGCTGCAATTGCGTGGGAGGGTTCGGCATCACAGAGGGATATTTTGGCTTCCGGAGAGGTCTCTTCATGTCACAGAAGGCTTTCTAGCTTTAATTAGGAAGGTCTGTGCACACCCGCCTTAGAGAGAATGGGTTGGAAGGAACTCCTGGAAAGGTGTGAGTGCTTCTGTTTCAAAGCCCAGTATTGCCCCATCATCTCAGGCACCTTTGTTATGAACTAGGCTGTTAACAGACTTCTGCTACTAGGAGTTAAACCGTCTTAATGGCTACTGGGCCACTACTAGTGATGTCACAGCTTTTTAAGTTTCTATTACTATACCCTGTGATGGTCACATAAGGATGAAATAACCTGACAGTGCTTTTCTCAGAAGATACTTTCCTCATTAAGGGACACATGATTGTACTACAGCAGAATGGTTGAATCATTTCCCCAAGGTCCCACAGTGAGGATTTGAATAAAGCTGGAATTTGAACACAGATCCCAAATGTGATTTCAACTATGCTGCATTGTCCCTTTAAAGAGACTGAATAGGAGGAGGAGAAGTAGAGGCAGCATTTCTTGAATGCCTGCTGTGCATAAAGCACCTTGCTAAGTGCTTTACCATTATCTCCTCTACCCCTTGGACCCTGTGGAGTAGGTACTAATATTTCAGGTGTTTCACAGAAGATGAAATGAGGTTTAGAAATGTTAAGTGCCTTGCAGACTGTATTGAAGTGGGATGACCTTAGTGGCCAAATGTCTACTGTTGGAATAATGAATTTAGGAGCATGAATAGGAACCATAGTTTCAGTGGATGTTAACATTGTGGAGTGTTGGTTTTGTGTAAGAGTCTGTGTCTCAAATGCTCTTTAGAGACACTGAGAAGGGTATGACGTGCTCTTAGAGAGCTGATACTCTGGTTCAGGGAGATACCACACCTAGGAGCGAAAGTTTATCAGAGATGTTTGAATTCTGCAAGGTAAATTGAATTTCAGTGCCTACAGGTTACATAACATGGGACAAGGGAAACAGTGAGGATGATAGGAAGTTTATGTTGGGTTCATTGATAGGAGCAAGGCAGTCCTTGGTGAGCTAAGTCCTGAGGCCAGTGTGACTGGTGGTGGTGGTAGTGGTGGTTTTGAACTCCAACCTGGTGTTTCTCCTTAGGGTTCATCTGGCAGATTTCCAGGAGGGTGGTGGGAGATGCTGGAGAAGACCTGCCAAGTTAGAAAGTCATTGTGAGCTACTGGATGGGAAGTGATTAAGGCAGGGCTACTCTCATCAGGATTAGCAATGATTTTGGCTGGGATCCTAAAGCAGAGGTGGGTAATGCTGGGAAGGGATGCTGAAATCTCACTGATGTTGTTGGGTTCAATACTCAGAGGAGAGAGGACCATTGATCCAGGATTTGATGACTTTGAGAGGCTCTAAGAGGAATGTTTTTACTTTTCCATACTTAGTGCCCACAACAGTGGGTTAATTCACATTTTTTTTTTAAATTGGAAAACTCTCCACTTTGGTTTCTTGTCCTAGCTCTACAAACTTATCATATAGTGACAGACACAAGTTTTACCTGTATACAAGTCTGGACTGGCAAGTAGATTTCCAAGATTTTCTCAAGGTTGGTGCTAGAGTGGCATTCTGACTTGTCTTCTACCTGAGAGGACAGTGTTGTTGGTGACTGTGAAAGTGGACTTGTGGGTGTAGATTTCAATTAAAATGATCTACTGAACAGAGACGGCAGGGAGGAAGAGAAAGAGGGAGAGAGGAGAAAGCAGTGAATAACCACAGAGAGAAGAAATGCCATGTGTAGAGAATTTGCAGCTTTTAACAGTCCAAGGTCTGGCCAGTGACCTTGCCATACAGTTCCGTGGCCCCACCCTACTGGGCTAGTCCAACAGTAACCAACACTATTTTCGGATCTTTCCCCAGTCGGAGTCTGTATTCAGAGTTTTTCAGGTTTGTAATTTCTGGAAATTTATTTTAGTGTTTTAAAATTTGATTTTATTTTTAATTAACCATAATTGTATGCTTTATACACAGTATGAAGTTTTGCTCCATGTTTATATTGTGTTCTGGAAATCTTTTAAATGATCCTTCCTGGGTAACTTGCTGTCAGATGGTGGTCACTCCATACCGGAGCTGGCCTGTTACTTCAACTTGGGTGAAGCAATTTAGTGAAAGTGGTTGGTAGGAAATGCAGTGGTTTGAGAGTTTGTTTCCCCATGTTCTCTTTAATAATTAGGAGAGACCAAAGGAGAGGACTTTGTCTTGCCCTGGAGAAATTGTAGAGATTAGTGTCTGACCGGGAGCGAGCTTTGGCACGACTGCGCCCGCCTGAGTAGCTGTGTGTGTGTCCATACGGTTTGTGCTCAGATGTCTTTCCAGCTGCAGTTCGTCAAGCTGCATCTGTCTTGAATGAGAAAGCTTATGAAGACTGTTTATTAATACCTCTGTTTTGAGTTCAGCCTACTTTCTTCAGTTACCAGTTTGCCTGTTTCTTAATAGATAACACCTATAAACATACGAGCATGGCTACAGTTACCTGATAGAGCCCTTAATTCTGTGATGGGAGATTCTTCTTCCTCCTGCACTGGATTCGTAAAGATAAAAGATGAAAAGATGTAGCCCTGAAATGTCTACACCAGCACTAGCCAGTAGAACTTTCCTCAGTGATAGGACAGCCAAAACACATCTCTGTCTCCTGTGATAGCAGCTAGTTACATATGGCCATCAAACTCTTGAAGTAGAGCTAGTGAGTCTGAGGAACAGAATTTTAAATTGTCTCTAATGTCATGTAAGTAGACACACGTGTTAAGTAGGATTCCGTTGAGCAGCACTGCTCTAACTAATGTCTAGAGATGACCAGTTGCTGCGTCCACCATGAAGGTTTAGGTGATGGTCCTGGTTGGCCAGGGTTGTTTGTGAAGGAAGATCAGGGGCGGCACAGGATATGCTAACGAATATTGGAAGATTGACAGGATAGCATAGAATTAGGAACTTGCATTGGAAGATTGAATAGGTAGCACAGGATTATGAGCTTATATTTAATTATGGGATTCAGAGGTGGTTTAGAAGAATTGGAGCTGGAAGTAAGGATGGAAGTTTTTTAGAGGAAGAAGGCATGCCTGTAGCTTATTGGTCTTCTGAAGGAATGTCTGTGTGGGTGTAAATGTTGCATTACTCACTTTCCTATGAAAGTGAGATATGGAGGATTCTAGACTTGGGAGCCGGGTAGATCTGTGTCGATAGGGGTCACTTGTCGCGTCATTGTCAGCCATGCTGGTGTGTATCATGCCTTCCCCGTCTGCCTCCTGAGCCTTGGGCTGGTGAGGTGAGGGGCATGTTCTGTTGTTCGCTTTTAAGTCTAAATATGAGTCTTTGTCATTAATCATGAAAATATTTTTGAGCAATTTATTACTCATCAATAAATAGCAGGATTTTTCTTTTTAAAGGGGGTCGTCTTTATGAGAAAGTATTTCAACAAAGTATGTTGTATGACTTACACAGAGCTCCTGGCATCTTGACACACAGGTTGTCAATAGAGCAATTGTTATGAAAGGGACCAGCATGGATGTGCAGTGATCTAAAACTTAACAGAGAGGCTAGATTATTCACTCCTTTTCTTCATATCCTGTCTCTCTACGTAATTTTGGCTTAGAGTCCTGATTATCAGAACAGGCAAAGCAGGCAGCGAGAAGGGTGTGAAGAGGCTGAAGAATACACAGAAAGAACCTTTGGGAAACTGAGAGTGAAGAGTGATGAACTTAGGGCATTTTCGGTGGTGAGGACTCAGGCTGCTTAGTGTGCCCGGTGCAGGCTTTGGAAGTCCAGCTTTCATTCTACTTCCCTCTCGGAGGAAGAGTGTTAACTAGAGTTTACAGTTTCAAAAACCGTGTTTCTGGGCATTAATATTTACATGGCACTTGGGAGAGCTGATTTCATTATCATTTCCTTATCTGAGTTCTCTATTTACTTGAACACTTGAGGTTGACTTAGTATCTTACAAGAACTGAGCACTGTCTTCAAGATGTCATCAATCTTGCCTTTCTTGTCTAGCCTAAGTGGGAAATTAATCCCAAAGAAAAGGGGAATTAATAACATGTTGGTATTCACGATTCGTCAGAAGACCTCACAACAGGTATGAAATCACATTCTCTAAATTTAATATACACCTACAAATTAAAGGTATGGGAAAGGTTTTATTTATTATTTTGAAAAAGCTTTTTTATGCTTTCTCTTTGATAATTAGTCAAATTGGTTGAGAAGTGAGAAGATCATTCTCTATTGTGAAGTCACCTTAGGATGTGTAGAAAATGGTAGATGAACTGAGATACCTACCCCTTCATAAATATTTCTCTTAGGTAAATTAGCAACATAGTTGATGCATGCGTGTTTCTTGCCGGTTGAAAAGGTTGGCCCAAAGGCATGCAGTTTTGATCTCTTTTTAGTACAGTAGGTCCTTTTTATGATGTGGTAAGATTGGGTTCGAAGGGTACTTTATGATGAATGTGTTATGGACAAGAATGGAATATTTATGACTCGTTTTCACAGCTTTTGCCAAAGGTGAAAGGACAAGTTTCGTTGCCCAAGTGTTCCTGTAGTTATTTCAGAAGAAATAGGCAGCAGTCACCTTCCATGAGGGATGTGAGGGAAGCCTCCTTACTATTTAAGTGATCACATAAGGTGCTAAATGAATCATCCTCAGCCTCATCGTGAGGCATTAGAAATAGAAAGGAACAGTTGACATCATCCTATAGCAAGTTTTTAGGGAAGAGCAAAATGCCAGATAGTTTTATAAGAAAATAGCCATTTGATAGAAGGACCCAGCCCATGTGTCAACAGCCTGTTGGCTGCGGGTCTCATACTTCGGCCTGCATCCTGATCACTGTTGCTGGGCTTTACCCATGTTTCTGACAGAGAAGGTCTATGATGAAGTGTGAGACTCTGTTCTCAGCTTCTCAAATAAGAATGTTGCAAGTTCAAAGTCTGCATTTTGGGAACTGCTCGGTGAAGGGTGAAGAACAGATGTAACCTGGGGATGTTTCCATAAACAGAATTTTAGGATAAATTCTGTAGGCCTTATTAAAATACCTTCTTTAAATGAAAATGTTGCACTTTATTTGAGGTGATGTGCAAGTTTGGTTACGGAGTTCTGCATTATGTGATGTTGTGAGGTCAGATAAGATTGTAAATTTAGGTAAGTGGTCACCAAGCCTGGTGTCATCGTGTCTTGGAAAGATGTTGGATAAACTTGATTGCTATAAATATTCTCTCGCAAGTGCAAGTTACTGATAAATTCAGAAGTTTGGATGTTTTTACATCAGCCATAAATCGACACACTTTATCTGTGCACTACTTGCAGAAGAATATTCATTTTTAACTAAGGGCATTCCAGAGCCAGAGACATTACATCTCCATCCTTCTCAGAAAAATGAACATAAAACTGGTCAGGCATCGCTGCTGCTGTGGTTCAGGGCTTTGCTCTGGTCCTGGAGCTGCTCTTCTATTAACCGTGGTGTTTGTTGTCCTATTAAAGCAACAGCAACCACTGTTGTGATACTTGCTCAGAGCGGGTTTGCTGACTGTGAAGCCATGGGCCATACTTTTCTTTCCTTAACTCTTAGATCCCCATTCTCTGAGTGAAATGCCACAGTCACCTGTATTTTGTACACGAAGATGGGGACTTGGAGAGAGTCACGTGGTTGTTTCACACAGTTTTGAGTGTTGACGTTTTTTAGCCGAGGTGAGCAAATGGGGGAGATTTCATTCCTACTAGGTTTTGGGAAACTTTTTTACAGAGACTTGATAAAAGGCCTCATTGAAACTGGAAGTTACTGCAAAATTTTGAAGTATAATTATAGCTTGAGACTCAGGAACTTGAGAACATGCTAGATCTGGTACTCTGGTGCTCACTGCATTTTGGGGAGAAAAAATGTTTCAGCACTGGACGTTTGTGTCAGTGTTGTGGAAGCTTCCCCATGGTGCAGGACCCCTTTATATCTTGACTTGTAGGTTGTGCACTTTAGGCGCTGATCATGTGCCCCCAAAGGTTGAGAGTGATACCACTGAGCCTAAAAGTCTTTCATTAGCTCAGGAAAAGGTTAATATTAACCCAGTAACATGTGAAAGTTATTCCTAATTACATTATTTCTTACAGGAATAATTCGTTGAGTATTACTCATCTGTTCTGGCACTTTCCAAGAGTTCTATATTAATAACTAGCACTCTGGGAAACCAAACCTACTTGAGGTTAAAATTGTATAAGTTATGGTATTAAAAACCAGTGCATATCTACGTAATTGGGTAAAATTTCATTTTGTGATTTTAGCTTGACTAGACAACATAGGGCTAAAAATAATGTGAAGTCAATATTGTAATAAATGAGATCCATCTGATGATTAAAAATGACTTTAAAATTTATAAACATGGTGGTTTGTTTCTAGTGTGCATCACCTGGTCTTCCTGAATTTTGGGTAGAGCTCTAGACTCCCTTTGACCCTTCTGTCCCTGTCTCCTATCATGGTTGCCTTATTTCTCTTTCAGATTTGAATTGTAACCCCATGACTTCTATCTACAGTACCGTCACAGTTTAGGTATAGTTAAGAATGAAAGGAAAGTCAAAGCATAAGCCCACAAGGACACTGAAGGACATCGATTAGTCCCCAGAAAAGTACTTAGGGTGCAATCTTAATGAAAGCTGCCATGATGAGCTGTTTTGAAAATTAGGAAGGATAAAGGAGCTCCTTCAACTTTTTCTTTACAGACACAGCTAGAAATTGCTGTAAGTTGTCATTAATGTTACATACCTGGCTCTGCAGGAAATATTTAAGATTACTCGAGCATTAAAGCTTTTTCAAGAAGAGAAGTAAGTGGCATTCAGTTTCTCAGTGACTGACTTTTCCACATGTCCGTATCTAAAAGTGACGTGGTAGTTCTCATGTGACTCAGGAAGTAGCTTGTCTGATTCTTAAGGTAAAACCAGGTTTGAATTCTTAACTGTTTGGATGTTATTAAAGAGAAAATAATCCAGATTTGAAAGTATTAAAGAAGTAAAGGATAATGAGCTTTTTTTTTTTCCACAACATGAATGTTTTTTGAGTTTCTGTGTTACCATTGCCATAATTCATGTCACCTCCCATTCATGGGGATTTGGTCCCAGTCGCTCAAGAAAAATTGCCATAGAATGTATGAAATGATATATTTATGAGAACATAAAGAACTAAAAGCATGGAGAGTCGGCTGATTTTACTTAATTCTGGGGCACTGGAGTCTTGATGTCATTAGCCTATAAAACTGCTGAGAAATGAAATATTCTTGATGGTGATCAGGATGCTGGGAAGTCTTGACTGGAGCTGTTAGGGTTCTGTGTTATGATAATCTGTTTTCAAAACTCATTTCTTCACCTAAAGTCATAACAGACAAAAGCCAGTAGAAAGAGGCTGCCTGGTCACTGGCGTCAGTTTGCGGTTTTGAGTTCGGACGATGTCGGGAAGGTGATGGATTTGGAATGACTGCAAGTTCATTGTGTTCCCCCAAGATGCCCCAACATGTGTCTTTCTGGTACTATTCAGAGCTTGTTGACACCAACACAAATGTTAACACTGTGAGCATAGTGCTCTGCTGCAGACCATATTAAATACTGCAGACCATGTTTGAGGGGTGGGAGGAATGACATGGCGATTACAGTGCTTGCCTTGCGAGGCTCTGGGTTTCATTCCCCAGCACCACATAGAGCTGGACATGGGCACACATTTGTAATCCCAGCGCTCGCTCTGGAGGCTGAGACAGGTGGATTATCCTGACACCTAGGCTAGCGTGGGCTGTGCCAGTGAGTTCAGGATCAGCTTGTGCTACTGAGTGACACCCTATCTTCAGAAAAAGAAAAAAAAAAGTACTGGCTTTGTTTAGCTGAAAAAGTTAACCAATCTTTTTCAGAAGAAAACTGGACAGTGCACTCCTCCAAGGAGTCCTTCCAAATAGGTAGAACTTGGTTATCTCGGGAAACTTAACAGACTTACTACTTCGAAGATGGCTTTTTGAAGACTGGTCTGTATTTCCTCCTCTTTCCCTTCATGCTGAGGTCATTGTCAGTTTTATAGTTCTGTGCTGATGGATTCCAAGGGTATCAGGAACATTCCATATATGTCTGTTAATAGACATGTTTCTTCTCCTTTTTTTTTAACTTTTGTGAAGGAATTCTGCAGAGGGACAGTGTAGCCAGGATGGAAGCATGTAGTAGATATATTTCTGAAATGGTTTTGCACTGCTGCTTGTGGTTTTATTTTTGAAGGTAACTTGTAAGTAAAGTGTTAGATTTGAATGAACAGACATAATTCTGTTGGCTTTATCTTCCATTGTGAACTCCTTAGGTTTTTTATTTTTTTATAATAGAGCTGTTACTTTAAAAATTGTGTCTATATCTATATGTGGGACTATGTGTGTATATTCAATGAAATCTGGTCTGGAAAGCATTAGGATTGGTAAAAACTTTTGTTTAGTGTCTCTGGAGACTTGGAACAAAGAGTGGTTTTGTACAGCTCTTCCATCCTTGCTGTTTGTAGCCTTACTCCAGCTGAACTAATAATGGATGCATTTGGATCCTAGCAAGCAAGATAATATTTTTTAATAACTGCCTCTGTGTGTCACTGTGACTGGGCCTCCCACTTAACTATTTTTATGTAACTTTTTTGGTGGGAGCCTTTCTATCTTTCAGGCAGTTGGGTTCCAAAAATGGAGAAGAAAGAGTTCAAACATGCCCTTTGTCAGCCATCTGTTTGCAGTAGATCAAGTCCTGAAAGAGGAGGACTTAAAAATGTACTTGTCTTTGCAATTTCAGGAGGGATTTCTATTGTAAAGCAGAGATTTGGGGTGGGTCCGTGAGGCCTCGTAGGTATTGAGGTAGGCAAATGTTCGCCCTGGCTAAGCATAGAGCCCAGAGTATTTGCCCTTGGAAAAGAGAGGGATAAGAAGTTGATGTTACTATTGGAACATCAAAGAATGCATGGACACTCTGGTCCCTGAGGGCAAGGGCCTGCCCTTGCCTTGTATCACCTACAAGCCTGAGTGGAAGGGGTATCTTTTACTGTCTGGTTAAGGTTAGGAAGGAGTTGATTGTTTTAAGGTAATTGGGCAAGAGTACTTTATAAATACGGAATTAGCAGAGGGACTGGACCCGAAGGCTGTTTGTCCTTTCAGACATTGTCAAACATAAATTTCTTGAGGCCTTTTACAAAGAGCTGATTTCTTTACATCAGCCCCTCCCAGGCTCAATGTGCAAAAGATCATGATGGACAGTGTGACTTGGAAAGATGTTCCAACTCGGAACTTAGTTGGGGAACCATTGCTGGTGGATTACATTTTCTTATCTCAGGAACAAGTTTTATAGAGGAAGCAGTTTCATAAATACTTCCTTATTACAACCGTATGGATCACCTGTAATGATTAATGCTTGACTCTCCTTGAAAGTGACCTTGGTAAACTTGAAGCAGAAAATTTGGATTACATAGGCTGATAGGATTTGGGTGTCAAGGTTATGGTGCAAACACAATGAAATACTAAACATTTCTAATTCTTGTGTCCTTTATGTATGTGGGACTTTGATCACACTTCATCTCTAACCACATCACAGGAGAAAACAGACCCCAGTGTCCCACAGCGGGTGAATGTCTTGATGTGAGTAAAGACACTAATGTTGGAGTTAAAAAGTCACGTAACCATGCAGCTTTTATCTGTGTCTTTAGCAGTCACCTTGAACGTTTGTCCCACTGGGAGAAGTCAGAATAGACGCATCTCCTTTGGAACCTCAGACTTTGAATCACTAAAGATGTGGGATCCAATCTAAAACAACAAGTGCATTTAATTCTCCTTTTTCCCTGTGTGCAAACGCCACATTCTGCCTCATGGGGATATGACTTCATTTCAGGTACTGGACCACTGAACGGAAGATATCCAGGGTCTCTTCATCTTGAGACTGAAAGATAACAGAATGTCTGGTAGGGAATCTGTTCACTGCTCCCCAGGGGATGCCAGGTGTGGCAGCTGTGAGTAGCAGGCTGGCCTTGGGGAGGCTGGAGCTAGGCCTCTGGTCTTTGCTCTGTGGCCTATCGTCAAGGAATGCTGAGATCTTTTCTGCATTTACTGTGCTATGATTTTTCTAGCATCTTTATAATTCCCTCCTGCTCTGTACTATGTGGGTTTGACAGCTTTCACGGAGCAGGCAGACATATTGGCATCATGTGGGACTCCTGGCCCGTGTCTTGCTGCCACCAGGTATGTTGCCACTTGCCCCCTTTCCCCAATATCTAGTTGCCATTGGTGGGGCCTCTTGGCTCCTCCAGGAGTGACTGCTGAATGAGCAGCTGTCTGTCAGCCTCCCCCAGAGCTATCGGGCTGGGTGGGCTGTTGTCAGCCCATTGTTGGAGGCATTCTCAAATCAGCAGGCTTCGCTGTCACTGGCATTTATAACTTGAAAGCCACATCACGGATGACTTTACATTTCTTAGCATGCCTTAAATAACTTTCAACATGTAAAGGGTGTGGCCTCTATACGTGTGGGCAGCTCCCCTGAGTGGGAGAATAGTTTGGCCTTCTTAAGAAAGATGAAGTGGCTCATTATCTTCTACCATTTTATAAAATTGTACCTTTTCTCAGTGTGTTTAGTCATCTTTTCATCATGATGAAAAGTAGCTGTAACGGGTCTGTTTATAGAGAAAAAGGTAATTTTGGCCTATCATTTTAGAAGTTCCAGTCTGTGGTTGGTAGGCCCTTATTTTGTGGCATATTATGGTAGCAACTCATAGTGGAGGAAGCCTACTCATCTCATGGCCAGGGAGCCAAAAGTAAAAGAAGAAAGGATGAATTCCCTCTCCCACTTCACGGGCACATCTCCGTGACCCGAAGATCCTCCCTCTCGGCCACACACAGGTATGTCAGTCCTATAAGCAGCCTCTAGGTTGGATACTCTTGACCTACCTGGGCCGTATTGAGTTACAAGGAATTGTCTTAGGCTGCGTATAAATATATGTAATATAGGTAATATATATAAGTAACAAACTGAAATTCTAAAAAATTTATTATAACACCTGTATGTATAATCCCCTACGCTGTAAGTAGATTTTATGTGCTTATGTTAGACATGGCTGTAAGATTCAACTGCCTTTAGTAATTCCCCAAACTGGGGATCAATCGTTGAACCCCCAGGAGACATTCCAGATCTAAAATACACAGGTAGGAGGATGTTATTCTGGCTATATGTTTAGGTTAATGTGTGACCATGTGAAGTCACTTATGGTCATAAACAGTGTAAACTTCAGAGACCCAATGACTGTCTGACAGCCACAGACCCTGTGATGAGAGAGAGATCCCTTGGAAACGTCTCTCAGGTGGGTTGATGGGTCTTGCTTGGTCATACTGCGAATGTCTCTGAGTACTAGCTGTTAGCCCTATTTCCTGAGACACAACTGGAAGAAAAACATGCCATATTCCCGATGAAATAAAAACGACTGCAGTCTCATGGGGCCCCTTGCTGCTCTATGACCAATCCAAATGGATTGGTCAGCATCAAAGTCTTGGAGGCTTAGGACTGGCCTTGTTCCTCTCATGCCCCTCCTAGGAAGCGTATGGATGGCATTGTGTGAGCTGAATAAAGGAGTTTAGAGCACTCTTATTTTTAGGTAAAAAAACATTTTCTTCCATATTATATTTATCCCTTTAGCACAGACATTAATCAATAAATGTAGATGATGGAATTAAAGTCAGTGATGTTTTTGTGTTGGCAACAAAGGCAAAGAATTGGAAATAAGAAATGAGCTCTTAGGTGGCAGGTCTTGGGTGTGATTACAAGTACTCCTTTCTTGCCGATGCTCCACTGTTGTCTTTTGGTTCATAACCAGGATGTTGGTTAAGTCTTATGACATATTCGGACCTGGTCTGGCTGAATGGTTTGCCATGAGTTGGACAGAAAGAGGCTTCGTGGCCCAGTTTACTGGTAACCCCAGGCTTTGGCAAAATCGTCAGCCAGCCAAGGCTTGCCACCTGTTTCCAGATTTCTGCCTGTGGTACACATACATTTTTCACCTCAGCCCCATCTTAGAGCCAACCAGGTACCTCAGGCTTTGACATTGTGCTTTCAGTGGCCACCTCCCACGTAAGAATGGCGTTAGTCTCGACTCGGCTTCTCTCCTCATCTGTGGCAGGGTGGGGCTAAGGGCCAGCCACTTTCCAAAATCAGCCAAGGGCACAGTTGCAAAACGGCTTTCTTCACCAGAGGTGCATAGTGTTGACTGAGGCCAGTTGGAGTCGCTCTTCGTGGCAGGTGATGTGAAACAGCATTTGTTCTTTAACTGCATTTGAAAAACATTTTTGAAATAATATTTCTAAGATCTAGACAAGTATAGAGACTTAATAGGACTGTCGCTCATTTACTTATATTCTTCCCTTTCCGACTTTCTGATCTTACTGATAACACTTACAACTTTGAGAGGGACTTTGTTAATATTACCGTTGTGGTTGTTTTGTATCTAGAAGTGCTAAAGAATAACGTTGACTAGGAACTCAGACCTACGCACCACACTCACATACTTGCCCAGGCTCTGAGGGAAGTGCCACTGCCTGGATTTCTCTACCTGGTTTCTTGTGCTTCTTTTGTTGTTCTTCGTTGTCATTGCGGTCTGTTTCCACTCTTCATCCAATTCCGGGGTGTGTGTGTGTGTGTGTGTGTCCTCGTGTCCTCTACCCTCCCTTCTTCCTTCTCCAGCTAATTCAGGGCTTGTCATAGTAGACAGTTCCATCAGTACCGTTGGCAGAGTCAATGCCCCCGCACCAGGTATGGAACTTTCTCCTTGTGTGTCCAGGCAGAGAGGCAAAGGGCTTTTATTACTTTACCTTTTTGGTGCTAGGTAGGAGATAGATGGCCTCTTTTGGATGGACTGCAGTTTAATTAGCCTGGGTGAGGACCATTGACGGGGTTCTAATCTTGCTTAGTTTAGCTGGCTGTTTTCTGCATGTGAAACTCTGTGTTACTTGAGCTCACAACATAAATGTCTTGTTGTTCATATAGTTCTTTGTTTTCGTTGTAGCCTTAAAGTAGCTGATGGGGCTTGGAACCGGTAGATAATATATCCAAGGGACTTGTGGAGAATTTACCACCACCCATGTGCTGAGAAAGCTGCCACTTTGAAAGGAAGGGCAGAGGAGGCTATTGACCAGAAGAATGAGGGTGGTAGGGTGAGAGAAGGTACAAAGATAGTTCCTGAAGAAGTTCTGGGAGCCTTAGGAATTTGGCCAAAGAGGTTTGGGACTCTAGAGCATCTAGTGAATCAAAACAGTTTATTTTTTAAAATAAATTCTTCACTGTACTGAGCTAATACAATAAAAACAAGTTATAGGAAAACGAAATTAAAAAAATAAGACTTGACAGTTCTCTAGGAAATTGTTAACAGAAGTTTGTAGAGTACTTTTCTTCCTTTTTGGTACTCTTCATAGACCATAAACAAGTAGTTTTTGGATTGTCACCACCCTATAGACCCCTTGTGTGTTTTAGATCTGCTTCTGCTCTTGCTTGCTGGGAGGTTCACTTTCATCCCTGGATCTTGGCTATGCATATACATGCATACATCTGTGTATACACACATACGTGTATATAACTTTTAATTTGTATTTTAATTTATGCTGAAGGTTGAGCCATGATATTCACTCTGAGGTACAACCCCAGCTCATTTTTATTTTTGAGACAGAGTCTCACTAAGTTGCTAAGCTGTGGAGGCTGGACTTGAACTGGGAATCCGTCCTCCTGTCTCTGCCTTCCAAAGTGATGGGAATACAGGTGCACACTACGATGCTTGGCTTGAGTTTTATATTCCAAAATGCAGGTGGCAGTTCATTAACAGATTACCATTCTGCTGGCAGAACAAATGAGACCCAGAGAGCTGCTGGGTTATGAGCCTCTTGCTCGGGTGGGTTCCTTCTAGTGTTCCTTCTAGAAGGTACATGCTGAGGATTAGCTCATATGTCCTTGGCCACTTCGCCAGGTGTCTGACAGGCCTTCAGTTCATTGGAAAGGCTTATGTCCTTCTATTGCCAGTGGGCCCTTTGTGCACCTGTGTGTTTAAATCCATAGTCATTTGCACCTGGTGTAATTTTTTAAAATTCATACCTTTAGGCTGGTTGGCAGTGTGGTAGTGATCTTTTTTTTTTTTTTTTTTTTTGTCCTGATGCTGAAGATTGAACCCAAAGCCTGTGCACTGCATTACATTCCCAGTCCAGTCTTTATTTTTATGACAGGGTCTCACTAAGTTGCTAATTTGCCCAGACTAGGCTTGAACTTGTGATCCTTTTGTCTCAGCCTCCCAGAGTGCTGAAATTACAGGCCAGTACCATAGGTCCTGGCTGTAGGATGACCTCTTTAAGGAGTCATTTAGGGAGTTAGGCTCAGTAAGTAAGCCCTGATGTCTTGAATACAGTCCCTCTAGGTTTACCCATCAATAAATAACTGTCAGTCTCCTCACTGGGTGGTGGGACAGATGTCAGAGCTACCTGGGAAAGGTTTTGTGGCCAAGCCTGGCAGTCGTTGGTACCACTTTCTGCATACATTCATTTGCCTAGAACATCCTCTCCTGCCCACCAGTAACTGGGAAATGTCTCCCAGCTGCGTGCCTGGGAAGATGGGGACTTCGGCATTGGTGTGTGGCTGCCATTGCCCTTATCTGCCCTTTCTGCTTTTTTCTACTTCACTGATACAATCTTACTCAATATTGCGTTCTTTTATGTTACCAAAACCCTTTGTCTGTGTCTGAGCGTGATCATGGTCAAGCGTGACACTTTAATGCACTTGGATACAAACAACGGAAACTGAGAAGAAACTAGGGTCCTCTCAGCATTAATGGCTAGTGGTCACGCAGGCCCACAGTCAGCAGCCAGAATGGCAGGTGAATACTTTGAGAATGAGTTGGCTGCCTGCCATGGACTACATTTGGGTTATTTTTTTAAATCAAGGTATTTATGAGTTGAGTGTAATGCTCGACCTTTAAAAAGTAAGTAGCACTTAAAGAGGGAAACGATGGTTGCGGGGGGCAAGGGCAGTCTGGAGGCGGCCGTGCTGAAGGGTGGCCCAGGTAATGGAACTTCATAAAAAACTGACAGGGTGGTAGTAATCTCCCCGTAAGTATGCCTTTTTTCTTCCTGCAGTAATGAATTAAACACGGATAAAACCTTTTATTTTGCTCTCCATTCAGAGAGACCTGTGAGTCAGAATAGGAGAGGTGAGATTGCAGGAGAAACAGTTGCTTCTGTGGATGTCACGCAGAGGCAAATTTCTTGGCATAAGTTTCAGGGCACACAGTCTAGAATCAGTGTTCAACATGGTATCGGTCAGATGAGGCAGAAACACCAGAATAGGCATTTCAAACAGAAAAGTTCACTTTAGCATTTAGGTGATAGTTACCAGAATGTGTTGTGGTAACCTAAAGATAGAATCTTGGGAGGATGCCCACCCCTAAGATTGCAGAGGATGTCAGGGGTGATCCATGGTATTATCAGAGACCAGCAGGGACCCTTTGGACCGTGCTATATCACCCTCCCACTAGCCAATCCCAAGAGGAACCCATTGGCAAGGGAGCTTGGGAAATAATAGTTTCTTAGGATAACTACAAAAGGGTAGGTGTGCAAAGAGTGGATCTGAGAGCAAAAGTGTGATGGCTGGCATGGGAGTGCAATTCTTGGTGCAAAGTCTGAGCAGGAGATCCCTCTTGATTCCTTACCTCTGTGCCACATTCCCTCCCTTCTCCTCTGTGGTTCTCTCACTACTTCCTATTTCAATCACGTGATATTTTATTTACATGTGTATTTCCTCTAATAACTAATAGCTGCAAATATTCATTATGTTTGGTCTGTATTCATTGGATTGTTAAGCAATTCTGTGATCACAGGTATAACCCATCTTTATTGTTCGCAGATTTATGTGT
Source organism: Ctenodactylus gundi (assembly GCA_004027205.1). NCBI lineage: Eukaryota > Metazoa > Chordata > Mammalia > Rodentia > Ctenodactylidae > Ctenodactylus > Ctenodactylus gundi. The sequence goes on along the minus strand of PVKB01001197.1, from coordinate 133,516 downwards.
TTGTGAATGTTTGTACTAGATAAAACTCATAATCCCATACCCAGTGCGGTTCCTTTCTGGTTGTTGGTGGACATGTACTGAATGGAGGAAGAGTCGATGTGTCTGGTTGTCCATGCTCCAAGATGAGGTTGAACAACACCGCTGTTATGCCTACTGCTTCTGGTGTCTTGTGAACAAATGCTCTTTCTTCTGTCCAGTGATGTGTCCCTTTTGTTTTGGTGATTTGCTGCTTAATGGGGCCTCCAACCATAGAAGACTCTCTGCTGTTTGAAAGCGTAAGAGGGCTGTGATGTAGCTAAGGGAGAACACACGTACTCATCAGATCTGAGTTAGTGCTATTGGCCATGAATTCTGTGTTAATGAGTCAACATATATTGCCAGAAACACTTAAAATAAGGTTATGTATTGATCACTTAATATAGTGTGACTATAGGTTTTGTAGGAACTTAGCCTTATATACTCTCTAAGAACAGTAGCTAAGAATTTGCCTATTCATGTCTACATTGACTTTGTAGAACAGAATTTTGGGCTGTTCTAGTATCCCTACTTTACAGATAAGAGAAACTGAGGCAGATAGACAAGTCAGGAAAATTGTCCAAAGTCATTTACTAGGATGAAAAATCAGGCAGGTGCTCCCCAGCTGTGCTGGTTCTGTGCCAGTATATGCTGCTGCCGTCTTTTATATCTGTTTGTTGTTTCCTCTGATACCTTCCGTATCTGCCAGTGGTACTAGAACAATGCTACTGCTCTGAGTGATATTTGCAAGCCAACAATAAAGGAAATTTGAAATTTGTAGGAAAACTTTGATGTGTTTGTATTAGTTAGCTCAGAAACACAGTGACGTGTGTCTTACCCTCCATTTCAGGAATAAAAACCTGGTCAGGGTTCAGTATGACAGAGTGGCAGAATGGAGACTAGTGCTCAGACCTCCTGTCCCTTGCTCTCTTCACCAATTTTAGGCTGCCTCTTCGTGAGGCTCTGTGGGACTCCGCTGCCTCCCTTGCTGCCACTGTTCACATCTGTTGCTTCCATTTAGCTTTGGCCTGGAGAAATAACAAAACTAGAGTTACGTGTGAAATAAGGAATTCCAAGGGAAAGACCAGGAATATTTTCTTTTAAAAAATTCATTCATACGTTTATAGAAAATCTTCCTTGGGATAGAAATCTTTCTTTCTATGGGAAGATGTTGATTTCTTGTTCTTTGGGGAAATCTTTGAAAAGGAAGGGAAGATAATTTTTGAGGGCTGCTGGCCCTTTCTTAGTAGTGTGCTCTTTCTTAGTAGTGTGCTCTTTCTCGCCTGCACATTCTTACTATTTGTCTCTAATTTAAGAATTCAGAGTACTATGAAAACTGTCCTTCCTCAAAAGCCAGCATTGTGCCTCAGTTTTGTGTACCCATTCAAGGATGTTCTGATAGTAATTCTCAACCCAGACCAGTTTTGTTCCTCATAAGGCTTCTGTTACAGTTAGTGGACATTTGAAGAGTGTTTTATAGGCCTTGTGTAGTCCAGGGAGGATGCTAGGCCTTCTATGGTATAGTTCATAGGACAGCCCTACACCAGGAAGTTTCCACCCTATATAGTCAGTAGTACTCAAGGTGAGAACCCCTGCCCTGTCCTCCTACAGCATGGAAAGGCTACACTGATGTGTCTGGCACAAAAGCTTTTGTGTCCAAATGTAGGTAATTTTGCGTCCTTGTAAGGCTGCTGTTTTTGTGGTTCCTTTGCTTCTGGTCCTGCTGCAGCTGCCTCCTGGGTGGGAAGTGGTAGGAATGGTCCTCTCCAGGTTGCCCCATGAGTTGCGTTATCTACTGAGACTGAAAAATGTCAAAATAACTTCTGCTAGTCTTCCTTTTAAAAAATTATGGTCAGCAATTGGAAACAAGTTCAGTGATCACATAGTAAAAAAATTTTTTTTCTCTTGTTCTAAGTTCTAAATAATTGTTATCAATTGCATACACACACACACACACACACACACACACATGCATGCATAATACAAAAGATCCTTAAGATAATAGGAATTAATGGTTTTCAATTCCATGGTGGTACAGAAGATGTATGTATTCAATGGAAACATTTAGAGTTTGGATCTTTTCCTAGGTTGTAGATATATAATATGATATTCTTTGAGGGCAACAGTTTCAGCGGCAAGTTGTAGTTCCTACTTATCCAGGGGACCATGAGGATAAACAACTAATGTTCTGTAGTGTGCGATGTAGGGTTCAGTATGTGAGGTGTTGTGATAACTGAATTTTCAGTTTAAAATATTTTTAGCTTGAGAATTCTGAGTAAATTGTTTGATAAGTAACATCCTTATAATTCATAGAAGAAATATTTTATTCAGTTTTAAAAAACTTTAAAATTGACCTTTTTAAGTAGCTTTAAAGTCAGATTTTAAGAATGAAATGATCACTGATTATTGCTGGGAAATAATTTGGTATGGATAAGGAGATAATAATGTCTTCTGGTGATACTTGGTGAGTTGTGTTACTCTTGACATCGGAGAGAATTTTTAAGAAAAAAGAGATTGAAATCGGATCTGCTAAAGCAGTGAGCTCCACTGATTGGGTGCTTTTTCAGATGCCACGTAAGGTTGGAGTTCTGACCCATCATGGTCTTTGTGAGCATAGACCATACTCTTTGCACTCCCCCTTCAGTATTTTGAGACTTGTGTTGATTTACACAGGAAGAACAGTGCACCCATCATTAGCATACAGTGGGTGGACTGTTAGAACCACACACTGGTGAAGAGAAGCAGAACACGTGACATTCTTTGCATTCTTGTTGTGGATTCTTAGATCCTCTTCTCGCCTCTGTCACCACCTTGCCCATTCCAGGTTTCCTATCACCACCTTGACTCTGGCAGTAAAGATCTGCTTTCCTTGTTTCTGTACGTAACATAAATAGTGTAGTGCATGAGACAGGACTAATTTTTAATATCTCTTCACTTTAATTCTAGCTAGAGACCTTCAAAATACTCAAACATACCAGTTCAACAGCAGTGACTACTTGCTGTGGTAGATAAACAAAATGTTCCTGTTTTAACTATATTTGACTTTAAGTCGGAAAGTATAGCAATGCAGTGCAGCCTCATTCCCTCAGTGTGTTACTTGAAATACTGTTTGCTCAGTGGAAAGCATGTCTTATCTATAGAAATTGAATCAGTGGGATGTTTCATCATTGAAATTTGACCCACAGAGATCCACCGTCCCCTTCAGCTGATGGAGAGATTCAGTACTCAGTTTGAGGGCTCTCAGGAATGTTGGAACTGTTAAATTAGCTTAAAGGTATTTAAAAAATAACTTTCTCTTCCGATGTAATGCATGGTGAGAATTTGCCTTCTCACTTGTATCTGGATATCTCAGAGGCTGGCTCGTTCACAGGGAGCCTCCATGGCCAAATTTGGAACTTGTTGTGGGTCTTACTGGGGTGTTTGTGGGCAGCAGGCCACGTGAGATAGGAGACTCACTTGGCAAGTGGTGGTAGTTGGTCCTAGCAGAGATGAAAACAAATGATTCCAGCAAAATTGCTAAGTCCAGGATGTTGTCTCTGAGAAGCTTTCTTATAGCTTGCTTGTTTTTTTCCTGAAAGATTTTCTCTTTTTTCCTCTTTTCTCCTTGCCATCTTCTTGATCACAACGGGGAAGAATCTTCTCTGTGATATATTTTGACACTTAGTGGTATCCAGTTGCTAAATCTGCACACACCCAACATTATTTTTCATTATCAAGCCTTTTGTGAAGGAGAGGCATGGATTGCAAATAAAAACTAGTTCTGTCTGAGATAGGACTTGGCTTATGTCGAACCTGGCTGTTAGGAATTTTCAGTCACTTTCTGGCTTCAGGGGAGTGCTCAGTGATACGGTGGCTTAAGCAGCCTGCATTACCTTATTATGCCTCCTCAGACCTGCAGTGGAAGAGTGCCCTGGAGACTGAGGATCACGGGTGCCTCTTCTCTCCTCCTCTCTCTAGGGAAACCCTCCCCACCAGCTTTTCAGCCTTCAAATCCCCTCTCAGGGTCTCAACAGCCTTTCTTTTCAGAGAAGCATTCCTTCATCTTGGTGGGTCAGATGAGAGATATTTCTTCTGTGTTCTTGCCATGTGGAAGTGTACCAGACACAGTTAGTTGCACTTGAATATCACTGTGTGTCCAGTATCCAGAATGTGCCCCACACTTAGTAGTTCACAATAGACACATGTTACGTCAGTGGATGGACTTCACTTTGATGTGTCTGTTCATGTTACAGGTTGAGGGGAGGTGCTGTGTCTGTTCATAGTCGTGTACTTAAGACTTGAGAGAGATGCTTGAAAATGTGTGCGTTGAAGGCAAGGAAGGCTGTTCTGTGGACAGAGCATCTCAGAAGCAAGGGGAACTTTTGCCCTGCCGCTGTTTGTACCGAGTCTCGAGTGTTTTAGTAGTGTAGCTCTGTGATCAGCACAGCTCCTGGATGCTGCTTGGGTGGGAGTTGTACCTTTGCTGTTCCTCAAACCAGCCTTCTGGTTTTCCACGTGGGATGCATTGTGTATATGACGGTGTTGGTGACAGTGTTCATTTCTTAGGGGAAAGGCTCCATATTGATGTTGATTACTTTGCTGATTACTGATGTAGGAAAACATCAGTAGAAAGGAAACACTTTTTAAAACCATTATGTAAAGGCAATATTAATTATCATCCTTTAAGGGGACTAATTGCCATTCATACATGCAGGTGATGCAGCTCAGTGAAGGCTCCATGCGTTAACTTGTGCCTTTTCTCCAGCAATTTTGATATGGGTATGTAACTGACTCAGGTACTCATCCCTAGAATCACATTAGTAGTGCTTTTTTTTTCAGTTTCCAGAGAAAGAAATTATAAGTGGTGTAATAGAGCTTGCCCAATTTTAAATCTTTCTTTTCTAACCTGCTTAGATCTTTTGAAAATCACATATCTGCCTGTGAGTGCCAGCAGGTGACAAAATGAATAACAAAGGAAAAAATTAATCCCATAGGACATTGGGAGGTGTGAATTGGTATTTTCTGCATTCTTCTGAGATGCAGAGGCTGCTCTTTGTGAAGTGGTGCTGTTTTCCCCTGCTCATTCCTTGTTTAGAGATTCCATGCTGCAGGCAGCCTGGCGTTGTGCTGAGAGAGCTGGGCTCCGTTGTCTTCTCTGGATCATGAGCAGAGGCTGTTTGTGCTAAGCCTGTGGCTCTCACTGTATGGCTCATTGCTCTAAATTTGGGGGAAAGCAAAAGACAGGGAAGACTAATACCCAGACATTCGTCAATACTGCCTTTCCCCCGAAACGGAAAAGGAGAGCTGATCAGTGTGGACGGTCCATTTAAGTTTAGCTATGATCTTAACTTGGAATGTGTTGGTGTTCCGTGTTTGCTCTGAATGGAACATGCTTGGCCATCCTACTGTGTTAGCCGGCTCTGTTGTTCTTGTTTTTTATTTTCAGGCAGTGTCTTGCTCTGTAGCCCAGGTTGGTCCTTAACTCACCATATAGCCCAGGCTGGTCTCAGACTCATAGTAAGTGTCCTGCCTCAGCTTCTTGAGTGCTGAGATCTTAGGCGTGCACCACCATGCCTAGCTTATGTGTGGTGCTGGGAAACCAGACCCAGGGCCTTCTGGCTTGCTGGACAAGCACTCTAACCATGGTGGTATTCCTCTGGCTGATCTTGATGTCGTGTGCTGGGATTTGAATTCAGGGCCTACCGCATGCTAGACAGGTACTGTAACCAGTGAGCTATGTCTCCAGCCCCTACACAGCTCTGTTACTGTGTGTAATCAGCTTATGAAGATGTATGTATTTCCATAAACGTTTATTGCAGCTCCCAGTTTTGACAGTTTCAGTTCACCATCAGTTGGGCCCCATTGTTTGGGCACCAGGAATGGCACGTGGTGACGAGAGCCTGTAAGAGAGCAGGGCTGTCGTGCCCAGGACTTAAAGAATGTGGAAGGGCCATGTGGGAGGTTCACTCTGTTCCCTCGACAGGGATGTTCCCGGTGACATGAAGATCTGTCATTACACCCAACCTCTAAAAGGTTCCACCACCTCCTAAACCTTTTGCCACATGGGCCTTTGGGGGACATGTAAGGTTGAAGCTGTAATGCCTAGTGTCAAGGGACAATTGTATAATCTAATGGGCAAAAAGAGACATCACGTGAAGACTAAGTAGCCACAGGGCACCTCCTCCCATGGAGAAGTTACCACCTGTTACAGAAGCTTATTCATGAAGAACCTGCCAGTTTTTGTCATGCTGTGCACTGCTGTGTCCGAAGGATGTTCCAGCCTGAGATGGCTGGTTCAGTCACTTGGGGCCAGTCCTTACTGCTACCACCCTTTGCCAGAGAAAAGCCTACTGTGGCTATTGTGGTGGCTTGTAGACAGTTTCCAGGATGAGACTTAAAGAGTGAGGTCAGTCAGTCAGTCTATTTGACTTGTGTGTCTGTTTATCTAGTCCATCTATTCATCTGTCTTTCTATTAATGTATACTGGAGATTGAACCAGGATCCTGGGGCTTGTTGAGCATGTACCCTAGCAACTAGCTACCTATCCGGCCGATGAGGTTCTCTTCTTCCCCACTGATGGTGAGTTCCCACCTTTGACATAGACCTCAAGTCCCTTGCAGGGGTTAACTTAGCTTTTTGACGAGTCTGCTTACTGATAGCTCATACCATGTTTTCCCTGACAGCACTATTGGAAAGGACAAAGCCCTGAAGCTTCTAGATGGCCAGTTCTGTTGTCCCTCCCACTGACCCACAAATTATTTGTTGGGGTCAGCATGTGCACAGTCACCATGCATGAGGAGCTCAGTTAGCTTTATAAGCGGGGTGGAGTCTGTGCAAGAAAAAGCGGCACTGAAGACATTCCTGCTTTTTGGGAGTTCTTGCTGGCTCTGGTTCACTTTCCTGCCTGCTTTTTCTTCCTTTGTGTTACTGGGCCTTCACTGAGCTACGTCACCAGCCCTTTTTAATTTTTTTTTTTTTTTTTTGACACTGGCTCTTGCTAAGTTATCTAGGTGGGGCCCAAACATGGGCCCCCTCCTGGCTTCACCCCTCCAGAGTGCTAGGATTACAAGCATATGCCGTCACTTCCAGTTCCTCCAGCTTTCTAACAGGACTTGAGATGGTTAATTCCATTTCACTGTTCAGAGAAGTTTATCAACCAAGAAATACTGCTTGTTGGCTTTTTTGTGTGTGACTGTTGAAGTCTGTCATTTTTTCCCTTCCCTGGGTTAAGCTAGATGGTGGTAGGTTTGTTGGAGCAATTGGCTTTATCATACGGAAGACATCGTCCTCTGAGCCTGCACCAGGGACTGATCCCCGAGCACATTGTTTCTGGACAGGTGGTGTGGATAGCTGGATGGGCAGGTTTGTGGGTCATGACTCTGCATGACCTGCTCAGTGATGGAATCCTAAAAGTCACACATTCCTTCATTTGACATATATATTGAGCATTTACTCAGTACCCATCAACATTCTGGGCACTGGGGATATAGAGGTGAGTAAAGATGGAGTAGAGAAACAGGTAAATCCTGTGCCAGCTGGATACACAAGCTGTGAAGAAGTCAGGAAGACTAGGGATAGAGAGTACTGCCCAGGGTGTATATTAGATCAGGTGGCTGAGAGGGCATGATGTTTGAGCAGAGACCCAATGCAGATTCTGGGATGAGAGAGCTTCAGAAGCTGGCATGTAGACACGCCCGAGGAGGAAACTTGATCCAGCTTCCAGGCTGAGTGGGCAGAATGAAGGGGGCATACGATGAGTTTTCAGGATGAGTTGTGCTGCCTCTTGAAGAGCCTGTCTGGGCAGGATGCAGAGCTTGGGTTTCAGTGGAGATGTGTAGAGGATTTAAGGCAGGGGTGGCCTGATCTGTGTTTAAGAAGGATTATTTGATTTGCGTGAAGAGTTGACTACGTATGCAAGAGTGGAAGCCAAGAGAGCAGTGAGGAACGCGGGACAGTTGGCAGATGTAAGGTGATGGTGGCATGGAGAGGGGAAAGAGATGGGAAGGGGTTGGCTATGTCCCCTCAGAACAAGTAGGCAATCTCATCTCGCACTACCTTCCCCATGATTGGTTTCACATTGTTTTGTGTCCCAGATACCCACTTGCTCCTTTCTGTCACTTGTTTCCTGAAATTATGTGCATGTACACATGTGCTCACATGGATGTTCGCCCATTCCTCTCTTGGATGCTTTCTGATGCCGGCCTGTGAGTTTCTTATGGCAGATTCACTGCGATATCCCACGTGCTCTAGGATGTTGCTCTGTTAGTGGAATAAGTGAATACCATGGAAGGGCAACTGACTCGTGTCCTTAATGTGACATTTTTATTTGAAAAATACCACCACAAAATTACCACTGCCTAAGGTTTTAATTGCTGTACTTTCCACACTGAAAACATGGAGCTATGATACTAGTTTATTTAAGGGAGGAAGAATTTAGCACCTTACAGTTTAAATAGTAGTGGAATGGTAGGAGAGAAGAGATTTGTGTCAGCTATGGAGAGGTTCTGCCTCTGGTAAGAGAGGTAGCGATGATAAGGAACAACTTCAACCTTTTTCATTCGTCGTAGTGAAATTTGTCATTTCCATTCACATCTAATGGTGTTGAGTGGTTAATTTGTGTTTTGGTTGGAGAAGACCCTTATGGAAATAGTTAACCTTGCCTAGTGCCATGTGATCAAAATTCCTCTTTTCTAAGCTGGGGTCGAAGCTGGGGATACCATTTGGTCAGAAGGTGTATCTTCTTCTCCACATTCATTGGCATGTGGCCATCATAAGGATGGAGAATGGGAGCAGGTTGGGATGCAGGGGTCAGGGTCCCACAGACTCCTAAGAGGGGCTAGGCAGCCACGGGTGACCTCCTGTCTTCTCTTGTGGCTAAGGGGGGCATCTCAAAGGCAGGAGCTTCTTTAGAATCTTAACATCTTTACTTTGTGACTTTGGGCAAGCCCCATAACCATAGTTTTTGGGTTGTCTTTATGTAGGGATCCTTGATTTAGTACAGTAGTGTGGCTAACAATACACCTTCTTTCTTTTCTAGTGCGCTGGCTCAGAGCCCTGACCTTGTGGTCACATGTTTGGTCTTTCCGATGACCAGCTGCCGCCTGAGTCATTTCATCTCTTAATAGGAACTTAGATGTGATCCAAGAGACTCATAACAGACATTCCCGTATTATTACTCAGGAAACACGAAAGGTTCAGTCCTCGTCCTTAGAAACAAAGGCTAACCAATTTCTTTGATGTGTAGTAGGAATGTTACATGCAAAATAACAAGATAGCAAAGATGGTCCCTGGGAAGGGGGGCCTGGCCCCTTCTGGTCTCGATGCTCTTGCCGTAATGTAACCCAGTGTCAGGCAGTGGCATGTGATTAGCCTCAGTGGTTCTAGCTTTCTTTTCTTTAGAACAACTTTATTTAGTCATATGGTAATTAAAATGTGTTTGGGGATTTTTTAGTAACCTATTAAATAAGCTACAAAGATAGCATTTCTGAGCTCGAGTCTTTGGAATAGGTTCCAAAACTGTTCTTTGTTCTTTGATGCTTCATGTGAATATGGCAAATTTCTGGCTGCTTGTGAGCTATCTGCGTGGCTCCCAGAAGAATTCTCAGTGATTGTACCCCGGGCAGGATGGACACAGGATTGCTGCCCCCGGATGAGGAAGGCAGCCTTTCCACTTTCTGCATCCAGTGTTCTGTCCCACTGAAGGCCTGGCATCCAGTGATCTGCAGGCTTGTGCTAATACCTTTCCTGTGGTCCTCTCCGTTAATTCTGTAGTCTTCAGAGAATGTTCGCCTCATTCCGATGTGGTCTTTGATATCTCTATCATGTGGGTTTTTATAGTCCTTTTCTTAAGAGTCTCTGTTTTTCTTTGCTACTCCAGACTGCTCATTTATGTGAATTTCGCAGTACATCTTAGTCCCTGCGATTACAGATTGTTTCCAGAGACATTGTCATTTTATCTTAAGTGTCTGTAGTCCTTGTTCGCCACCCTACTGCAACCTCTGGAGAATGGGAGGATCTGGTTAGCATGCATGAGCGTCTGATTAGGGCCTTATCTAGTTACAAACGTTGTAGGAGAACCTTTGATTTTTAAATCATTTTGTATGCATATGTGTGTTTTACTGTGGTAAATATGTGACATAAAACTTACATTAATCATTTTTAATTGTACAGTTCAGTGGCCATTAAGTATATTCACATTACCCTGCAACTGCCGCCACCACCCATCTCCTGCAGCTTTTCATTTTTCCAGTCTTCAGTCGTATACCCATCAACGAGTTCCTCGTCCTCCTGTCCTTCTATCACCACAGCCACCATTCTGCTCGGTGTCTATATAAATTTGGTAATTTGAGATACTTCACGTACGTGGTTTCATACAGTATTTTGTCCTCTTGAGTTTGGCTTCTTGCATGTGGCATGTTCTTTTCAAGGTGTCTGTGTCAGAAACTTACACCCTTTTTAAAGGCAGAATAACATTCCCTTGGAGGCACATGCTTCATCTTGTTTGCTTGTTTGGTTTCTGAGATGAAGCCTCACTCTGCAGTTTGGGCTAGACAAAAAAATTCTGAGCTCAGTTGGTCCTCCTGCCTCAGATTCCAGAGTAGCTGAGACTACAGGCTTGTACTGCTGCTCAGTGCTCACACGGCATTTTGTTTGTTCGTTCATCTGTGAATGGGTGCTTTTGACTGTAGTGGGTAGAGTTGTTATGAACGTTGGTGTGCAAGTGTGTCCAAGTCTGTGTTGTCAGTTCTTTTGGGTTATATTCCCAGAAGTGGAACTGTTAGGTTTGTTACCGCATTTTTTTTTTTAACACAAGAAAGTGAAAAAGCCCATTCCCTTTTATGTGATTAGCTTGACTAGACAAATGATTAGTTGCCAAAGCTGTAATAAACCTGGGACGTTTTTGCCCTGTGAACCAGGAAGTTAGTAGTGTACTGTCAGTACATGTTACTAGGACAGACGACTGGGTTCTTCACTTAGGGTACTACTCCACAAGTGGTAATGCTTCTAGAAACTATAAATGTAAGGGTGTAATCAGCTGGGTGTATTTCCTATGACTGCTCCTCTAGTTGGTAATCTGATACCTTTCCTCATTCATCAGGATACACACAATTCCTGGTGTGGTTCTGTGACAGAGTAGTTAAGACTCTGGAATGAGATTTCTTGAGATCAGACCCCAGGTCCTCCAATTATCAGCTGCAGAAATTACCTCACCTAATGCTTCAGATTCCCCATGCATGCAGTGGGATTAGGGATACAGCCCTCCTTAAGCCTGTGAATAACTCTGTGAACAGTGCTTGACACATAGTAAGTGTGTACGTCTTGTAGTTACAGTTTTTTATCAGTAGTAGTGATTTCACCAATTTTAAAAATTAATAAAATACAGATAGAAAATTTTTTTGAAAACCTGAGTTATGCAGGCATTTTTATGTGTTGCTGAAGGAGACAAAGTAATACAATTTTGCAGAAAGAAATGTGGCAGTGCTACTATTCTGAGAACCTAAAAACTTTATCAGATAATTTTTTATTCTAAGGAAATGTATAAAATTATAAATGTGAAATATAATTTATTGCACTACTTTTTAAATAGAAAAATTGGGAGCAACTTATTGCCCAATTTTGTGGAATTATTTAAGTAAAACATGATTTATGGATATGGAATTACTTTGTAGCTTTTAAATTGTAAAATTCATTATGGAAAAATGTTCAAGATGTGTTATTAAGACAAAAGCAGGCTACAATAAATTAAGTGTGATATTTTAATGATATATGTGTATGAATAATATGCCATATATTTGAGGTATTTATGTATATGCATACATGGCACTTTTTCATACAGATGGAAACAAATACTCTGGGAGATACATATTTTATATCAAAATCAGTACCATTGGTTAACTGCAGGTGGTAGAGTGTTGTTTGATTTTTTTAAATTTCTCTGTGCTTTTCCAGTATTTACAAATTCTGGGCATTGAGCCAGTATTATGTTTATATCAGAGAAAAAAAAGGCAGTTGCTTCACTTACACAAAGCTGTTTGGTTGTGCGAGGTTCTGAAAGAGCCGTCCCCCAAAGAAGAACAAGAGGGTGGCCCGTCCTGGGTGCATACTCTTGGCACCCAGAGATTGGCTGACCACACCCAGGTACTGGCTGCCTGCGCAGGCTATGCTGGACTGGGCCTGAGTCTTTTTGCCCGGCCCTGTGCAGACTTTAGCCTGATATGAGCGAGCTGCTCAGCGTGGCAGCAGTGGATTCTGGGTGGCCATTCCTCTCCCTTACATGCTTGAGGTCTTTGTGGCTTCTTAGACTTTTTGGCTAAGGCCCTTGGCTGTTTGCTGGAAGAGTGTTAATCACTCATGATGAAAGCTGGCTTCTGCTGGATCTCATTTTCGGATCTTGCTTTCCCATCTTGTTAAGTGTCCCTGGCATGCCTAGCACAGACATATTTGTCCTTGTAGTTTTGTGCATAAAATTTTAAAAGGGTAAAAATAAAATTGCTTGCTGTTCAGAATTGGTCCTGAGCGATACGTCTTCCATTGGACACGGGTGGCAGATGGTGTTGCCCCTCCTGCTGGGGTAGTAAGCATTTGCTGAAACCTTGAGCTGCCCTTGCACCATTCAGCACACCTTCAACACAGAAGTCTGTGGTGGATGGCAATTTATATTTGTTTCCTTTTCTGTCTTTGGATTTTAGGAAGGGCTAAGGAGTGACAGTTTATGGAAGAATTAACTTTAAGCTGAATTAGTTTTTTTTTGCAAATATTGTTGTAAATATATATCTTTACCTATATATTGTGCCAGCTCTAGAGAAGAGTGAATTTCTTTTCAGGGCTGTCTTTAATGAGAGCTATACAGCGTGACTCTACTGCTGTATTAAGTAGAAGAGGATGCAGATAGTTTGAGGGGGACCAGAAAACAAAAATGCTCATGGCCGGATTAGCACTTCTTTTACAGTGTTTGTTCCATTCTTAGTCTTGCTACAATCCTTGTATAGTGTCAGGGACACAGGTAGGTAGTAGGATCATACCGGCAATTCCATCCATTAACCAGTGGCTTGAAGATTAAATGTCTTTGTATTGTGCAATAGGAATAGTTGCTTGACTTAATCTAGTCTTGATTACCCACTATTAGGTAACTAAAATAAGGTGGACATTCACATACCAGGAGTTTGGTCCCACTGCCATGTACTTTCTCTCTCCCCCAAGAGGTCTAGATGCCGCAGGGTACAGAGTACAATCTTGCTCCAGGCATTATAATGGGCTCTGAAATTCTGCCCCCTCTCTCCTTCCCCTACCATCTAAAAAATAATAGATGATCTGGCATCCGTTTTTTAAATGGTGGCAGCCCTAGTGAGCATATTTTCCATGAGACTTCAGTCTGCTTCTTGATGTTACTTGGTAATTTTGTGGTTCATTCTACCACAAGAACTTCATTTCTGAAAGTTAATAAAGAAATTGAAGCTGATGCTGTTTGACCAGTACAGATTATCTGTTAACTAAAATGTGCAGCACCAGAAATATTTCATATTTTGAAATATTTACACATACATAATGAGACATTTTTGGGCTGAGACCCAAGTCTGAGTGTGAAATTAACTTACATTTCATACACACGTCATTCATATGGCCTGAAGATAGTGTTATACATTGGGTTATACATTGTGTTATACGTTGATTTTTGACTGTGACTTTTAGAGTTAAGTGAGGCATGGAATTTTTCATTATAGTGTCATGTTGTTGTTCAGAAAATTTTAGATCTTGAAACTTTAGGTTTTGAATTTTCAGATTAGTGATGCTTATCCTGTCTATATTCCTTTCTCCATGGAATGAGTAGATTGACGCCATTCTTTAAGGTCTAACAGTATCTGCGAAGATCTACATCTGCTTTATTTTCATGGCCTCTGATCTCAACTGCTCCCTAGAACACAGCCTGAATGGTGTCATGCATAATGAAGGTTATTACCCTCCAGGACTAAAACACCCTTTGGACTATTCTCATGAGAACATTTCGGATGCCTTCAGGTTCCTAAATCAGTTGTGCATTTCTCACCCTGCCCCCTCCCGAAGGTAACTTGAATTTAAATTACGAGATATTAACCAGACTTACATCTTTGTTAGTCATCCACAAATTTAATACCTTTCTGTTTTCACTCTTGCTTAGAAGTCTGAATAAGTCAAGTATGAGTAAATAAAATGAATTTTCTCTTCTGAAGACGTACTTACCTTTGCAAAGAATCTGATGTAATCTTTTGATTTTAGCATGGCCGTTGTGTATAATAATTATTTTTTATTCTCATAAGTTGGAATTTAATTTCCTAGAAGTTACCCTAATGATGGCAGAGGGCAGAAAGATATTGGGGTCAAGAAATACATGATAATACCTGATCTTACCTCCCATATGGGATGTAGCTTATGGTTTTATAATTCATGTACATGGCTCTGTTCCCTTCAAGTTCCTTGAGGAATGGATTTCCTCTATCCTCACTCATGTTTGAATTCCTAGTACGTACTGCATTAGATACAAGTGAATCCTGTAGTCTTTAATTCATTTTAATGTCTGTAGTCATTTTTCTGTATTTGATGCATGCTGTGTGCAAATGTGTTAGAAGGAACTTCTGAATGAGCTGGATAATCTTTTTTTCATAGTTTTTACTTACGATAATTTTAGGGAAAGGTAGACTTTTCTTTCGTTTGCTGAATTGCAAAAGACATGAGGACTGGCAAGTCTAGGTTTTGCTGTCACTCTAACTGGGTTGTGTCCTCTAGGCAGTCACTTAATACATCTGGAAATCTAGAACAACCAGTTTAAAGCACCATTTGACAGTTAATCCTGATAGGTCAGCTTTATTGGATGAAGAAATGCCTCAGATTAGTGTAGCAGGCTCCTGGTTGTGTCTGGGAAGATCATGGAGGCAAAGCTTTGTGAACTATGTAATTTCTTCCCTGTTTTGCACTGGTGTTATTTTGTGTCCTGTTTTCTAGCCACCAAGAACAAAGCACTTTACTTTGTGATGCCCTTCTGCCATGATGTTTCTGTCTTGGAGTCTGTTGAGCATGTACTGAATCATCTGATACTGAGCTTGACTAAACCTTTCCTCCTGTAGGCTGTGGATATCAAGTATTATGTTTCATCGATGGGAAAGCTAACCATTACAGTCTTCTACATTTAAAATACTGTGTATTCAGGAATTTTATAGGTATGCCTTATATGTTGGGAATTTCGGAGTTGAAAGTCAACTTCATCCTTACTGAATTCAAAATACTTTTTTCACAACCTATCATTTGCATTAGTAGTTTCCTGTAGGGTAGGCTCTTGCTCATGGAGTCTTCAGAAATGGAATTCATTACATACATTGTTCTTTGTTTTACCTTTTGATAGGTCTTTGTTATGTCCTGTACCAAGCTATAAATGGGCTGAAATAGAAATATTTGTTGAACAAAGAATAAGTGCAGATATTCCTTGTGGTTAGGAGTTATGACCCATGATCTATTTTTGGTATTTGAATGTTTTCCCGTCTTTGAAAAAGAGAAGATTTTTATCCTGTTGCTCCTGGCATTCAGGTATTAATATAGGGGGGAGAGAGAGAGAGAGAGAGAGAGAGTGTGTGTGTGTGTGTGTGTGTGTGTCTTTGTTGTTGATCTTAAGGTTAAAAAATGTATATACAGTTCAAAGGAGCTTTTTAAAATATCATCTAATATGAATATTTCCTTCTCTGTTGAATGTAGACTATGCTTTCAAAGCAAATGATTATTTAAAATATGACAGCTGAGGTTTCTTAGCGAGCTAGTTAGTCATTTTTTCTATCCTGTGCAAAATTGGTTTTTCATGAGGTACAACTTCTAATAAATGGTAGTTGTTGCTGTCACACATCTTTACCCTTCACCCTTACACCTCAAGGGTTTTGTCTGGAACAAAGTCACAATAGTAAGGGGACTGTGTGTTTATGATTTAGAAGACTTAAGCTATAGGCTCTGCCTTTGAATTTTCAACTATTTCAAAAATTATTCTTCAGACAGAATTAATACAGTTAGCTCAATAATTTCATTCATTACTTCACCAAACATTTATTGAATTCTTACCATGACAGGGACTGAAATACATGCATGAGAGACTATGAAGACAAATAAACAAGCAAACCTTGCCTTTTAAGAGATTTGTAGACCAGACTGAGAACATAGTTCTATGGTTGAATGGTAGCATGCTAGAGGCTGTAGACTCCCATCTCCGGCTTGACTGTGTTGGTCAGCTTCCTATAGCAGGGGGGAAAAATACCTGACACATACAACTTAAAGTAAGAAGGATTTATGGTTTTAGTCCATAGTTAGCTGGCCCCAGAGCAGAAACATCTGGGCAAAAGGATCTGGATGGAGAAACACTGCTCAATTCATGGTATCTGGGATGCAGAGAGCAGGGGCAGAGCCTGAGGCTCTGTCCTGTGCAAATTTACATAATACTTGAGGCCAGGACCCAAATATATTTCCCAAGGTCATCCCCCATGAGTTTCCTCTCCCCTCACAGGTAAACCCAGACATGTGCTTTACTCACATCTTGTGTTTCTCTCAAACCAATAGTCAACAACCAAGCTTACCCTCACAATCACTGTACACACACACACACACACACACACACCACCACCACCACCACCACCACCACCACCACCCCCCCCCCCCCCCCCCCCCCCCCCCCCCCCCCCCCCCCCCCCCCCCCCCCCCCCCCCCCCCCCCCCCCCGCCCCTGCAGACTAGTAGGTTAACAGGTATGTGAAACTACAATATACTTCAGTCTGTGGGGTCCTCTCCTCCCCCCCAAAAAGCCCTCCAGGCCCTAAGCAGTTTAAACATTTTTACATTTTAAGTTGACCTTGATGTTAAGGAATTTTTAGGACAGAAGAAGAGAGTTAGCATTTAGGAAGGTGATGCTAGACTTGTTGAAAAAATTGTGAGAAGGCTGGTGGGAGATTTAATTTGGAAGGTGGGTTAAGGGGTTGCTTGGCTAAAGGGCAAAGCTTTTCTTTTTATCAATCTAGCACTTAAAATTTGGGGGTTGGGATTAAAGAGATTTTTTGTTTATTGGTATGTTATGTTGTCCTTTGGTGTCAAAGCAAATGATATCTGCCATATTTCTGGGATGAGGACAAGGAAGGTGTTGAGGGATTGCTGTTTCTCACTGGCTTTTATTCCGTGAAGTTCAGAGCCTATAATACAAGCTCCACTATTTAACAGAAACCCCAAACAACACAAGGTTAAATGAGATAGCATTTGGTTTCCTTTCATTCAAGGGATTAGTGTATGAGAGTTCTTCCAACTCTTCCTCTGCTCTCTCTGTTCCTCTCCTTTTTCTGGCTTAAGGGTGGAGAAAGGATGGGAGGAAGAGCATAGAAAGAGGCAGACCCAGAAGTTCCACATATTTCTTCCATTCATATCCAGTTGGGCATACATAATTCGGTCACCTTGCCACCTGGCTGTGGACATGGTTGTAGTCGGTGTAGCTAATGCTCTCCTGAATTCTGATTCCATAGGAGAAGGGGAGAAGGCCTTTGGGGGAAATGGTAGCAGTCCAACACAGCTGTAGAAATCCTTCATAACTGGAAATAGAAGACTCTCGAAGCCCTGCGTAGAAATGGTCCACATTTTCAGGGTTCTTCATTTTGAAGAGAAAAGATTGTCTGCTTCTGCTTCTGACTTACCGAGCGTGTCAGCTTCCTCCAGCTGCGTTCTGTGAATTTTGCCTCCATAGGCATTTCGCATGCACTGCAGAACGTGCACGTTTGCTCCCGAGCTCTGCTCAGTTCTTCACATTGCCAACATTCTGACCCAGTGTTCATCAGAACTACTAAGCAGCTGGCAGCAGTGCCCAAGAAGTTGACTAGATGATACGTTTTGCTCTTAAGCCCAGCTAGATGTGGGACTTGGACCTCATCCAAGGCGGCCAAGTTAATGATATTTTTTGGGCATTTCATTATTAACCAGTCTGGTGTAGGTGAGCAAAGTTAACCAATCCTTACCATATTTATTATCATAGCTGCTCCTGGCATGCTGATTGGATTAGGGAAGAGTCTGGTTAAGTTTATATGTGCCAATGCAGGTTCTCAGAGGAGTACCAGGAGCAGACTACCATTTGGGTTAAGTGATGGGTCAGGTTTGTGAACTACTACTTTGGTACAATCTACCTCTTACTATTCAAAACTATTTGTAATGGGATAGTAACTTCTTTTCTACTGAGGTGTTTATATTAAGCTTAACCTGTAAATATTAGGTATTGGCCTCTTTCTGACATTCAGCAAGGGTGAAGGAGACAAAAAATGATTTTCTGAATGAATGGCATTTATGTGCAGCTCCGCAGCTCCCTTCAAATGTTTTCTTGAGGCATATTAAGTTGTCCTAAAACATTTTGGACAGAGTGGTAGAAATTGACACACCAAGAAATGGTGCACGTGTACCATTGGAGAGAAATTAAATACTTTCACATTTTCCAAAATTGGTGATAGATTTGAAAGGCAACATTAAGCTCCATCCTGGAGTTTTTATGCTGTGCTGTTATTTCTTGGGGAGATCTTTTCTGCACAATTGATTAAATTCTTAGGAGTATTGTCTTCCCTTGTCTTTGCCTTTTCTCTTCCACTTGTCTTAAAAGGCCTTTGTGTTTCCTCTTTGCTGATGTGACTCAGAAGTGTGCATTGTCAAGGAGATGTTCTCCCAGGATAAGGTTCCACTCTTGAAGGGAGTGGGGGGAGAGTGGTAAAAGCTTTGGAACTCTTTATTGACTGAAAGGTACTCTCCCCTTTGTACCACCTATTGACTGTTGGCTGTTAGCAAGGAGACATGCATTTCAGGGGTGGCTGTCACTATACTTTGATGATTTGCTGTTTTTTTTGGGGGGGGGGTGGAGATGGGGGAAGGTATAACTCTGTAGTCTAGACTGGTCTCAATTCACTGTGTAGCCCATGCTAGCCTTAAACTCAAGCCATCTTCCTGCCTTAGTCTCCAGTGCTGGGATTATAGGAGTGCGGGACAGAACCCAGCTATTTTTTAATATGGTGCTAGGGAACCAAATCCAGGGCCTTGATCATGCACAGCATGCATTCTAATCATTTTCTCTCTCTTTCTTTAAAGTAGTGACTTGGACCTTGTTTTGCCATTTGGCTCTGGGGATGAGCTATTAAATTTCTCTTTAGAGAAACAATGACATTGAACTGGTCCAGCAGCTCTTTAATGTGAACATTGCTTGCTTTTTTTCTGACTCTTTGATCATTGGATATTCATCTTACGGTTTTGTTCCTGTAGCTGTTTGTGAGTTTCTTCTTGGGGCTTGCCCAGAATTCTTTGCTTTTTCTTCTTCTCCCTTATGATTTGAAGGTTACCCGTGAAATCCTTTGCTTGAGAAATCCCTCTGCATGGCTGGCAGTCCCTATCCATTGTTGCTCGGTAGTTGCTCTGCAGTTTGAGGAAAGCCGCCATCTATTGGTTATCAACTGGATGCTTTGTAAGTGGAGGTGATACAGATCCCAGAAATGAACATGCTCTTGCCTGCGCGGAGCTTCAGTGATACAGCAACAACAAAAACTAGGAGTGACTAAACAGAGTCTTAAAATCATTAATTAGCAGTGTGTTTTGGTAATACCTGAGGACTCATTTTCTCCTTCACTTCAACATTGACATTAAGAATTGATTATTTAGTACTTTGCTTTTAGTGAGTCTTGTTTGGACGATGATGTCTATTTTTTTGGCTGACATTCTCATTACTCGTAAAGGCTGGAAATTCACAACTTTGGGGAAGTATTCCAGAAAGATGTGACAGGCTGGCCTTGGTAAGGGCACTCTAATTGTCTGCTTGAAGGACTTAAGCAAATATTCTGTCAAGGGAATATAGCCTCTAGCCCAAATACTTGTAATGGGGTTGTGTAGAGATCTCCTGACATCTTCTTTGTGGTTGTCCTAGAAATTTTCATTGTCTTTGTCAACTTAACTGGGATCCAGCTGTTTATTTCTGGATAATGGCAGTCATTGCTGGTTGGTGGCCCTGTGGTCCCCTTGTCTTCTTTTCTCTGTTTAGCCACATTTGCCCTTCATCACTGGCTAATTAGATAGACCTGCCTTGGTGCAGAGTTTGTGTCTTTGGATGCAAGCTCTCAGCATTGACCTGTCAATGCTCACTCCCTGTAGGAACAACTGAACACTTCATTGTGTCCTCAGCCCTCTTGTGGTCACCAAGCACGTAGTGATGAATAGAGCTGAAGAGTCCTCTGCCCTCACAGAGCTTCTGTTTTAGTAAACATACAGGGTGATTTTGGGTAGTTACTGTGACTATGAAGGAAAGAAGAGTGTGTGGGGTTTCTGGAGTGTTGAGACAGGACGAGCTGATGGGCTAGGAGCCAAGAGTGAGTAGTAGAAAGGGCTTACCAGGTGCAGAAGGAGGCACATGGTCAGATAAGAGTCCAGTAGACAGGTAGGGCTGGGAGAGCGAGACGAGAAGAGCTTGGGAAAGACGCAGAAAGTCAGATAGTGACAGGCTGTATTTGGTCAGGGTAAGGAGTTGTGAGCTTCTCTCTGGTGTGCTGGGAAGTTGTTAGAATAAATAAGAAACCCTAGCAAGGCTGTGTAAATGGAGTTGACTTTCTCTCAGTGACAATATCCTGAGTTGCCTACTGGTGTGTGGACATTGGAGCTGCAAGTGTCAAGTGATAAATCTTATTTCCTTCCTAGAAGTGACATGCCGTGCCGTCTTCACTGTCTGAATAGATTCATCTGACATGGTCATGGCCTCCATCTGCCAGAGCAGAAGCTATTCTGTGGGATTATTTGACGGGTGAGGGGATGCTGGGTAAGGAAGGTTTGGCCACTGCAGCTGCCACTGTGCTCCTCCATCCGTGCTGGTCTAATGAGGGGAGCTGGAAATGGAATGCAGTATGCCTGGAGCAAGTCAGCACTCTTGGTTGTATTCCAGGGCTCCAGCCCACTTGGGTTACCGTTCCTCCCCATCCTTTCCCATCTGAGGCTGTGCCTAGAGTTTCTATCCCTTCTTCTGCTGTTCTGATAGTATTACCAGGACTCATAAAGACTTAGAGCTCATGTGTTAGGTAGCAAAGCAAATGGATACTCATGAACCTTACCTTTTGACAATGCTGAGATTTTGTAAAAGGTACTTTTAATTTTGAATACACATAACAAAATTTACATTTCCATGTTGAGGTGCTCATATCTTGTCTTTATTCATATGACTACCCACTGTGTGCTTTGCTTGATCTTGCTCCTAGGGGTGTTGGCTGAAAAGGGAGAGAGTGTGGACTTTGCCTCCATGAACGTTTTTAGGCTAGTTGAGACAACTTGATCTGAAAGCAAATAGGTACAATCATATGTTAGAGAATAAAGTAAAAGTAGGTCTAGGGTTCAGTGAGAACTTGAAATTTGGGGGGGGGGGATACAGAAAGGGGGTTGTCTGCTCTCTTTGAGTGGGAGAGGCTAGGGATAAGATGTAATCTTCTCTTACATTTTAACTGTAATATACAAGTTATTTTTGCCTTTTCCTTTTCATTAAAAAGCCTGTTTCTTGCTGTATTCCTTCATATTTGAGAACCAGTCAGTTAATGGAATAAAGTTGGGATAGTACGGAGGGATGGGATGGAGAGGGTGATTGTAAGCAGTCAGCTGCCCTGTGGCAGCCTCAGGAAACCTCTTAGAAGAGAAATCACCATCTTCTGTGGGGTTGGGTAAGCCGGTGACAGCTTCAGACAGGGTGAAACTGTTGTTATGATTAGTCTTCAGAGCCTTTTCTCCTTTTGCCTTTGGGGTGACCTGTGCTAGTCCAAACCCCCAGGTGGGTGTTATTGTCAAGTGAGGTAACAGCTGCACAATGCTAATGAGAAAGCAGGATTCTTGTTTGAGGTGGCTGCCAGGCACTGGCATCTGTATCTGCCCTGACACTCTCCTTAGAAGGCCACACTCTCCATGCCAAGTGCTGCCCTATTTTTTTTTTTTTTAAATGAGAACAGTGATTACCCATCCCACTCTGGGCACCTGATAAGGAGCTAGGCCTGAAAGGCTCTGTGGGTGTATGTGGTTTGCTATCTCTAATACCAGCTGTCAGCATTTGATATGGTCACTAAATCATTTTTCTTTCTGTGACTACTACTTTAAAAGTTGGTTGATACTAATATACAGCTGGTTTTGTTGCATTACTATCATTGTTAGTATTAAATATCCCTGGAACTAGTCCAAGGACTTGGGCTTCCAGTAGTGCACATCTGTCCCTGAGTTCTCCTTTGCCTCTCCCTGCCTCTTGCCTCTGCTACTGGTCAGAAATGGGTGTGCAACTTCTTTCTTTGCTGTCTGCGGTTCTGGTGTGTGCCTACACGCGTGTGCTGAGAACTAATCCCCAGTATGATAATACTGACTGAGAAGGGAGGCCTTTTGGGAGACAATTAAGTTCTGGGAATGGAACCCTTGTGAGTGGGGTTAATAATGCTCTTATAAAAGAGTCTCAGAGGAAACTTGTTCTTCCCTTCCGCTAGGTGAGGGCACAGATAGAAGGTACCGTATATGAAGCTCAGAGCACCTCAGACCAGGCACCGGTGCCTGGATCTGGGCTGTGCTAGCCTGAGCAGTGTGTGTAGTAAACTTCTGATGCTTCTAAATTAACCATTCTAAGGTGATTTCATAGTAGCCCAAATAGACTAGAGGTACTACAGGTACAGGTATGGCTCAGTACCAGATAGTAGTGCTGCTACAGGAGTCAGGCTGTAGCTACCAGCCTCTCTATCCCCTGTGTCTTTGTGCAGTTGTGTGTATGAGTATAATAGGAACATCCTTAGCAACTACCTCTGCTTTAGGCATATCTTATCTTAGCTGGGGGGCTTTGTTTTTTGTGTCTCCCCCCTAGCAATCACTTGGAGGGAGTTGAGGGTGTGAGAGCATGTTGCAGTACTCTGGATTGAACCCAGGTCTTCTGAGTTATATCCCTAGCTCATTTTTATCTTTGCTTTTAAGACAGGGTCTCACCAAGTTGCCTAGGCTGGGCTTAAACTTGTGGTCTTCCTGTCTCAGCCTCCCAGAGTGTTGAGATTACAGGCCTGTGTCAGGCAGGCTTTAGTTGGGGCTTTTAGTCATTCTTAATCCTGTAAGTCCTGTATTAGTTAGGATTCTGTGGAAGGCAGAATTGACAGAAATGATAAGAAAAAGGGATTTGGAGGGTTTACAAGTCCAAAGGGAGAGATAGTCCAAAATGGCATCCTTCACATGTGAGAGCTGGTGGGTCCGATGACTGCTTGGTCATGAGGTAGAACACTCGTCCAGGATTGTAAGACAGCCAATGGGAGTCTGTTGTGGATCTTGGTTGTTCAAAGAATGGTGGTGAAGACTGGAGACTAGAGCAAATCTGTAATGAAGACCTGCGACGTGTAGCAAGTTGATGTTGTACACAATCACGAAGGCCAGAGCTTCCTGAGGAAAACCTGTAATAATTTTTGTTCTTCCTTTTATTTTTCCATATGGTTCAAGCTGCCATTTGGGCCTCCCACATCTGGGGTGGGTGTTCTTCCCTCATTCGCTGGCCCAAAAGTCATTCTCACACACCTGTACGCTCTACCCTGGTTGTGTTTCCTAATCCCTTCAAGTTGACATAATCCCTATAACAGTCACAAGACCTGTTGTCTCCTTTTGTAGCGGTTATTTTTAATGCTTTTTAAGAAACCATCAAGAATACAAAACATGAATATTGTAACCCAGCAACGTATAATTTTACCAAAAGAAAACACAGGTTTTATAACTCATGTAAAAAAAAAAAACCAAAAGGGAAGTAATTCATAATTTAACAGGTAGTTCTACATGTAAAGGCATGGACTCAGGTATACTGTGAAGGTAAAATCAGTCATGTCTTTGTACATTTTGATAAAATACCTACAAACACAGTAATTTCAAATACAGGGTTGATTTGGTGACTGAGATTCCAGAAGCAGCTTTATTTTGGGGCATAATTTTTTCCCTTGAGATAAAGTTCAGAATGTAAAAAAGTATATTAAAAGTGTAATTCTGTTAGCTTTCCAAAGCCAGAACAACATACCTGACACATACAGCTTAAGAGAAGGTGTATTTTGGCTTAGGGTTTCAGAGTTTCTCTGTTCATGGTTAGCTGGTTCCAGGACAGAGACACCATGACACAGGGCATGGTGGAGCAAAACTGCACATCTCTGGCAGCCAGGAAACAGAAGGAGAATAAAGGAGCCACAGAGAAGAAGGGGCTAGAGATGAACACATACCCTTCTGAGTCATGCCCCTCCGCGATCCAAGGATAGCTTCCCAGCATCTCATGATGACCCAAAAGCTCCACCTCCAAACACGTGAGCCTTCCGGGCAACGTGGTCAGTGTGAGCTGTCACACTCATTACACATAATGGTTGTTCCATTGTGGGAAGTTTTAAAATATGTTAAGAGTGTGCAAAAAGTAGTTTATCGCTAGAGGTACAAATCAGTCTCCAGCAGATCAGAAACCCCTGGAGTATTTATTTCTAAGGTAGATTTCTGGGTCTCACCTCTGGAGATTCAGCTCATGTGAAGCTAGGCCCTGAAGTGTGCATCTTAAGTCATCCCTACCCAGTTGTGCATCCAGGACAAGCCTGGGGAATACTGTCTGAAATTGTAAGTCTTTATTTTCCCAGAATGCTGTGCGTAGGGCGCAGCAGAGCTTGTTTATTGTAAAAAGTGAAACAAATGCGGCACAGAAGTTTAACATATTTCCTTTACGTGAGAAATCCAAATTATAAATAATCTAAAGAGCAAAATAACGGAGCGTGAGAAACAGGGAGGTATACTTTGTAGAAATGGGAGTAGAGGGAAGGGCATGGGGGGAGGGGAATTAAAAAAGATTACAATGGGATATGTCTATGTACTTGGTTCTCAATGTGAATAAAATTAATGATGTATTGCAAACATACGGTACTAAAATTCTACACATAGAGAAAGAAAAAAAAAAAGAAAAATTGGTTTCCCAATTAAAGAGTTCTTACTGGAAGAATAATCAGTTCTTGTGTAAGAGACAATGTTACCACTACTGGATTTTTTTCGGGGTGGGGGAGGCACTTTTATTTATTTATTTATTTTTTTACTGCTAAGAATCTAACCCAGGCCTCGTGTGGTGTGTGCTAGACATGTACTCTAGCACTGAGCCATGCTACCACAACACCATTGATTCTTGAACTTAAAAAATACATTTTCCAAAAGCCCAGGAAGTAGCCTGTCTGGAACTCTAGCCTTGAGTTTTGTTAGGTGTAAGGTCTGGAGAGGCCTCGTGTGTTCTGAGAGGGCCTAGCTCATATCTGAGCCTATGAGAAATTCTTGCATGTGTCTCTGGGTAATGCCACTCCACCTCTGCAGAGCCACATTATGACTTAGAGAAGCCTAACTTGGATTTAGTACATCCCTTTGTCTATAAAGAAATGTTGAAATTTTATTGTACAGCTGTGACCAGAATTTATTTTTACGGAAACATTCTTGTCCTCTTGGTTGTTTGCCAGCTAGCACATGCAGAAGTTGGCTTTGCACATCTCTGAACATTCATTTCTTACTCTGAAAATTAGAATGGTAGTTGCTTTACAGCGGTGGGCATTTTATCTGCTAGAAGTAAAAACCCTCTAGCATACTTACCATCAGCACAAATTGGACTTGCCCTTCAAGGGTTAGGAGGAAGCATCCACTTGTTAGTGAGCTTTGGGTACAGACATTTCTAAAAGGACCATATTTATCTTTTTCTTCTGTGCACCTTGTCATAATTGTGGGGCTTGGTGGAGATTCTTTTCCTCCTAATCATCACTCTCATTCATGCTAACACTCATTTTATGCGTCCTGTGATTCCTGCCATCTGTTGGGTTTGACAGCCTTCCCACCCTTGGGGAGGATTGTGTACTCACGTATTCATCTTTTAAAGGGGAATGAATGGAAACACATTGGGCTTTACTATTGTTGGGAGGATCTCTTCATGTCATTAATGGAAATTCTAATTTCTGCCTAAGAGCTCTTGTTCTGACCTGTGGCCCTTATTTTTATAGCAGTGATGTTTTAGGAAGTGGGATTAGAGTCTAAAGAGAAAATTTGATGGTTAGTAAGTGGCATTGATACACTGAGGTTAAGGGAAGCCTTTGCAAGCCAGAGCCAGAATGGAGAAGAAATCAGATACAGTGAAAGGTGAGAGAGCCAGCCAGTTGGTGGAGACGGGAGCATTGGACACAGATGAAGAGAAAGTAAAAGAAGCCAGGAAAGAGAATGGCACTGCATTGCAGGATCCCGAGGGGGGTATCTTGGTATCTTTTCCTGTTAGAACCAGGTAATCACTGTCCTTCACAAACTAAGGAAACTAGTTAGTACAAAAGCCTTTAAAATGACAGCTCATCAACAGGTATTTATCGATGGTTGCTGATATGTCAGGCAGTGGGGACATCATGTTTAGAACCTAGCCTTCAGTGAGTATATGTTCTGCAGAAAGAGAATCACACAATGTGTATACAAACAAGACCTTTTAGGGTATTTCTGAATGTGCCTAAAAATACAAACCTGGCAAGTATGAAGAAGTAAGACTGAGTGGAAATGATGGTAACTTGAACACTGGACATGAGGCTTCAGGTAGGTGGGAGAGGCCAGTCGTACCTGAAGCTAGAAGAAAAGAATTCACGGAAGATAGGTAGCCAGTGAAAAGACTTCGGGTCAGGAGCAAGCCTGGGCATGCTTCAGGGAAGGCCAGTCTATGTTCAGGTGAGTGACAGAGTGAAGAGAGACCAAGAGATGGATAGGAGTTGGTCCTGTAGGTATTGGTCCAGGTTGAGTGTAGTCACTGGAGATTTTTGCACCTGGAAGTAACATACACTTTGTAGCTTCCACAGTGGCTAACCCTGTGGAGGGTCAGGCTGTTTGGGGCGAATGGCAAACAAAGTAGAAGGACCAGATAGGAGTCTATCACTACAACCTAGGTGGTAGGTGAATGTAGGTTGGGTTTGGATCCAGAAGTGGAAATGGTGAAAGATGTGGAGGATATTTTGGAGGCAGAGTTGATAGATACTGATGGATTAAATATGATGGTTGAGTGGAACCAAGACATAAGGATTAAAGTTGTGGTTAAACAGCTAGGTGAGAGTTGATGCCGTGTGCCGAGCTCATGTGTGCTTGTTGGTGTGCATCACCAGCTCTGCTTTGAGCCTCCTAGTTTGGGGTCACATGCTACCTACTCAGGAGGAGCTGATGAGTGGGAATTTGTATATTTGGATTTGAGGTTCATTCAGTCAGAAAATTAAGACTTGCATATATAAAATTGAGAGCCTCGGCTTATAGGTAGTATTTGGGGTTTTAGGGCAGGCTACTCTCAGTAAGAGAGAAAGTACAGATAAAGAAGTCTCACAGGAATCCGTTTGTGATGCATTCTGGCAAGTTAAGTGGAGGGATTGTAGCCCTGTCCTGGAAGCAGATGAGGGAAAGGAACCCTTCTCTAAACTCAGATCCCTTCAAGGATGATAGAAAGCCAGTTGTATGACATGCCCAGAGAAAAGATGGTGATTAATAAATGCTTAAAACTGTATGTTCTGAGCCAGATGTGGTGGCATACCCCTGTAATCCCAGCATTATTGGAGGCCGAGGCAGGAAGATTCCAAGTTCGAGCCTTGTATGCCGCTTAGCTGGATCGTGTCTCAAAATGAATGAGCAAGTGGGTTGAGTGAGTGAGCGAGTAAATGAGAATGTAGCTTAATTTGAAGGCCCTGAATTTAGTCGTCAGAACCACGGGGCAAAAAGTGTATGTTCTGCCCCTGGACAGCTAGGAAAGCTACCTGAAGAAGCTGTCCCTAATTGAGTATGGTTCTTGAATTCTTTCATTGCCGTATGTTTATACCTGGGATTATTGGCTTTGTGAGCAAAGCTCCTTGACCTTTTTGGATGGAGTGCACAGCTCATTATTAAGAAGATTTCTCTGAAATGAATGACAGTTCCTTTTATGCCCCTTATCTTTGCTTTAGGAATTACCATACATTTTTTAAAAAATTGTGAGAGGTGAGGGGAAAGAGAGGAAGTTGATTTCTGAACTTGTAATGGCTATTTCCTCTTGAATCTTAGCATGTTGGCATCCAGGTATATTAATGGGAAAGAGATACCTGCTCAGTTACAGAGGATATCCAGGATGTTGATGAGAATACTAGGGGTGGGCTAGCTTTTTTTTTTTTTTTTTTTAAGATCTGTAGTACAAATTCGGTAGGCAAGGAACGTATTAACAATAGTTTCCGGTGGCTGCTGTAGCAAATGGTCACACAGTGGCCTAAATCATAAATGTATAATCTTATAATTGAATGTCAAAATTGTGAGTGGCTAAAAATACATTCTGTAACTTCTAGAACCTGTGAATGTTACATTATGCGGAATAAGGGTGCTGTAGATGTGGTTTAGTTAAGTATCTTGAAATGAGATTTTCTTGGATTGTCAGGGTGACCTCTAAATACCAGTATGAATGTTCTTCTAACAGAGACAAAAGAAGATAGAAAAGATAGAAGCAGGCATGGTAGGCCATCATTGTAATCCCGGCTACTCAGGCTGAGGCTAGAGGATTCCAAGTTCAAAGCCAGCCTCAGGGAATTTAGTGAGACCCTGTCTCAAAATATTAACAATAATGAATGGAGATATAGCTCAGTACTCAGTACTTCCTGAGTTCAATGTCCACCCCCCCCCCCCCGTTAGTCAAGAGACTATGAATGAAGGAATTGGAGTGACGTGGCCACAACCCAAAAAAAGCAGACAACCACCAGGAGCTACATAAGGCTCGGAATGGGTCATCTCTGAGTATCTGGAGGAAATACGGCTCTTTTTACTCTTTGATACCCACACCCTCCTCACCACCCCATGATACTGATTTCAGATTGATAGAATCTGAAACTTTCTGAGAGAGTAAATTTCTATTGTTTGGACTTACTAAGTAAATAGCAAATAGTTATAGGAATTGTAGTGTCCAGAGTCTCATCAGACCAATCAGGTGTCAGTCAGGGTTGTGTTCTTTTGTGGAGGCCCTAAGGAAGAATCTGTATGCTTGGCACTTTAGTTTCTGGAGGCTGACCACATTTCCTAACTCACAGCCTTTTTTCTCTTCAAGCCTTTCTTACCTGATACTTTCACTTTTATGTGTGTTGGCTCTGCTGCTTCCTCTTTCACATATATGTGTGTGCAGGCCTTGCAATTATAGTGGACCCACCTAAGATTGTCTAGGGTAATTATTTTACCTATTGAATACCTTAACTTGCACTCCTCTTTTCCTGGGTGGGTGACATACTCCTATTACGGAATTTTAGCAGGGACTTCTTTAGGATGTCATCATTTTGCCTACCATAAAGGATAGTTAGGTAAGAGTGGAGCATACAGTGGGGGAAAAAAAAGTGTCTTCATCCTCAGGAACATAATTTGCCTATGCACACCCATTTTCTTCCTTCAGTAACCCGAGCCAGTCAGACTGTAATGTAATGTATTACCCCCGCCTCCAGATTGGGCTTTCTCAGTACACGTGGACAACCTCATATAGTACAGGAGAAGGTTGAAAGAAGATAGTGATCATTCACTCTTGCTAGGTTCAGAAGAGATTGTAAGATGGTAGCCATAAATCCTGAGCTTCCAAAGCCCTGCGTTGCTGGGGAGCTTGTGCACGATTGCTGAGATGAGACTGCAGGCTGCAGTGATGTGTAATATTTGTACTTGGTACCATGTGTTAGTCTTCTGCTTGCCACTGAGATCACTTCAGGAGGTTGGTGCCTACAGGCTTGACAGCATGAATTTCTATAGCTCAGAAGGGCTTGAAAGGGAGGGGTTAGCTTTTATTCTCTTGCCTCATTGGGCTTTGTGTCATAGTTGAGTTAAGGTTCATGAGTCTCAGCTGGCCAATGGTCATATCTTATTTGAAGGCGTAAAGACTTTGAAGCTCTGTTTCTAACAGATGTCATATTTGTCACACTTTCCTAACCTCGTCAGCTTTGTTCCTGACATACTAGTCCTTCCTGCTTAGGGAAGATAGGTAAAGGCTTCTTAAGGACACAGCAGGGGTAGTATTTTTGCACCAGAGCTTCTTGACTCTTGGCAGAATGCTTTTCAAAACAAAACACTCTTTGCTAAACTTCAGGCATAATTTTCCATAAATCCATGTTATTACCTGTACTGTAGTCATAACTTAACATGCTTCAGATTTATTCTAAACCAACTCAATTGTTTCAATTTGGTTTCATTGTAAGTAACATATACTCACGTACGGACTGGACGTGCTTGAGCACATTAAGACACCCTTAACTGGAACAAAGAGTTTATATTATATTTACCACAGTATACGTATACCACATTCAGCAATAAACTGTGTTAGACTATGCTGGTTGCATAAGGGGTCAGTACCCAGAGGAAGCCTCTTCACTAGACAGGTATTTGTTAGGTTCGCAGTCAGAGAAGTTGGGTAGTCACCGAGGAACATTTTTAAGTAGTGTGTTTTGAAACCAGGGGTTAGGTGTGCTTTTACATATCTCAGTATGCAAAAAGGAGTATTAGCTAGTATCTGCAGGCTGGGGATATAACTGTGTTGTACCACTTGCTGTATATGCATGAGGCTCTCAATGCTGTGCCCAGCACTGTTAAAAAATGTTTCTAGTACTTCTGATGCAAGTAACAGATACAAGAAAAAAACTTAGCTTATTTTTTTCCCCTGTCATTCTGGCACTCTGGCCTCACACATGCTGGGCAAAGTGCTCTGCTGCTGTGCTTCATCCCTAACCCCCAGGCCTTAAACATTAACCCAATAAAGAAGAGCTAAGAACATACATTACGCATGTGTAAAATGTCAGAGGTCAAAAAGACTTCACCAGAGCTAAGGCCGGTCATGAAACTCAATTTCCAAAGAAATCAAAAACTGATTAAATATAACCCGCTATAACTATGTATCTGTCTGGCCTGTCTTGGCTAGAACTTAACGTTTGAGGCTGGTAGGGTATATGTGGGACTCTGGGTTCAGTCCTCAGCATGGAGGAGAAAGCCATATTCTTCACTTCAGTAAAACCGTATGTTATTCTTAGCCTCTGGCAGAAAAGGAAAAGGCGACAAGGCAGAACCAGGAAAGCCTCACTGTTGCGCTCAGGTGTTTACAGGCCTACTGTGGTCTCATCACTAGGGTGGGAGCCAGGTGCGTGGAAGGAGGCCAGTCTGTCCTGCGGCCTGCCGTCACCAGCAGCTACTTGTTTCCCTCTTTCTCCTGTTTCTGTGTATTTATTGGGTGAGAGAGAGGCAGCATATTGGAAATAGGATTGGCTTCTGTGTGTAGCAGCATGAAACCCTTAAGATGATGAGCTTGACTTCTGAGCCACTTCTGGCCCAGCCTCAGGAGAATGTTACATCAAAACTCTGGAAACTTGGAACAGAGATCTTGGTTTATCTGGAAATCTTTGGGAAAGTCTTTTTTTTTTTTTTTCCTAATTTGATTCTGTTGTTTCTCTCATCTCTATTATCTTCTGCTTCCCCAGAAATTCTCTATTTGCTGTTCAAGTCCAGTGTATCAAATTATCACTTCCTTGGAGAGGAAACATACCAGTGAGACCTTGAAGCTTGCAGTCTCTTGCAGATGTCTGGAGATTGTGATGGTGGTAGACACCGAGGCTGCCAACGTGGTTGCCAAGCTTCACTGGACATAAATGCTGATTTGCTAAAGTGGATGCACAGATGAATGTTTATTTCATCCTCTCCTGGACGTTGAGATTCTGTTTTCTTCTTTGCAGGAGTCTTACATAGACAGGCCGTTTGGATCGTGTTTGCATCTTATTTTCAGGAACTGTGCTGCTGACTTGACTAAACGCATCCTTTTTTTTTTTTTCTTATTTTTTTCTAGAGCAAAGAAAGTTGGTCAGGTAGCAGACGGTAATAAAATAGCTGATTGGATTGGCTTTGCAGGTTGATAAACAGGTGACCCAGCAGGTGGAGTGGCCGTTTGTCTAATAAAGCACTGGGTTGGCTTTTAAAAATATGCCAAACACATCCAGGTGTTCTCTTTAAATGTTGTATTCCAAGGTGATGAGGTTTGATGTCAGGTGCTCTCTAAGGCCCCACTGGGCGACGCCCTCCTGTGATTCTGTTCTGCCTGGCCAACATCCGTCTGTGCTTCCGTTCCTCATGAAGGCTGAGAATGGGAAGGGAATGAGGAATGTGATCCTCGCGTTAATTCTACAATTAGAGCTAAGAACACTTGGGCCAACATTTTGTCCTTTTCTAAATAAGCAAGGTGAGTCGCACAAGATGAAAGTATTTGCCTCAGATCTTATAACCAGTTAGTACCTAACCAGTTACCTATTTAAGAACAGCCAGCACCGAGAAACCAGATCTGTCTGTAAACGGAAAAAACAGTTTTTCTTTTAATACTTCTGACACCAAATGTGTAAGTTTTCCCCCACACCAACTGTTAACATTTGAGTGTGGTTTGTCCCCTTTAAAACTCATGTTGAAATTTATTTGCCATGTTGACATTATTGAGAGGTGTTGGACCATTAAGAGGTGATGAAGTTGTTGGGTTGTTGTAGCCTCTGTTGGATGAGCACTGACCACCCAAGATCCTGGGTCCTGGACTCTATTGTACCAGTTTAGAAAAAGAGCAGATGGAGTCCAAAGAAGAGGGAAGCAGAAGAAAGATGATTTGCAGAGAGTTGCCAAGAACAGAGCTCTCGAGGGATTGAGAGGGGCTCCAGAGTTGGATTACCCCGACTCCTCTTTATGTCCAAGCTTTTCTATTAGAGGAATCCCTCCCTCTTCCACCTCCCTCCTTTCTTTGTTTGTGATCTGAAATGCAGAGGGCCATAGGTGCCTGTGTGGACTGTTAGTGAGCTGGCCGCAGATCATAGTGTTTGCTCCCTCTGTTTGTTCAGCTGTGTGGTTTCTCTCACCTTGCAGATGTCCTCTGACCTCCACATGCCCTCCCTAAACTCCCTAAGTGCTCCCCATCTTGTCTTGCCTACCCTGTTAGCTTTCTTAACGTTCTCTCCTCTGAGAGGACTGTCAGTGCTATTGGGAATTATGGGTGATGACTGCTCCGGAACTGCTTCCAGCTGAAAAAGGACAGAGAAGGTTTTTTATTTTATTTATTTATTTTTTTTTGTTTGTCAGTCTTCCTCTTTAGCCCAAGCTGGTTCTGAAATCACTTTGTAGCCCAGGCTAGCCTTGCCTCAGCCTCCCACATGCTGGGATTACAGGCATAGACCGTCATGCCCTGCTTATATGGTGCTGGGGAATCAAACCTAGGGCCTTGTGCTTGCTAGACAAGCGCAGGTGTTTGGATGGAACTCCCAGAGTGGGCAGTCTAGTGGGCCCTAATAGAAGAAGGTATTCATGCCAGGTTCCATTTGAAGTGCCATTTGCATCTTGGTAGCTTCTACTTTGTTTGACATATGTTGAGAAGCAAAATTGAGAATGCAAGGTCTGAATAAACCTACCTACGGGACCACCAGAGAGCCCAGAGGAGGGAAGAGCCAAGTAGAGAGTGTGGGGAGCCGTCCTTTAGTTTGTTGTAGAACTCGGGCAGGTGAAGCTCTGAGTTATGTCATGTAATCATGTAGCATTTTGAAGGATGATCTGGTTCTGTTGGGAGGTATTGATGTAGGTGCAGCAGGACCCATTAAGAACAGCAAAAGATTCCTTGCCTTACAAGCATGCAGTCTAGAACTTGGTGGTTCTGGACCATTCCAGCTAGTGAGTACAGGGAACTTTGGAGGTCTCTACAGTTATTATCTGGTAACAGGACCACCTGGGCTGCTGTGGTGGTGACGGTTTTTATTTGTACTGAGTTTGCTGTGACCCTGTAAGTTAGGCCTCCCAAGGCTGCAACTAGGGCATTGATGCCCAGGGCAACTAAAGTAATTTCTCGTTTCATGTGGGCACAGTAGGCAATGATTTTCTTTTGGTGTTGAGCAAGAACTTCCTCCACTGAAGACTGGCTAACTGCTCTCAGTCTTGCTATACTTAAGTCCAATTGAATTAAACCCCAGTTGCCCTGGCAAGAGTAAGGATCTAAGCACTGTACCCCCCAGGCCTTTTCTGTTCTTTCATCTTGTCCATAAAAAGAGATATCCCCTTGGGCAGAGAGGATTTGGGCTCTGTTATCATAGTCATTAAAGCAGGAGGAATTACCTGCTTTATTTCTCCTTTCATGTTTGCTCGTGGTCTTAATTACTCCCTTTGTAGACAAGTTTTGAAACCAAAACTCAGCATGAGAAATAGTCACAAGATTTGGTCCGTGGAATGGCTGTGCACTTCAGAGTTTCTGTCACTTGGTGTGGCTAGGCATCATGCTGGATTGGAACTGTTGTACTGTTGAGGTGGGTGCAGTTCATCTTTTGTGTTGGAGAGCAGGAGTAAGTGATGTCATTCTGGAGGTCACTACAGTCTAATGTCATTGTAGGGTTAGGGTGCAACTGAAATCTTTGGGCTCTGGATTTTCAGAGATCCACAGAAGTGTTTTCCACAAACAAAACTTTACAGCAATGCCTCTCAGGTTTCCCAGTTGCCATAGTACCCCCATAAAGTCTAGCAGGGAATTGGAGTCTTCCTTCCAGGAAGACTTCTCCAGGTTCTTCTACAGGTAGTATTTTAAAGCTGGAGACGGAGAGGCAGTATTTGGTCCTTGTGCATACAAGTGGTGGTAATCTAACTATCTTTTTGCCAGGACTCCTGCTAACCTCATCATGGAGTTGCAGTCTCATCCGTACACAGGGAGGAATCGATTTGGTCGTCCAAGTGTATATGAGTAGAAGGACCCATACTCCCACTTCTATAGAGGAGCAAGTGAGTTTACCTTTAGGGCCAGAGGTACATGACCTGAAGGAAGGAAAAGACGATGATAGCAATCCCAGCTAACACGGCCGAATAAGGGGCATGTCAGATCTTCCCTAGCAATCATTTACTTACCTTTTTCTTCAATTCTTTTAAAGAGATATCCGAGGTCCTCTGAGGTTCACGGTTGTAGCTTAGTTCTGAACTGATGTCAGGAGATTGGGTAGAAGCAGTATCTTTTTTCTCCTTTTGAGCAGTTCACTTTGGAGTAATGGATCCCAAATAGCTTGTCTTGTTGTTTTGACAAGGAGGTGGTGGGTAGGTGCCTAGGGACCTTCACACTTGGATCTTGTCAAGTCCTGAGTATCTAGGGTGTGAATGAGCAGTAGGGCTCCACGAGGGAGTAAAGGATCACCTGGAGTGGTTCCAGGTTTGGTGCTTTTTAGAGCTAAAAGAAGTTTCTGGAAGAAAACTTGGGAGTGGACCTGCCTGAGGAGTTCTCTTTGTTCCTATCAGCTAGGCCATCCTGTTTTAGGAAGGGTCTCCCATAAAAATCTCAAGAGTGGGTGAGGTCTGGGGATGGGTTTCTTAGTTGAATGAGAGTAACAGGAATTCTTCCAAGGGGCTTGAATTTTTGTGCCAGCTTAATTGTCTCTTTGGAAGCCCATTAGTGCACTCCACTTGTCTTGATGAATGAGATCTCCAGGCACAGTAGAATGGTAATCACTGCCCAGTGCCTTGGAGACTCCCACACGTGACTTCTGCATGGAAGGCAGGGCCACTATCTCTATAGAGGCTCCATTATTGGTGAGTATGGACCGCGGTTCTCGAGGAGTCCCTGACCTAGGAGATTTTTGATAATAGAACTTAATTCTTTATACACTTGAAAGTGAAGGGAATATTGTTTTTGAGGAGATATTTGGAAGAGTCCTTTGGAAAATTTGTACTGAGGTGGTTCTAATTGCCTTGCTTATAACATTTTTTTTAGTCCACACTTGTGCATCAACTCCTAGCTCTCCCACCATTGCTGCTTTCAACATTAGAGGTTCGTTTGGCTTTGTACTGTACATAAATAACTCATATAATGTGTAGTGTTATGTATTTGGCCTATTTTGCTCAGTATTAGATTTGTGAAATTCATTCATATTGCTCTGTATAGCAGTGAATCACTCTTACTGCCATGTAGGGTTGCAGTGTATGAATATATCGCAGTTTATTCATCCTTTCTTACACAGATGGACATAGGGTTGCTTTCTACTTTGTGGCTATTATAGTGCTCCTGAAAATGTTGGAGGTTTTGGTGGTGACGATAGATGCATACTGCAGTTGAAATGGACATAGATCCATGTTAGCCCGTCAAAGGACAATTTTGGGTGCATAAGCGGCCCCTGTTAGGCCTTACAACTTACTCCCAGTTTGCCTAAGGGGTTGTACCAGATTCTACTTCCCCAGCAGTGACCAGGTCCTTACTACACTTGGTACTCCTGGTCTTTTTTACTTCAGCTGTTTTGGTAGGTATGTGATTGTATTATATTGTGGTTCTAATGCATCCTTTATATTTGATTCTGAAGGATTTGGTTATGTACTTGTGCATAATGGACTTCTTTTTTGTTTTGGGAGCCAGTATTTATTTTTTCCCCATTTTATTGATATGTACAGGTGCAGAATCTAAGGTTTACAATGGAGTTGAGCATTTTGTGCACATACAGTTCTTGTCAAAGTGACAAGGGCTTTCCCTCTCTCCTTTTGTCCCTCCCCCTACCCTCCCTTCCCTCCCTTCACCCCGCCCCGTCCCCCTCTTTCGCTTTGTCTTTCCTTTAAAGTTCCGTGAGATAGTTGTGGTCTGGGGGTCTCATATCAGAGACCATCCATGTTTCACCTTCTGCTTCTGACTCACTTCACTAAGCATGAGATTCTCAAGTTTTCTTCCATTTGTCTGTGAAAACCTCCATGCTGTTGGACCGTACAGATGTGTAGTATTCCATTGTGTATAAGTACCACAGTTTGTGTATCCACTGGTCTGTTGATGGGTATTTTGGTGACTTCCACACTTTAGCTATTGTTAGTTGTGCTGCTATGAACATGGGTATACACATATCTCTGTTGTATGTTGTTTTGACCTCTTTTGGATATATTCCCAGGAGGGGTGTTGCCGGATCAAAGGGGATATTTATTTCTAGCCTTTTGAGAGCTCTCCATACTGCTTTCCAGAGTGGTCGAAAGAATTTACACTCCCACCAGCAGAGCAGGAGGGTTCCTTTCTCCCCACAGCCTCACCAGCATTGATTGCTATTTGGTTTGTTGATAAAAGCCATTCTCTCTGGAGTGAGATGGTATCTTAGCGTTGTTTTGATTTGCCTTTCTCTTATGGCTAGAGATGTTGAGCATAATGGATTTTGATAGATACTGTTTTTAGATGTTGACATTAGAAAGGCATTATTTGAGGTTTTTGAAAAGGTTGGTATGTTCTAGACTCCATCCATTTTTGTACAAGGTGAGTTGGTGAAGTTGATAACTTGTACTGAGTTATTTTCTGCCCTCACCATATGCTCAGTCATGAGGGGATCACCAGAAATAAAGAATAAGGTCCAAATCAGGACAACTTAATTTGAAACAGCCGAATTTGTAAATATTGAAGCTGGGCTTTAATAGTTCTACATGGGGCAGCTGGCAGGAGAAAGAAGGGTAAGTCTGAAGCTTGTTCACACTATGATCCTATGAGACCACACTTGATTTTTAGGTTCTGAATGGGAAATTCTCATGTTACAACCTTGTGTACTTCTGAGATATAAGGGATTATGAAGAAAGAAGGTGAAGTAACTTAAATCCACTTGACAGCTGAAGCCTAACCATCTTCAACGTAGAGAATAGGTATTTTTGTTAATCAAGGTGGTTTTATGCGCTAAAGAATTTTTGGTGAAAATTCTGAAGGAAATTTATAGCTTGACTAGGAAATAAATAGGGCTGGCAGAGGAAGTGTGCAAATGAGACCCAGGTCTCCTTATGTAAGTGGGAAATGTGATTCATCCTCCTGCTGTTTTCCTGAGACAGTTCACACACGGCATGGGAAGGTGATTAATGAAGACGAATTTGGCATCATTTTTTATGCTGTTACTTTTTGCCATTGCTGCTCTGCACTGGAGGCTGATGCTTGCAGTTTCTCTGATGTTCAGGGAGATAAGGAGGTAGGTGTGGTTGCAGGACAGGTCTGGATGGTGAAGATGTACTCACTGCTTTGCTTTCTATAACCCTGAGTTGTTGTATGCATGGTTTGGAGCCATAGTCGGCCTGTGGCAGGAGTCTTGCTCAGCATAGAGATCCTCTTGCCAGAAAATAATGCCATGATGTGCTTGGCAGCACACAACCTGCAGTAGGACAGTAGTAGGGGGTTTCCTAGGACTTGAGGGGCTTATTTTCATTAGCTTCCTCTGTGAGTTATTTAAGGAAGTTGTTGATATGCTTTCTAGAAAAAGTTCTGGGAGATTGGTAGCACCTTCAGGGATCCCCTGTTGGTCATACCCTAGATGGTTTTGGGTTGAAGTCAGTTGCATGAATGAATGTCTTTGGGTATGGCTTCCACACCTTTGATACTGCTTTTACTACATATGTGACACCCATGTTGGGCAGAAGGAAATGAGTATTGTCTAAAGGAGTGTTTGGGCACAGATGTATAGCAAGAGTGTTTTTGTAGCTGAAAGGAAGAAAGAAATCTGTTTTGAGAACTTAAGGTGTCTGGGATGTGCCAAACCTTTGTGCTTGTATGTTATATGATCTCATTCAGTCTCTTTGGTGTCTCCATTTTATATGTATGAAAGTGAGGCTTCCAAGGCTTAATCTGCTAGACTAGAGTCACCTGAGAAAGTAGACCTGGGAAGCTGAAAACTGAATAGAAAACCATCTGGAGAGGAAAAGCATCATGCAAAGAGGTTGCCTTGGACACCCATGAAGCAGTCACTTCAGTGAGAACATTTATTAGTGTTCTTAATTAAGAAAGCAGGTGGAGCGTGGTGATGCTCTCTGAATACCAAGGGTGTAACCAATGTAGCTTACCTTGGCTTTTTCATTTCAGACTGTACACTCTGGGCCACCTGCTCTGTGCTCACAGACTGAATGAGATTGGGCTCTTACCTGTCCTTCTGCCAAAGGAAGAGCACCTTTTAGGATGGCCAGACTGAGTTCCCAAAGAGCAGGCAACCGAGTCTTTTGTACCCTCGGTGCTGAACACAGTTCTATTCGTTTTGGTGTGGTTTCATTTGGTAAGGTACTGAGGGCTGAATCCAAGGCTTTCTGCGTCTCCAGCCTCATTTCCTTTTTAAATTTTTTATTTTGAAACAAAGTCTGCTAAGTTGCTGTGCTAAATTGACTGAGAGTGGAAATACAGAGAGAGATGAAGGAAAAAATGTATTGTTAACATTTGGTGATGTTTTTCTGCTTTGCCCTTTTCCCCAGAGGATTTGGCATCACCCTCAAAAATGAGATTCCTTGATCTGGTTTGCAAAATACATGATGATGCTTGCCGTGACTTGCTGGCCTCCAGGAGGCTTGAGGTGATGGGAAGCAGTTTTTTGGTCTCACTCTTTTCCTGTTTTTCTTCTCAGGGAACACATGGTAGTGCCCAGGTGAGTCACATTTGGCATTAGCGATGAGCATGATGGAGCCACACCAATGTAAAGCACTTGCAAAATTTACAAATACTGGGTTGAAATACCTCATAGCAGGCAATAGTATATTTTATAACTTTTTAAAATGCTATGTTTAGGATCTGTAGTTCTTGTTGTGCCACAGATCAAGGATTCTTTACTCTGGCCTTTTAGGAATTTCACTTTCAAAAAAATAATCAGACTTAATCTATTTTTTTTTACCAGATTATGGGCCCAACCTGAGGTGCTATCCCAACACTGAGTAGCTTAAAATAATGAGATTTGTTGGTGAGGCCATGAGTCTACAGTCACTTAAGGGTTCTCCTGTGCTTAGTCAGATTTTCTTACATGACTAGGGGTGGGATCAGTCTGCTGGTCTTAGCTGGGCTTTCTCATGTATTTGGCTGGCCAAGTTTGGCCTAAAATGGACTCTGTTTGGACCCTTGCTATATAGCTTCATCTTATTGGCCAAAGCAAAGTGCAGGTGCTTTCAGGTTCAGAAGTGAGGACATGTCTCTTAGTGAGAATTGCTGCAGTCTCATTATGAGTGGCGTAGAGAAAAGGAAACTCTTAATTGAAACATCAGTGCAGGTCTGGTTTCAATGCAGTATGCTCAGTGTAGTCAGTCTACCATATCCTTTTCACACAATCCTCATGTAGTCCCTTAAGCAATCCCTCATTCTCTCCTGCCATTCTTTTGTAATTAAAAACTCTGAAAGATTGATGAACTATTTACTGTCCATAGGTCTAAGATGGGTAACAAACCAGCCCTGCCTTGCAGAAGTTGATAAGCAAAGGAACAGGGGTGGTAGACATGTTGGTGGCTGGTAATGAGAAGACCTGAGTTAAGTTCAAGATGATTTGTAGGCACAGAGACAATGAACCAAGAGAGCAGGTGGAACAGCTTTCAGAGGAGGATCAGAAGAAGCTGGGAGCTACTAACAGAAGGCTACTAGAGGCAGGAAGAACACACACAGCAGGTGCAGAGGACTGAGGGCACAGAGAACTAAGTAGCTAGTTCTGAAATGCCTGGCCTCCTGAAGGGGTACGGGTATCAGAAAACAAGGCTAAGAGAGTTTCCTTGGCCAGGTGGGAAAGCCTGTTTGGAAGTCTAAAAAGGAATTGTTAGGTTTTTAAAAATTTTTATTTTATTTTATTTATTTATTTTTTGCTTTACTATGCTAGGGAATCATCCACTCTAAGTAGCAGGCAGGGTGATTGTTGCACCCTGAAGCCTTTCCCTAGTCAGAATGAGGAAGCTGTGAAAGTGGAGTTCTGTGGATTCCATCCCAAGGCACCCCCAGGGCAACATGGCTAAGTCTCAAGGCTGTCATGGGATATTTTTAAATTTTGAGGAAAATGAAAGGGCATCTGTCAGACCCCACTTAAACTACTGCAGAGTTCGGACCTCAGTTCTTAGTAAATAGAGCTTTTACTTGTTACTGCTGTTGGCCTGAGGGTACCATGAAAAAAAATGTGTACATCAGTAACAGCGTTATAAAGCAGGAGATACTTGATTTCAGGAGCTTTTCATGAAGTTGTTGTGCACTGGCTTCAAATTCTCCCTGGCCTGTAATTAGTGGTGTGATCGTGGGTCAGTGAGTCACTTTGTTGACTCCTCATCACACAGTAGAGATGGGATTATTCCATTCTCTGCTCACCTTGTTGAAAGGAATAACTGAGACTGTATGTAAATGGCATTCATTAGGCCTGACCCAGTGTATGTGGTGCATGTTACTGAACAATAGTG
The DNA here is from genome assembly GCA_004027205.1 of Ctenodactylus gundi. Taxonomy (NCBI): domain Eukaryota; kingdom Metazoa; phylum Chordata; class Mammalia; order Rodentia; family Ctenodactylidae; genus Ctenodactylus; species Ctenodactylus gundi. The sequence goes on along the minus strand of PVKB01001197.1, from coordinate 92,351 downwards.
CCCATATTAGAGGTTATATTAATTTAATATTGTCTCAGTACCTGGGCTAGTGCATAGGCAGCAAGCTCAGCACAGGTAGAGGGAAGCTAAGTAGAACATCAGCATCAGCCTCCGTGACGTAGTGTGTATGTGTATCCCCCCCCATGAAGTAGACAGTGTTAGGCAGAATTGTGTTTTTTTCCATAGAATCTTAGTTCTTCCCCTGCCTCTGTTTAAGGTACTGTTCTGCCTTGCGTTCTACACTCAGGGGAGGGAGCGGCACGGGCTTGATCGTTGCAGGCAATGGCATGGGTCCACCAGTGCCCATAAATTTTGTCTGCACGCTGAAAGTCTCAGTTTGTAATGCTGAACGATACTTTTGATAGCCCACAGGGCTCATTGCACCGCATCTCCAGGTGGTCCTGCTCGCCCTCACCCAGAGGGCCTCAGATTACTCTAGGTTAGGCTCTTTGCTGACTGACCCCAGTGCTCATGTGCCTGCACCCACTCGCATGTGAGCTTCTGGGGTTCTTGCTTTCGGTCTGGAGCAGGTATCTGCCCACCGTTCCCCAGCCTTCTCTCTTCTTCAGTCTGATTTTTGTGCTCTCCCTTTGTCTTGTGAAACCTTGCTTTTTTTTTTTTCAATCTCTACTAACGTCACTCTGATTGCCTCTGTGTCTGTATTGTCATTGGGAGCCGGCTGTTGGCCTCATTGCTCATTCTGATCATGTTTTTTTTTTTTTTTTTTTTTTTTTAAATTCTGCCAGATCTCTTTTGCATTTGTTTTTCACCTCGGCCCTCTCTGCTGTAGGCAGTTCAGTGAGCCCTTCCCAAGCTGATGTTTCCCCATTTGCTTTTAAATTAGTTTTCTTCTGCTTCTCTACCCTCCCCTATCTTTCTGTCCTTCTGTGGACAACCACCTTACCAGTTTCACAGTTTTGCACGATTTGAAGGAAATGTGTGTCAGAGCAATTCTAGTTGTGGTGATCTGTTCTCATGGTGGTGGCTTGTCTTGAAATTTTTGGATTTGCCATCTTAATTTTATAGTGCTGGCATCCTATTGGTGACATTTCATGTTCCGCAGTAAGGTTTTAGACTCTGGGACTTGATGATACCTCCCGTGGCATATTTGTTGGGAAGGATTCTTATTTTAAAAATCAGGTGCTCTGAGTGTTAACTTCTGTTTTTAAGACTTTGGAAGTTATAAAGCCAGCTGCATTTTTATAAATGAAATTCAGGCACAATGTAGGAAACTCTTGAGATATTGACCTTTGTGGTCTCTGAGTTCTTCAGAGGGAGAAGTGGTCGTAGCTTCTATGAGATTCCTGTAGGACTAATGTGCCCCGTCAGGATCTCCTGAGCAGGGTATTTTAAAACACCTAAAGAGGTATGTGGTTATTAGACAGTGTGATCAAACGAAGAGTATGCAGACAGGGAGAGCACACGGACAGCTCTTCCTAATGAAGAACGAGCCATTGTTTACTGGACTTGTGGAGGTGCAAGAGTCCGAGTATTCATACCTAATGGCATCCAAGAACGCAATTCTGGCATAAAGGAGCTTGGAATTTGTTTTTAAGCATTCCTCCTCTGGTAGGAAGTTTTTTACCCCTTAGGGTTAACTGCTGCTCGGTTGTTAGAGGAAGAGTGAATTAAAGTAGAAGGTCACTGCTGTAGGGATTTCCATTCTAAAGGGATCCCTTTGGGTTCTTTCTCCTCCGGACCAAGTTACTGCACTGAATTATGAAGTGCCTCTGGTCTCCTAGCTCCTTGCTACCCAGGGATGGACTCCATATTGTCAACATCACCAGTACCTGCGAGCTTGTTAGAATTGTTGACTCTGAGTCCCACTGAATCCACATCTGCAGAATAACCAGATCCCCTGTTGATCCACAGCGTGACAATGTTCAAGGAGCAGTCTTGGGTTCAGCCTGTTTCATGGACACCAGTGGTGGCCAGTTCTCTAGAGACAGTGTGTCCTTGGCATGGCCCCTCTGTGCTTCAGTTCTGATCCCTATCATGGTTATGATAACTTCTAATGCAGAGTGATTTAGATACATATCTATATGTCAGTGTGTGATTGTGCTGTATATTTCCACATGCAATTGTACAATTCAGGAGAAAAATCTTATTGACTATTGCTTTAAGATCTGGAAAAGAGAAGATACTGTAATGCCTACCAAATGCATTGTGTTGAAGATTCAAGCAGTGAAATGCTTTTGAGAGAAGTTGTGGAAGGAGATGAGCATGTAAAATGGAATTTCATCTCAATAGTCTGTAGCTTATGACAGCATAAGGGACCAGAAAAGAGAATGGGTAGGCTTTTTTTTGGGGGGGGCTATTGGGATGTCACTGACATGAATGTAGTAGGTGAGTGGATGGACAGCTATATGCAACGGAGATGCTTTCAGAGCAGACTCTGCCCTCCTCTGGGAGCTGTCCTGATTCCTCTTCAAATTGTGAGTGGACGGCATCTTCTGTGTCTCAGAGTAAGTAGCTTAATAGTCATGTGTTCAGTTACACCCTCCTGGTGCAGCATGTGAGAGGTGAGTGGTGACTCTGTTGCACTGCCCTTGGCTGAGGATCTCTGCTTCCCATTAGGTGGAATGTGTCCTGCTGTGACTTTTTGCCTTAGTGAACTCACTTGGGAGGCACTCTATATTTAATACTTTTCCTTCCAAATTGTCTGGTTGAAGCAAGGTCACTAATCCCTATAGCAGAATTAACTACATGTGAAGATTTAGGAGGTGGATTTCTCACTTTCTTGATGCAAGATTCATAAGAGTTTTGTGAAAGAGATAGCAGTAACCCTATAAATAGGCTTTCTGCTTAAAAGTGTGGACCAAAAACTGTCTGAGAAACCAGAGAGTGCTTGCAGCCAGCCGATTTATTTATTTGAAGCTTTCTGTTTCTGACTTGGATTTTTTTTTCACATTCCTCTACTTGGGAATCACAAATTCTATGATCAGTTAGCTGACTGAGCATTGGAAATACATGTAAATCCTTCCCTGGCTCATGTGTAGAATGAGCACATTTTTTAAGATGTGAAGAATGAAAGGGGATACTGGTTGAATGTGCTTAATTGAAAATCTGAAATGCTCCAGAATCTGAATGTTTTTGAGTGCTGAAATAACACTATAAGTGGAAAATTCCACAACTAACCTGGTATTATGGGTCACAGTCAAAATTCAGACACACTAAAAATACTGTGCAAAATTACCTTCATGCTGTGACTCTGTACCTCCCTCCGTCCAGCAGCAAGACATGAGCCTGGAGTTTGTATCTTGGGGCTTTGGCCCCCTCAGCCCCTTGTGAGTCATGGATTGCAGCGGTGAGGAACTTGACCTTAGGATGGCTCCCTGTCTGTTAAACAGTGGGAAAAGCCCACAGACCATACATCTCTGGGTATGGCCCTTTTACTACGCTCTCATCGAATGGCACTTTCCACCTGAAGCCTAAGATAAAAACCTGAAATAGTAAGTTTTAGAAACTAGCTATTCCTCACAACCAGAATCCACATTTGTATTCATTCTCTGCAGGGTTTATCATTTACGAGCTCTTGAATACTGAGCTGCAAATTGCTGCCTAAAACAAACAAATAAAAAATAGTACCTCTCAAAAAGAATTTTGGCACCAGCCTCTGTTAGTATGACTTTTTTTTTTTTATAGGCTTTATTCTCTGAAAGCTGAACTCAACATAATACACAGCTGCCTGTCTTTGAATTGCCTTGTATGTTTCCTCGGAATGAACTTGGAGTGCAAGGCACACTGAGACGAGAAGGCCCTTGGTTTCCTGTAGCTGCAGTTTTCACCAGTGTCTTGAAGAGTTTCAGATAGTTCTGGTTCATGGTAGGTAAAAGCCTCCTGTGCATTTATGAGCTTTGAAGCAGCCGCTGCCAGTGCTGAAAGAGTTGTTTTTGTTTTGTTTTGAGACAGGGTCTCGCTCTATAGTCCAGGCTTGTTCTGAGCTCACCTATGTAGCCCAGTCTGGCCTTGAACTCCTCCTGCCTCAGCCTCCCAGGCACTGGGATTACAAGTCTGTGCCACCACACCCTCTTACAGGGTTATTTTGAAGTGGCTAGGACTGTAAAAGGTAGGAGCGAACCACACTAACTTTCCCTGGACTAGGGCCAAGCTGAAGAGCTTTCCACTCACCTGCCAGGAATTTGACCAAATATGGCCCGATTAGAAGGTGTGACACCAGGAAGAACTGAAGGCAGAATTCCTAAGCTCATAGGGGTAGCTTCCAAGGGGAAACGCAGTAGCACAGCACCGGAAGGGTTTATGCGGAGGAAGCCGTCTTAGATAAAAAGACAAAGACTAGATGTTCCTACTCGGTTTAGCACACATTCACAGGATGTCACTGTATTGTTCTGACATTATGCTAGTGATAGGTGTGTGTTGTGTTTAAAAGAAATGTGGGAAGAGTTGAAGTGGGTGTGGCTTTGAAGTTGAGGTTATAAATGAAGTTACAGGTGAAGGGCCTCAGCATGGCAGGTGTATGAATACTCAGCATTGGTGGCAAACTACAGGAAAAGAAAAGTCCAGGTTAGCATCATTTTCCCTTGTGGTATCTGAGTTGCCCAGAATCCTCTAGCCAGATAATACTGCCGAAGTATCTTTCCCAGAAATAGCAGTTTCGAACCGTTTTTGACCGTCGCACACATGCCAGTTTCCGGTTTGCAGCCCGTTACCTTCACCCCTTTTGCTTTTTCTGTGAGGATGGACCTAGGCCCCATGCAAGGTTTTCTTTTGTAGCTGGCACAGTGCTAAACTTTGTCAATAGAGGGCACTAGCGAGACATTGCGTGGGTTTTATTGGTTTATATTTGATACAAAGGTGGAAGGTTCTAGCAGTGTGTCTTGTCCAGTGTTCCCCTTTTGCACTGGGGAAGTCTTGGAGCAAAGTGTTTCCAGTATCCTACTTGCCGGTGTAAATTTCCTGTTCCCTCTAGAGGACGCCACAGTTGCTTCTCTACCATACACTGAATTGCAGTTATATATTTTTCTTTAACAAAAATAGGATCTCTGTCCTGGGCTAGTGCTGCTTCCCTGCCTGTTCTTTTTAATCCTGGGTATAGTGACTGCTCCTGATAGCTGGTCTTCTTGTGTGTCTTAGAGCAGGGGTCCCCACTTACCAGGCCGCTGAGACAGATGGATGAGCAGTAGGTGAAAGACCAGCGAAGCCCAGCCTCCTGTCAGTGTGTTCCTGTTAGGTTCTAATGCTGCTACTGATCTGGGGCAGAGCTTGCTCCCCACTCCCCTGGGGCTGCTGCTCACCTTGTCAAAGCTGTCTTCCAACCCTCCGTAGGACATGTGTCACAACAGACCCGCCTCACCCAGTTGGGAAAACAGGTACCAGCTGCATGGTTACTTGGTTTTGAAGCCTGTGCCTGGTGCCAGAAAGGCTGGGCTCCACTGCCTTACAGCACCCTGTACTACTTCTTACCAATCAATGTCTTGTTCATGTAAACCTGGTTTGTAGTTAATAGTTGTTTATATTCTGCCTTCCTTATTCAAATTCCTGTGTGTTCTTTTTCTCCGCATGAGACTGTGACAAAACACACCTTAAAAAAGTAATAGAAGAATTACGGGGGACCTTAAAATGGCCAAAAAAGATGATTTAATTTCCAGGGCATGTGGCTTGCTATCAGTATTTTCATTTTCTGTAAACTCTTTCACCATTAATTAAGCAAGGTGTAGAAAAACAATAGTGGTAGAAATAATTCTTTCTCATTCATTTCTCATAAATATCTATGTGGAGCTGAAGGTACTATGGTGTCTGCCAGGCAGACTTTGTGGTATCTTTTAACACATGTGTTTTACATATGTGCTTTCCCACATTTGTATATGTTCTTTATATTCATTCTCTTCTGGATCTCTTGTAACATCTCTTTTTTTCCTTCATTAACTAATGAACTAAATAAATAAATACCTTATATATGTAAAAGTCATGGCTTTATCATTCTAGATAAATATTTTACAGTGGTACAGTGTATCAAAGGAACTCATGAGATCGGCCCACTTACACTGAAAAGTATCATCAGAGGTGGGCATGGTGGTACAGGCCTGTAATCCCAGCACTCAAGAAGCTGAGGCAGGAGGATTGCCATGATTTAAAGGCCAGTCTGGGCTACGTAATGAGTTCAGGACTAGCCTGGACTGCAAAGCAAGATGCTGTCTTAAGTGTGGGACTAGGGGGTTAAAATACTAGTTTAGTGTAAAAGTCCCTGGGCTTAATCTTCAGTCCGACCAGAACGTACAAACAAGCAAAAAACACTGAAAAGAACAAAAGCACAAAACAGCCAAAAACTGTGATAGAAAAATGATTTAAATGCATTTTGATACTTTGTTACTGGACAGAAATAGGCATTCTGTTTTCTTAGGAGCAAAATAAAAAAGTGCCAATCATGTATTGAATATAGGCGATATAATTCATAGAATACCCACAGAATGGGAGAAAATATAACTCCATGTATCTGATGAAGGACTTCTATTTAGAGTATGTAAATAACTCTTACAACTCAATAGCAAAAAGACAATCCAGTTAAAAACAGGTCAAGGATCTATATAGATATTTCCTCAAAAAGAAATACGAATAGCAAATAAATAAGAAAATGTTGGCCATTATTAATCAGCAGGAATATGCAAATCAAAACCACAGTGAAGTATGAGTTTACACTGTTCAGATGGCTGTGATCCAAATGATAGTAGCAATTACTGCAAAGTATGTGGGGAAATGACGCTTTCATAGTCAGATGGTGGGAATGTGAAATGATGCAGCCACCGTGGAAAGCATTTTAGCATTTCCTAAAAATGTTAGTAAGAAGGTTGTTATGTGATCAGCAATTAACACTCATGAGGACATACTCAAGGGAAGTAAAAACATACATGTATACAGTCTTATGCAACTGTTCATACAGCTTCATTCATAGTAGGCATCAACTGATGAGTTGATCCACAGATTTTTATGTATCCATAAACAAAATGGAATATTGCCATATGTAATAATAGAGATGAATCTTAAAAACATTAGAAGAAGCCTGTCAAAGACAATGCATTATATGAAATGCTCGATATAGGCATATGTGTAGAGACAAAAAATAGATTAATGGTTACTTGTAGCTAGAGGGGGAGGAGTTGAGGTGATAAGTACAGGGCATGCTTTCTTTTGGGGGTGATAGATTTTGAAATTGACCTTAATGATTGCACAACTCTGAGGATGCTAAAAACCACTGCGCTCTGTATGTATAGGAGAATTACATAGTATAGGAATTGTGTCTTGAAGTTACTAACTAAGGTTCACCCCAGTAAAGTACTTCAAATAAACAGTGTTCCTCAGTGGTGGGTGGGTTCTGCCTCCTTTCATCAGTGTATAGGTTGGCTGTCCAGAAGTCAGGAGAGACAGCCTTTCTCAGTGGCCTACCTCTCGTGTGTGTGTGTGTGTGTGTGTGTGTGTGTGTGTGAGAGAGAGAGAGAGAGAGAGAGAGAGAGAGCACTTTGGAGCATCATTTTTTAAAAAGAGACTACCACAACGTAAAATAAAAAGCTGCACACTCTGCCCTTGGGTGTTCCTTGCGATCTGAGTTCCTTTGGTAGGAATGCTGGGTATCCAGATCCCATGCATCCTGTGGGGAACACAGTTGAGTAATGCTTTGCTCAGTGGAGGTGTGTGATGGGATTTGTGGTTGGATGGACTGATGACCTGAGCACCAAGGGTTGATGAGACTGAATAGTGGCTAGGTTTGAAGCCTACTGAGCGAAGTTATCCATCTTCTGGTTCTTCATGCTCAGTCAGATGAGAAACAAGGCCTTTTTTCCACTACATGATGATGACTGTCCTGTCAGCAGTAGGTGATGTAGCACCTTCAGTCTTCACAGACTGGTTCCTCTTTTCTTGCTTATTATCATTGTTCCTTCAGGTGTTCAGCTGCCTAAGCTGGAATCTTGAGTCATCTGCGTCTCCTCTTTCCTTCTCCCTGGCTAGTAGTCATCCTTTGGCTTGTTGATTCGACCTCCTGTTTTCTACCTACCACAGCTATCAGTATCCTATTACAGTTGTTCCGTGATCATTCTTTACCTACATTTACCTGCGCCACTCCACCATCCTAACACAAGTCTAACTTTGTTCCCTTCACGTTCATCCTTGTGCAACAGCCAAGATTAAGAGATGGCAGTTCCTTTCTCTGCACTGAATGATTTCAGTGTGTGTGTGTGTGTGTGTGTGTGTGAGAGAGAGAGAGAGAGAGAGAGAGAGCATGCATGTGTGTATTGAATCAAATCCAAGGCCTGATGAATGTTAAGCACATGTGCTCTGTCACTGAGAAACGCCTCCAGGTCTATTTCTGTGCTTCTTAAATCTTTAAATGTGTTTATTTGGGATAGAGGTTCTCATTGAAGAGGAGAGAGTTTTCAGAATTATCTGGGGACCTTTTTAAAAATACTTAGATGGGTCCCAAAATGGACCTGCAAGCAGGATGAAGATGTGCTAAAGGATTCTGCTTCGTGAAAATTTTCCCTAAACAGGAAGATGCCCTAATAAGTAATGATTTTAGAAAAATCTTTATTTTAAAATAATTACTTCACAGGAAATTTTAAAAAGTGATGACACAGAGTTCCATTGACCTGACTTCCACAAAGATACCATTTTATGCCTCAGTCCCCAAGAGATAGGTTATAAGATCCCCACTGGATTCCTGAAACCACAGATAGTACTGAATCCCAAATGTACTGTTTTTGCCTTGAACTGCATACCTGTGATAGTTTAATTTGTAAGTTAGGCACAGTAAAGATTAGCAGCTGATAAAAGTAAACAATTCTAGCCTTATACCGTAAAAGTTATATGAATGTGATCTCTCAAAATAATAGCATTGTACTTGCACCTTTTCATTTAACTTACAACTTTTCTTTGACATATCTGAGTTGTCACAATATTGTTCTTGAACTTTGGGGCCACTGTTAAGTAAAACAAGGTTACTTGAGGACAAGCGCTGCTTGACTGTTGGACTGATGATCAAGATGGCTACTGAGTGACTAATGGATGGGAAACGCGTACAGCACAGATACCGTGGATCAAGGGAGGCTTCACATCTGCGGTAGGGCAGTGTGAGAATTTGTTACACTATACAGAATGTTGAAAATTCTAAAGCTTATTTTCTGTTTCTGAAGATTTTCATTTAATAGTTTCATACTGCAGAGTATAACAGAGTATAACTGAAACTGTAGAAGGGGAAACTGAGGGTGGGGAGGGTAGTGTATGCTCTGATAGAATGCCAAGCCAGGCAGTTGACATCGATAGATATTTATTAAATAGATGACAGATCTAGGAACCACTTTCTCTCTCTCATTTCTCTTGCCAGCTAAGAATGTAGCACTTCTTGTTATAGAAACTATGTTATATTACCTCAGGGTCCACGGGGGACACAATTTAAGAATGGTGTGGACATTCTTGATTTTATAACTGGTGGTGTTCACAGTGTATGTATATGTGTGTGAGATTTATTCTTGCAAAGTAGATTATTCCCCAGACAGCTTGCCAAGAATAAATTTGAGCAATGTAATTCTATCTAGTGACCTAAGGTCATCACTTTCTTATGTAAAAAGTTGAAACTGCCACAACTGGTTTTATGCTAGAAGAATAGTTACAGACATTTATTCTTGAACCTAAGATTTTTGTCACCTTAAAATTACAACTGTGAGTTGTTTCCCAAGCATGTGTACATCTGGATTTATTTTATCTTCTGTAGATTGTGAGACACAAGGTCGCAATTCTTGTTTTGTTGTATTTTGGTCTTGTTTTGGATTGTGATTTTAAAATACAGCATGTACTAGAAAAAGACTATTTGCAGTGAATGATAAAGTCTGTTTTGCTTTGAGAGGTAGAAATTACGGGTCACAATGAGTTCATGTGGGTGGATTTCGGATGTTTAGGTAGGGGCCTGTGTAGGAAGCTCTTTGAAGTAGGAATTGTGACCCATATTGTAAGTCAGGATTGGTTTTGAGGGCCGCTGGGCTTCCTCATCAAAATTGATGGACAAGATAGAAAAACCTCTTTGCGTCGGTTGTGGTGACATTTTGCTGCCACTTGACTGTGTTTTCTGTGTTACACACAGACGAGCTTACGTCTTTTGAGACAAGGAATTGAAGAGTGAAAGCAAATCATAATCTGCTCAGCATAAAATTAGGTCAGCAAAGGCCAACTTGGTATTTCCAGGCTAGTCAGCAGGGAAGAATCTGCTCCTGACTCACACGGCCTCTTGAGTCGCCTTCTCAAGTCCTGGGTCTTCCTCAGGAACACCACCTCTCATCAAGCCTCAGGCACTTGGTTAGTCTTTTTGCAAGTTAGAATCCTGTGAAGTAGACAGTTTATAGATGAAGAACTGGATCTTCATCCCTGAAAGTTTCTGAAGCATGCACATGACTGGTTTTTGTCAGGACAAACATTTGATTCAGCATCTAATTCTCAAGCCTTTCTGCCAGACTATCTGATGCCTCTCCAGCCACACAAAGCACTTCAGCTTCTGTCCTGGCCCTCTTAAATGGCTCCTGAGAGAGAAATGCAATAGTTGACTTCTTCCACAGCTGAGAAGCAGCCTTCTGAGGTGTGTCTGTGTGGAAAACTCAGACTACATTCATTGCTGTGTTCCTTGACAATAGGTGATGACCTCATTAGAGCGGGAAGGAGATTTTGCGGTCCAGGAGAGAATCAGCTACCTGGAAATTGCTCACCTGATTCATGTATGTTTCTCATACTCTTTCCATGTGATTGAAGAAGTGAAACAGTTATTGGATATTGAGAAGCAGGTTCTAGGAAAAGTAGTGAAGACTTAAAGTTTTTCAGGGAGATAACCCAGAACAGCAGAGCCTGTGTTTTTCAAGAACAACACCCACAAGCACTTTCTCAGCAGATGTTAAGCACTCAACTCACAGAAGGACTTGAATCTTTTCCTTCAAAAAGTCTGAATCTTAAAAAGGAGCACAGTGTAAAGTTAGAAGTGAAATATGTGTTTATCAAGAATTAACAAGATTATGTCAGCACACCCCCAAGAGTGTGGCTGTATTCCTCAACTGAGTGACTAGCCATCACTGGGACATGACAGTTTCTCAGGTCCAGGGCTTCCAGTGCTAATACAGGAATAAATCGTTTACACTGCCATCAGCAAGTTTTTGTGGCCCCGAGTAAGTTTCCTTAGCATTTTTGGATCTTGAGGCCTGCACCTTTCTCACTAGGTAACATTTAAATTCCCTTTCAGTTTCTTAGGGTTAGGAATTAGGTGTGACTAATTCACAGGCTAGTATTCAGTGAGGAATAAGAGCTGAAAGTTGTTGCTTGGAAAGTTAGGATGAGAAAGCTATTGAAAAACAATACAGGCAACTGTTTAGGAAGTTGAGAACACTGAAGCAGTTGGGATACACTAATAGATACCTATAATCTGACCAATGGGGTAGGTGATCAAGATTTTAAACTCCTTTCAGTTAAAGTTTCTGTATTTTGCTTCGGTGTTTCTACAAAGCTGTGCAGCTACTATATGAAGGGCTTGATAAGGTGATTGTTGATATCAGAAAATTGCAAATGTAGTTTGTTTGGTCCACTCAGAATTTCTTTTTTCTTATATCTAAAGTTGTATCAACATTAAAAAAAATATACAGAGGTTTGACTGAAACTCTGGGTTTCTTGCATCTCTGGAGAGATTGGAAGGTCTTAACTCTCTAGGTTGTCTTCTCTCAGGTTGTCAACGCTGAGAAGTAGCTGTACTTCCTACGAACGGGGCACAAAACACTCAGTGTAGCACCAGTTCCTTCTCTGCCACTCCCCTTCTCAACCCTGCTCCTTCTGCCCCTTTTCCTCCCACTCACTTAACTGTCTGAGGGAAGACCAGTATTAATTATAAAAGGGAATTTATTAGGACAACTTACGTAGTCCAAAGAGAGTCCATAATGGCTGCTTGCACGTGGAAGAGCTGGAGGGCCCTGTAGCTGCTCAGATGTGAAGGTAGACTGACACTGATCTGAGTTGAAGATCCGGACATTGACTATAGGATAGCTATTGTGAGTCTGTGCCATGGGTCCAATGTCCACAGACGATGGTGGAAACCTGAACACTGGAGTGACTCTTCACTGGAAATCAGTGTGTAGAGATGATAGTGAAGGCTGGAGGTCTCCCAAAAGAAACTGCCATGACAGTTTTTCTTCTTTCTTCCATTTTATTTGGTTCAAGCTTCCATTCTGTTCATTGGGCTACCCATACATCTGGGTTGGGTCTTCTTTCCTCATTTCTTAGTCTATAAATCAGTCGCTCACACCCAAAGCTCTGTACTGTGAATTAGCTGGGTGCTATTTAGTTCCATTAATTATGCTTTAAATTGTCACACAGCCTAGATTAATATTCTCAAACTCAAGAGTCTCTTGGTGTGCTCAATATTACATTGTTTTTCTGTTCCTATGCAGACCAATTGATTCATAATCTGGGGGACAGAAAAAGGCTAGCATTTATATTTAAAAAGTCCCCCCACAGTGACTTTGAAGCCCAGAGAATGTTCAAGTCAAGAATATCTCAGTTTAATTCTTGGAGCAGTTGTAATGGAGAGAACTATGGAACACAGGAATTGAGGGAACAGTTTACCTGGCTCAGTTGATTAGTGCAGTCACAACATAAGTGTTAACTCATTGGAAAAATCGGGGCATTTTTCAAGGGTAGGTATCCAAATAGAGGCCTCATGGTACATTTTGCTAGGGTATCAGTAACCCCCTCCATAGCTCGCTGCACTACTGTAAGCATTTAATAATAATTGTAATGTTTTTTTTTTTGTTGGATGGGGTGGTTATAAAACTATTTTTAATGGGCTTATAAATCTAGTGGTCGTACGCAAATGACATGGATTTAGTGCATTTGCGGTAAGGGATAAAAGAGAAGGCGCAGTTAAAATGAACGTAGGGGGTTTTCTGTTCTGTATAATGACTTCATTCATCTATAATTCCCTCACTGTAAATCAGTTTCTATGGGTGTTGCTCCCCCCCCCTACCTACTAGGATCACATTCCGAGCTATGAGTGATGTCATTCTGAATTATTAAAAAGTGCAAGTAGCTTAGCAAATGAAAACCTGTTATGCTTTGAAAGTAAAATGGCAGAGGCTAGACACCGTGTATTTTAACTGCTTGCTTTACAGGCAGAAAAAGAAGTGAGATGTGAATGAGTAGTTCACAGCTCTGCCCCTGGTCCTCAAACCCTAAGCATTGTGACTCTGTTATTCTTGCAGAAACCTTGGAACTGGTCAGTGGCTTCAGAAGCTTTCTTTTATGTATCTTTCACCTTGTGGGGCTTGACCTTAAGTAGAGGGATGATGAAGGGGTGAGGCTCATTTGGGGAGTTGCAGGATCTCCCTGAAATCTCCTGAGGGTTCTCTCCAGCCAGAAGTCTCAGCAGGGTGGATCTGTTGACTGAACTCTGATCTAGCCATCTCCTACAGACTCTGGGAGTATGGGGTGGATGGTATTTGAAAAGGCAGGGCCGTCTCTTGAAATTTCAGTGTTTTCTACTCAGTACTCCCTAGTTGTGCCCTTTTACCTGGTTTTCATTCCATAGAAGATTCTCTAGTGTCACTTTTGTAGCAATATGAAAGCTATGGCTGGTCTTTCTCTAAACTCAAGGTATGGGTTAGCAATCTCTCCTTTCCTTCAGAGTAAAGTAGCCTCTGAAGTTTAAGGGTTTGTGTTAGCTGTCTTGTTTTCTTCCTTGTTGGTGAGCTGAATTCTAATCAGAATTGTCCTGTGCGCTGCCTAAATTTTGCCTGTGCCTTCTGAGACTTTTGAGATCAAGTCCACACTGTGAGATTCCACACTGAAACATTCTGGATTGTACTCCCTGCGTGGGTGCTAAGACACCGAGTAGATGACATGCTGCACTGCCTGGGTTGGGAAATTGGAGTAGGTGTTTGTATGGTCACCTGCAAGGTTGTGTTTGTTTGGTTGCTTTTGTTTGTTTGCTCATTTATTTCTAGTTCTGAAGCAGAAGCTCAACTCAAGATGATGAAAGTAGAACTTGAGGTACTGTTATTTTTTTTCCTTAATTTTTTTCTTGGTAAGTCTTCTGTTTCCATCAGGTTCCTCATTTGAAAATAGGTGAATTGAGAGACTTTCAATTTTTTCAAAGCAAGCTTTAAAGTCGAGGAGAGCCTGGAGCAAAATCTTTCAAGCTTTAAGACAGTAAATGTCAACCCAGGTTGTTGTATCCAGTAAAACTATCTCTGAAAATTGAAGGGGAAGTAAAAATTTTTCATGACCACTAGTCCACCATTGCAGAAAATACTGGAATGAATCTTAGAGAAAGATAGAGAAGCAACACCAAAGAACATAGAGGAAAGTAAACCTCTAAAGATAAAGTGTAAGAAAAAAAGACATCAGTCATTTGAGTGGTATCCCAATAAAACAGTACCAAATTTCTCATGAAATCTGTGAAATTTCCCCCCATAATTACTATTTTATTAGTATATTAGTTTGCAAAACATAATTATGTTCATCATGGGAAATTGGTATAAAATCTTAATCTGTGAAAATTTTTTGATGTGTATGACAGATATTTAGCTGGGAGTGAAATGGCAAAAGGCAGTGGTTTTGATCTGGGATATTTTTAGTTTTTACAACAGTAAGAGTTGGTAAATAAGTGATTTGGGAGGGTCTTTTCCTTGAAGCTGTCATTGAATGGTAAAGATAAAAGATCATGGCCTTAGTCTATTGGCTCAGAACTCATCTGGCTGTTAAATCAACCTGTGACTCTTGAATTTTACTCTTCAAGAGCATGCTCTATAATTAAATTTGTAATTATGATCTTACTCATTTGTTCTTGCTCCTAGTTAGGAAAGAACTCTTTAAAAATTCTGAAATAACTAAGTATACCATTATACCTATTGCTTTATGAGTAACATACTTTTGTGACATAGACATAAGTTTATTAAATGTAGTGATTCAGTATAGTCTTAAGCTCATTTAATGTAGAAATGCATTTTTTCATTCTTTGATGTAAGTCTACCTTAAGAAAACTGGTGGATGGTAACTGGAATGTACACACACTTACTTTTCAGTAGTCAGGTAAGGAATTTGAAGTTCAACTTCTTTTTTCTTTCTCACTTCTTCTAGCCTTATGAATTCCATTGTTATAGTTCTTTTCTTATGTGGACTGGCGGATGAGGCTATGTTAAAGAATCTCAACAAAGATATAGTAAGATAAAAATAAAAAAAGAACTTTTGACAAATCATCCTAATAAAGGGCCCTGCTGGTCCCAGAAAAGAGGGATCGCGATGTGGCCACGGCAGCTTATTTTAGGGGTGGGAATCTGAGACAAAGTGGTGACTGGAGTGGTGAAGTGAGCCAAACATGGAAGATTAAATATGTTAAATATCTCATGGTTTCTCTGATACAGGAAAATCAGAATACAGGCATTCTGTAGAACCAAATGAGTGAGATAGTGGGAGTTATGGGGTGGGTGTGGGGCAGGGCAAAATGTGAGAGGGCCAAAAATGAGAGGAAGGGATTGTTATGTTGAGATAATATATATGTGCACAATACTCAAGCTCATTATAACTAGTACGTATTCCATATATATATAAATAAAAATGAGAAAAACATAAAAATAAAATAGAAACTAAAATCAAGAAAATAGGTGAATTGTAGGAAAATAATTTTTATTTATTATGTACTCAATATTGTATGTCAGATGAAGTGACTATGTCCCAATTTTTTTTTCTTAAAGCTTGCTTCATTTATTCATTTATCTCTTAAACTTGGAAACCTTTCGGAAATTGAGCTCTCTTTTAAGAGGTGAGGCACCTTGCTAGTGCTGGTTAAGAAGTCAGATGGCCGGTCTTCCAGTGGCTATTCTGCCTGGTAGTTGTGTGGCCTTAAATAGATTGTTTACTAGTTGTTCATGACTCAGTTCCCTCCACTCTAAATGCAAACAGTTGTGACACGTATCTCGTAGGTTTAGAGTAAGCATCCTGCGAGAGAATGTGGTTAAGGTAGTAATCGGTCTCGTTACTGTGGTAATTAGACAGTATAGAGTCCATAGAGTATGAGTTTGGTGGAAACCTGGGTCTAGAGGAGAATAAATATGGCTGACAAGTTACTGTATGGCCTTTGACCCTGTTTGTGTTCCCCGTGTTCTACCGTGTAGTCTTGCTCCAAAAGCACCTTCTCTACCCCTGTAAAACCTCGGTTATGTGTCATTGTCAGGAGTTTACTGTATGCATTTTCTGAAAATATCCCACACGGAGTCATTATTGCAGCCTTATAAATGACATGACTTCGTTGCTGTGAAAGTCTGTTTTGGGGCCTTATCATAGAGTGAAGCCCCAGGCATAAGGCCGTTTGTTTTGATGCCGTGTGATCTTGTAATACTGTCCCATTATTTTATTTATCTTGAGCTTTCTCTCCAAGTTATTTATTACTGTTATTTATTTATTTATTTATTTATTTTGGTGCTATCACTTTTATTAAGGAGACTCTCATTCTTGTGAAATCCTGAGCTAAAGTTCTCAGGACAATCAAATACCAGAGTTGTTAAATCACTATTCTTGACTTACAAAAGCTTAGTAAATAGTCTGAGTTCTTTGAAGGAAGACTACTGTATCTGACCTACCTTCTGGGTCCCCTTATATTTTTAGGGACCCTGTGACAACATTGATTCTACCCTAAGGTCATCTTTTAATTTCATCTGATACTAAATATCTTTGTGTATATTTTACGACTGGTGTTCTGTTGCAATAGTAGATTGCCTGAGACTGCATAATAAATAAAGAAGATTTATTTAGCTAATGGACTTGGAGTCTGGGAAATTGTTGACCCGGCAGGTTTGTTTTATTTATTTATTTATTCATTGATTTGAGACAGTGTCGCATTCTGTAGCCCAGGCTGGTCCTGAGTACGCTGTCTGAACAATCCTCCTGCCTCAGCTTCCCTGGGATTACGGGCATGTATCACTTTGCCCAGGCTTAATGTGGTGCTGGGGAATCAAACTCAGGGCTTGTGCTTGCAAAGCAAGTGCTTTAACCACTGTGCCCTTCCTCCAGTCTCAGCCATCTTTTTATTAAGGGCTGTATCACAACATTGTATGTGGAATCACACTGCAGGAACACATATGAGAGTAGTCAGTGAACACATACTGAACAGGAGGAGTGCGTAAAGGAACCAGATGCATTATAGCACCCCATTTTTTGTGGTAACTAATGTATCCCTGTGAGAGCTAACCTCGTCTCTTGAAAGAGACATTAATCCCCTTACCCAATCCAGTGCTCCCAGGTGCACAGGCGCCACATCCCAGTACCACCACACTGGCATTCCAGCCTCAGTTTGAGTTTTGGTATGGACAGAGTATCCCCACAGTACCATGTACGTATCTCATACTCTATGTACCAAACAGGTTGTGGGGATGAAGCTGGGAATGGATTTGGGGACCATTATTGTGGCTGCCAACAGCTGTTTCTTCTTTTTGTTTCTTATAATGTGTTCCCTGAAAGATTTACAAATATGTTAAGATTTAAAAAGGTATTTAAAATTTAAGTAGAAAAAAATGAGATATAGAGAAAATAAGAATAAGAAAGTGAGAGGCAGGAGTGAGGAATATACAAAAAAAAAATAAAGGAGGGGGGAAGAAAAAAGAAAAAATGGCGTCTTGTTTCCTTCCTGGATTGTGCTTTTGGCACTGAGCTCTTTCGAGCAGGCCTCTCGAGGGAAGTACTGTCTGGTAGATACTGACTCTGATCCAGTGGAATCCAGTCAGGTGTTCGGAAGCACAGATGAATATTCTTAATACTAACATGAAACTTTGCTTTTCAGCTACTCCTAGATACATGAAGTATAACAGGGGGAACCTTTGACATGTTTGCAGTAAACTCAGTCACTTCTTTTACTTGGCCATTGTTATTTTATTGCTTTTCTATATTAGGTGAAAAATGCATTGGTAAGCGTGAAGGGTTTCTAAAATACACAAGTAGAGGGGTGGCCTCAATCCAGAGATGTCATGTATGTAGAGCAGTGTTCTGTACAAGGTTCTCATCTTGCAGGAATTTGTGGGGGGGCCTGGTGCTTCCATTCTGAATGGCAGTGGTGTATTCTTTCCTAGAACTTCTGTTGTTGAAGTCACTGGATAAAACATGTACTTATGTAAATAACCTCCCATCTCCCTTAAGCAGAGATAATTGGAGAGCCCGCTAGCTTTAGTCCGCATCCTGAGTTGGGCAGTAAGTAACATTTGGAAGACTCTTCTGTGCTAGCGATCCATGTAGCCTTTTGACCACTCTGTTATGTTATATTAAAGAAAAATTATATCCTTAATGGGCAGTTGGTTTAAGACACGATACACTGGGAAAACAAGCCAAAGTATAAATTATTGAAGATGATGCTAACCTTCCTGACTATCTTTCTTCCAGCCAGAAGTTGCATTCACTTGATCAAATTCTTTGGCATATCTTACAGTATTTTTTAAGTCAGTATTTATAAAGATGAAATATTATGACTGTTTCAGTCATTTTGTCTTTTAATTTATTAGAATTGAGATTCATACACCTGCATTATGTTACTTGTAGAGAAATGCTTTCAGATAGCTGCCAGAAACCACCTCCCTTATTCTGGTATTTAGAAACAAAATAGAAAAATATATAAAAATAGATGCATGGGGTTTTAAAGTTGCCAGAATCACACCCTCCCTTACAATTATGGATTCTAAACCAGAGGAAACTGAAACAACTAGATGAAGATTAAACTATAATGCCACATATGTGAGGCTCTTGGCTTAATCTCTGGTACCTAAAGAAATAAATATACAACCCAGTGCCAGGTTTATTAGTGTAAAGAAGACTTAGAGAATGTGGTTGGAGTGTAAGACTTAGTTTCTAATCCACTGTAGTTTGTTTCCATCCCCCTAGGGAGGCCTCTGCAGGTGGATGGGAACACCCTGATAAATGAACCCCCGAAAGTCGAAAGTCAGAGGAGAGGAGAGGATCCAACATCCCCTGAGCTGTCTTTGCTCCTCAGCAGCTGTAAACACACTGGAGAAGGTGTGGGCCTGGTCCTTCTCTCTCTCTCTTTTTTTTTTTAATTGAAAATAAAGGAGCCATTTTGCACGAAAATAAGCTCAGAGGAATTAAAAAGTCCACTCTTTCTAAATCATTTGATTGGTTTTGAAATCTAGATATAAGAAATCCAAACATTGGACGGTTTCTTGCCTCGTTTTGAGGTCAGGCAGGGCCAGTGATTAGATTGCTATATGGTTCTGAACCTGCATTTAGTCTCCACGGCAAATGTGTACTCATAAGAATCTAAGTTTGGAACTGATTTGTTTTTCTGAACAAATCATACTTTTTCTTACATGTTAAATTGCTGTGTGTTCTGGATTAAGTAGGCAAAAGGTAATTTGTCAATTATTTAGAACATTAACAGAGATAACATTGAAATGGATGAACTGGATAAACGTTAATATCTTGTTTTAAAAATGAACTAAGATTTTACTTGAATGTTTTCTTATGTGTGTAACAATTAAGTGATTTAAAAGTTCCTAAATGGTGTGGGTGTGTAACTGTGTGTGCATGTGGGAAAAGGAAAGAGAATATTATGGAAAGGAGCTTTATTGCTCACGGAAGTTTGAGCAGAGCTGGTCCAGAACAGTGAATACATTGTGAATCACTTAAGTCATTTTTCAAATACTGTTTCTATCAGTAAAATGTTGAAAGGCTGTCAGTGGCCATAAAGTCACTGTTGTGCCCTGGAAAGTACTGGCAGTAGAGTCACTTTGAGAAACATTCACTATTGATTGGCATTCTCTTACAGGAATGAAGGTGCCTATTAAGGATGCTTATCATTTGAAGGCTGTTCCACTTTGAAGTCATCTGGGGAAGTGTTTGTGGTTTTAACCAGATGTTCTAAAGTGAGCATGTCAGCGATTACTACAACAAAAGCTCAGTAAACCCCTTGTGATGTCTGATTCAGAGATGTGCAAAGTATATGCTGAGTGGCTGCATAACATGCTTTGGTATTGAGAATTATTTGCTTAATGAGAGCTATACTCAAGTAGTAAGCATATGTGATTATAGACTAATGAATCCGGATCCTGTGTCTGTCATCAGAAACCAGAGCATTTGTCCTCTGCACACACTTAGTTTACGATGATACATCTGTATTTTCTGCACATAGGACTCTGCTGGATATCAGTCAGTAGGGCACACATCCATCTTATTTAAAGATTAGACCTTTAAATATTATTAATGTCATAAAAAGGAGAATTGGGCCCTCTTCTTTGTAATTCCCCCAGAAGAAGTTAGTATCTGATGACCTTCATTTTTACTCTTCTATATGAGATAGGGAACAGTACTTTTCATATTTTAAGGCTCAGAAAAATAATTTTATGGCTGCATTATAACCACTAGTTGGTTTTATTTGTCTGCGTTTGAGTCTATAATTGCATTTCTGACAAGTCACAGGCAAGAGTTTGAGTAGCATGGTTATAAAAGTGCTCATTGCAAGAGGCCTTGGTAGGCATGGAGGCCACTAGGTTAGCTTTAAGTTACTTCTCGTTTTTCCATCCCACTGCCCAGAAGAAGTTACTGAAAGCCAGTACCAGCCCAGTGTTAATGGTCCTTCCCGAGCCTGGAAGTGACCTCACAGGGCTTTGTACTGGCCTGCGTCTTCCTGAAAAGCTGGCTGCTCAGCAGGGCTTTGGCCTAAATAGTTTAGCTTGTGGTGCCTTTATTTATTTATTTATTTTTAGTTTTGGAGATGGGTCTGACTGTATCAATCAGGCTGGCCTGGAGCTCCTGGCTTCAAATGATCTACTACCTCATCTCTCCAGTAGCTGGGCCTACTGGGTGGAGTACAGCTTGTGATTCTTGATAAAGAAGCCCTGTCTGCCTTACATGTGGATTAACTTCTAGACTGGCAGACCTGCACTTGTGGGATTTTCTTCTGAACTATTAGAAAAGACCACAATGTGGGATTTCACTAGATAGGACCATAGAGCTGATAAAAGAAATACCTTTTCTTAGTTCTTACACCTGACTGTATATTAAAATGTCTTAGGCAGCTTACACATTAAAATAGCCTTGTTTAGATCATACCTCAGATTAAAGTAAATCAGCATCATGGGCACTTCTACTTATCGTCAAGCCGCTGAGGTGATTCTTAACTGAATTGGGTTGGAAAGGCTGTAGCTGGCTCAGTAGATGCGGAGTTCTGAGGGCAGGAGACTCTGCTCTGACGTGCTTTCTTTTAACTTGAGCTAATTCATCACGTAGGTGATCTGGGGCTTATGACCAGATACCAGATAGGCTGACCTAAAATAGTTGCCATGTTTGGGTGTTTGGGATGATTGACTGTGGCTTTTATATTGAGGAATAAGTGAATTTACCAACCAGCATCTGACTTCTAAGTTCTTCCCCAAGAAATTCAGTCTTTGGGGCATTTGTGGCCCAGGGTCTGCCAAAGCTTAGGGATTTGTGCCCACATGGATTGATTGTGTTCTTATTTGAAAAGTGATAAGGAATTCATTCTGAGGTTTGAATTTAATGAACCTCTTATTAACCACTTCAAATTATGCATTTGTGTGCATGTGTGTGGTATCTCTTTGCATGTTGGCTATTTTGTTAAAAATTTTAAAAGGGTTATCTTTATCAAGTCATTTTGAAGGGCTCTCCCATTTTTGCAGAATGGGCAAGTTTGAACACCCTGGAGATGGGCTAGCACTGAGTCTGTGTTCCTTTCCAGCTGAGGGTGAAGCTATATCTAGGGTGATAAGGTTGGGTCCAAGGGTTCAGGGAGCGTTTCAGTAATGAATTTTCTCGAGAGCCTTGGCTTGTGGTTTTTAAAATAATTTTTGTGACTGTTTATCCTGGGGCCATTTGGAACTGTTGTCATTCACATGTTTTCTAGAGGTAGACAGTTTCCAAGTGGCTGGGGAAAAGGGCTTTAGGCTTGTCATAAAGTTCTCATATGGCTTTATTGTCCTTTGGCTCTGAGTAGAAGCAAATCTTGTGAGGATTTTCAGTCAACATTGAGGAAGTCTACCTAAAAATTTTATATATTGTGTGATCTTTAACCACACTGTGCTTTGTTTCTTCCTCAGCAGTCATTACCAACCTTTCATAATGACGGTTCCTGGTTCTCTGGGCCGGAAGCCAGATGACAATCCTGCTTTTCTAAAACAGTGTCTGATGCAGCATCCCCTGATTGCACTGGCTCGGAGCCTCCCTTCCTGTGCCTGTTGGTTTATAGACTGGGGTCTTTGTTGGGTGGTGCCCCAGTGCCACAAGCTAATTAGTAGATAGCAACACTGCCGGCCCAGGAACAAACCTGGTGGCTGGTGTTTTCCAGCGATGTCCCTGAAGTATGTGTAGGAAAATGAAGCTTTCCTAGCAGATGCTTGTGAGGACACGGGGCCTTGGCCTCTCTCTTGCCTCTGTGGCCTCCGCAGGTTTAGCACGGAATTCGGAGTCGGCTGCTGATCAGCGCTGAGGGGGTGGGGGGAGGGACTCCCAGGTTCACCCTGGTCATCTTCTCTCTTGTCCCGCTTTGTGGCATACATGACCTCTGTGCACCTTTCCAGGGTGAGGAAGGCTCTGAGGATATGGTAAGCAGTCGCTCTCAACCTGGCCGTTTTTATCCTTCAGGGAACATGTGGCACCATGAACATTTTCCATTGTTACAGTTCTCCACTTAAGGAGTGTTGTGGAAGAGTTGTAGTGGCATCTAACGGCTGGAGGCTGGACATGCTGCCAAAGAATTACCCAGCTCCAGGTGTCAGTTGTGCCAAGATTGGAAAATCTGGGATTAAAGAAATATATTTCATTTTCAGGAAACCATGATATTTCCTTAGGGTTGCTAGATATTCTCAGAGTTTGTGGCTTTGCTGTAGTTTCATTTTGTGTTTTTGGGAAATTCTGCCAACTGCAAATAACCTTTGGGCCTGGTGAATGAGACTCAGAAAAAAATGGGATGATCATGTCTAGTCTGGCAGCAACAGCTTCCTGTTCACTCTGCCCTTATTCCTTTCTTAAGATGTCCACCTGGAAGTTGTGCTTGCCCAACAGGTGAAGTCGGAGTAAAATCCCGAGGTTTATTTGTTTCCTTTTCTGGGTACGCCCTCTAGTGGAGACAGCTGAATGCAACTGGCAGAGCCCAGTAGGGGTGGCAAATGGGGAAGATGGAGCCAAGGAGGGTGTGCTCTGCATCCAGATTCCTCAGCTGTGTAACAGTGCTGGGAATTTATTTTGCTATCGATGCCAGAAATGGAGTCTCGAATTCCATTCAGTGCAAGGGTAACTGCCTGGGTGGGTGGAGTTGGAGGTTTTCCTCTCTCTGCCCACACTAAGAGTGCAGGTGTAGCATAAGGAACACAAATTCACGCGACTGTCTTGTTTTGATCATTTCAAATATGGGCATGGGGGCAATAAGCCTTCTAAAATGCTCGCATGAAAAGATCCTCCCTAACAGTACTCTAAAAGTGAGGTGGTCGGCCTTTTAGTTTGTGAGTCAACGTGAGACCAGAACAGCCGGTCCTGAAGCACGTGGGCTATGCTCCCTAGGAGTGGGTTCTGCTTTTTTTTTATTATTGGAGAAAAGCACCAAGGTCACGAAAATGAAAGGTATGGTGTTCATACCCATGCCAGGGAAGCCTCTGTCTACTCCTTTGGATCTGAGGGGAGAGCACAGCTGGTACCACAGCTGTCAAGGATTGGCCCTTGAGGTCTGGCGCAGGTGCTGGGTGGGTCCCGGTGCTGAGCTGATGTCGTGGGCCTGTATGCCTGCTTTCCCCGGGAGTGGGTGACCTCAGGGCATCTTCCTAGCAATCTGTACTTGTTTTGAAGGGCCAACTGCTACTTTGTTTTCCCTATCCCTGCTTGGCCTTGTAACAACAGGAAACAGCGTATTCAAGGCAGACATATTTGCTCCACCCCTCACTCTGCTTTTGCTCTGGTCTGCCTTCCTTACACAGATAGTTCTGCAGACTTGTATTTTTCTCTCTGTCATCTGTTGAATGTCCCATTTGCGGTTGGTGGGACATGGCATCTCCTCAGGATCATCAAACTGTGGGCGCTGGCTCATGTTTCATGTCAGTACATCTCTTCCTGTGGGAGTTTCTGCAGGTGTCTGGTAGACTCTGCCGGGGTTGGCAGAGACCATATAATGGGGGGGGGGGGGGGGGGGGGGGGGGGGGGGGGGGGGGGGGGGGGGGGGGGGGGGGGGGGGGGGGGGGGGGGGAGGGGACAGGGGGAGGACAGAACTTAGATAATGGTTTGATTCCCACTCTCACTGGTAAGCACATCATATTCTGGACCTCATTGTCTTCTGTGTAAATTGAAGGTTTGCACTTGATTATTATTTCCCTCAGCAAAGACTGCCTGTGGTTCCCCAGTCTGTATAAAGGTATTTTTGTATATTTTACTTTATCTTACTTCCTGTTAGGCTGATCAGGTCAGCACCCAGTTGATTTCTGTGATATGTTTTGGCTTAGAGAAGTGGAAGCTCAGACTCACATGATTATGAATGGAAATGGCTATTTTTAGGGAACAGTTTGCCAAGCACTCTAAGTGACTATTAACCTAAATTAATATAAGAGGCTGGGAACAGAAGTAGTAGACTTGTTTCAGAGTTGGATCATGAACATCTAAAGGCGATTGTCACTTAATTCTGTTAAGGGAGTTGGGCAAGAAACTTTTGAGTCTCACAGTGTATGCCTGATCCTCACCCAGTATTTAATTAGGGTGGTATTCTTTTTCATACAGTTTTGTATGCATAGATACATGAATGCGATTTTTAAAAAAATAATCAAAGGTTAGGGGTGTAACTTAGTGGTGGAGTGCTTATGTAATGTGAGCAAGGGCCTGGGTTCAATCTCAGAAACAATGCAGGGGAAAAATAAAACAACAAATAGTGACAACAGCAACCAGGACCCCTGCTGACCAGTAAGTATCCTAACCTATAACGTACACATTCCAAGTTCAAAGCCCTCGAGCAGAGACACCTGGCGGAAGTTTATTTTCAGTCTGTGCCATGGAAGTTCGCATGGGCATTGATTATGTCCACTGTCCAGAGATTCAGCACATAAACCTCTTTTTTAACAAATTTTTTGAAAAGAGTAGATTTTAAAGAAATAAGACAAAATTTAAACAGGACTCTTGTGGCATCTCTGGAACGTCTCTGGCAACTCAACTCCTTTGGAATATAGTTGAGAAACAGTTACTCAGGTCACTCACATTGGCCATCCCGGTCTGAAAGTGTTCTGTGTTTCTGGAACTTTCCCCACATTCACATGGAGAAAAAAATAGTCTTGCCTGAGGTCATACAATGTGAATGGAAGAAGCCATAGATGAAAGATGTAGTTCTGCCTCACACCTCTTCCTGTTCTCCTTTTCTGTGATCCTGTGATTGTCTCAACACAAGAGTGGATGAAGCAGGCAGCCTCCCGGGAAGGAGGTTCCCCTGCTTGATTCCCCCTCCGTCCCTTGTCTTTAACATCCTTTGTTGCCACAGTCTCACTGCCCAGCCCCTCTAGATGTTACTTTTTTTTTTTTTTTTTTTGGAATCTTTTCCCAGTTTAACCCCATCTCTTCGAGGTTGTAATATTTTTTCTCTGCCTGGGACCAGACCTTGGTAAAGTCTGACAGGTGAGGTGCAGATGTGGTGTCCGAGTGCTGTGTTCTTCGTGCTTCACACTAGAAGGAGGTTTTAGGGTCCATCCTGGTTTCATTGCTACCACCTTTGCCCGTGATCTAGCACATGCCTTTGTGAGCATCCACTGTATGCAAGGCATAACCACTGCTGGTACCTGTCTCTTCGGGGGCCTCACAGTGCCCAGAGGAGATGTGAAACAAGGTTATCCCATTGAGCAAGAAGCTGTTCAGGAGGAGCAGGAGTGCCATAAACATTACAAGGACGATGAGCTTTTACATTTTACAGTCTGGGAAGCGCACTCACGTCCTGAGGTGGAGAGGGGCAGGACTTTCTAAGGTCTGCAGGTGACAGCCCAGTGATTGAGGATTTTCTGGATGTCGCTACCTAGGTTGAAGATAAAGGTAGTCCCCTATCACCATTTAAGGATAGACACAAAGTATACTAAGGAAGTAGTCTGTGATGAGGACAGAAGAGGCATGTAAGAGCAGTGGGATCCACGGTTGTCCTGGGATGCCGTCACAGGGAACAAAGCCAACGATGACAGTAGCAACCAGGACTAAGGACAATGCCATGATAGGGAAACTGACAGGATAGCTAAATTAGATTACAGTTAGGGTTCTCTGAAGGCTGAAACAGGAGATTAGTTGTAACAAAAGTTAACTTAGCCGCAGCTTTAAAAGGCACTAATTGTCAGGGTCCTTTGTTTTCCTCACTCACTAGTTTTTTTTTTTTTTTTTTTTTTTTTGGAATGGGGGACTGAACCCAGAGCCTGGCATGCACCAGGCAAGTGCTGTACCTACCCATGAGCTACATCGTTGGCCCCACTCACTGGTTCTTTAAACTTTTGGTGGGCAAATTTCCAGAGCTTTGCTCATACAAAAAGACAAAGTAGGGAGAGAAATTAACCTGCTCATCACTATCCCTTTCCATTTCCTGACCAACTGGTCCCTTAAATGCAGCGTAAATCACAGATCTGGGATGACAGCCCAGTCCCTGAGTTGGCTTAATTGGGGAAAAAACTGAAAATCCATAAAAGGGGAGAAAAGACACTCCCTGGCTAGGGACCCTTCCTTCTTGCTCTTGCAGTAGGAGACTTTTGTCTGTCTCTTACAGTAAGTCTGAAAGTAGCCTTAGCAGTGTGTGATAACTTTCCAGACTCTGATCCGTATTTCGATACCTGTTTGAGATTAATAACCCAGAGCAGCAGCTTAAGACGTGTGACCCACCTGGTGATGCAGTGCCCAGATCTTTCTCTAATACAGAGATTGGCATTACTTCTGAAGAGACGGTCCTCTCCGCTTTCATTAGGATGAATGTGACAGATCCTGGTAGAAGATACGGTTCCACCCAGGACATTGGACATGTCTTGAAGAGTCTGTCATAGCAGTATGATTTTTTATTCCATTGGAAATGGGTTTATGTGTTTGTGGGGATTGAACTGTAGTCCTTCACAAGGAGTTACTTTCCCAGATCTTTTTTTTTTTTTTTGAGACTGATCTCCCTAAGTTGCTTAGGTTGGGCTTAACCTTGATATCCTCCTGCCTCAGTCTCTCACAACATTAGGATTTTAGTTACGTGCTACTACACCTGCACGTGCTGAGCTATTATTTTAGAATGTAGTTGTATGTTTGAGGTATTGGTATTTGTCAGAAAAGGCAGGTTAAGAGCTGTTAGAAAGGATGACCTTGAGGTTGATCTCAATACCACCTGGGTTCAATCTCCAGTACTGAGTAAAAAAAAAAAAAAAAAAAAAAAAAAAACCTACCATCTCTAATTAGTTGCTTCATATAATTTCCTTAAAGTGAAATGCTTCGTATAATTTCTTTGTGTTGTCAGGCCTGTGTCCAGCCCTCCATGATTGCATAGAATAATAGTCTTGGTTGTGTTGTGAAGGGAAAAGGTGCAGTTGGCCCAGGAGGCACATCGACCTGTTCTAATAGCTCCCCGTCCTGGAGTTACCTGCTTCCTAACAGACGTACTGAGATATAATTCACGCAGTTCACTGTGTACAAGTCAGTGGCTTTTAGAATCCTTCAGAATTATGCAGCCCTTACCACAATGAATTTTAGAGCATTTTTGTTACACCCAAAAGAAACCTGCATATCTTATATGTCAACTCCTGAAATCTTCCATTCTCCAACTCCTTAGCAACTACTAGTATACTTTTGTTGTTGTTGTTGTAGATTGCATCTTTTAGCTGTTTCATACAAGTGCAATTACACAATATAGGTCTGTAGTGACTCCCTTATTTTCTATGTAATATGATGTTTTGAGGGTCCAGCCATATTGTAGCATAACCAGTTGGTCGTTCCTTTTATGGCTGAGAAAGATTCCATTGGACGGATATACCCATTTTGTTTCAATGTTTGCCAGTTGATGGACATTTGTGTTTTCTTTATGACTTCTGTGAGTATTGCAAAGTTTTCTCCTATGTATATTTTTATCCTGTACCTGTGCTGCTGTGAAATTTGTATACAAGTTTTTGTGTGGATATATGTGTTTATTTCTTCTGGGAGAACTGAGAGCAGAATTGTATGGGTCATAAAGTATTTTCTGTTGAAATAGTTGAGGAACTGTAGGATTGTGTTCAGTACTGGCTGCTCCATTTTATATTCCCATCTACAGTATGCGAGGGTTGCAGTTTCTCTACGCCTTCACCAACGCTTGCCCTCGTCTTTGTTTTTTGACTGTTGCCATCCTAAATAATAAAGCAGAAGGAATCTTAATTGTGGTTTTGGTTTTCGTTTCTAGTGATTAATGCTATTGAACATCTTATTTGAGTTCTTGTTTAATGGGAAGAACTGACCTGTTGAATGCCGAAGATATTTTACTATGGTTAGAAAGGTAGTTGCCAGATTTTACTGTGTTGAGTCATTAAAAGGAAGGAAGGAAGAAGCCAAGCTAGCTATCTAATGCTGCTCTTGAGGACGAAGGGAGTTGAGGACCTTCCTATTAGCATCTTTGGTACGGTGGAAGGTTTCATGTAAAATTCTGTTCTAATGTGGCCTAGACTGTCATTATTCCAACAAGCAACCGTGTCTCATAAGAAACACTATATAGTGCCTTTTATGTCTGTTTGGGTCCAGTTAGCTAGAGACCTCCACTGCTAAATCTGAAGGCAGCCTGCTCTAAGCTGGAGTAACTTCTTTTTGATCACAGTTACTCTTAGGCCTCTCCATTAATTGTGTCTTCATTACTGGTGATCTTTATGAAGTTCTTTTAAATGACACCAAGACTCTAAGGATGGCCATCCTAGATCTTCCTCATTATCCTCCCATTTCTGTCAGAGTTAGGTCATCTTCTGAATAATGCTTTTGAAAAGTCTTGAATTCTGTCGTCTCAATAGAAATTATAGAGATGAATACTAATGTGGTTCTCTGTGTGTTTTGCATGTATGGTGATTGTGTTATTTTACACTCCATGTTTCACTTAAGGAAAGAATATTCCTGGGAGTTCTATAAATCACTTAAAATCCGGTCCCTCAAGTGCTGCGAACTTCTTACAGCCAGGGACTTCCACTCCAAAATTGCATCTCTCTGAACAAGAATAATTTCATCTAGGCTGAGTTTCTTGGCCACCTTTTTGTCCCTCAAATGCACCATTTCGGCAATTCTGACTCTTTTAAGGCAAAGGTTTAGAAGCCTTGCCCCTTCCCTTAAACACCGTGTCTGGTTTCAGCCCTTCTTGGTCTTTCTGCTTAAATTGTGCTACCTTGAGGTTCCTCTTTGGTACAGTTCATTGAGGAGGTGGACTGGGGCTTCCTATTTGAAAGTTGATAGCTAATTCCTGTCCTCAACTGGGATTCTGACCTCAAATAGTAACGAAGATCATTTGAAGACTTTCTTGGTGTAGCAGTTAGTTTACTTGCTCTGGGAAAATCCCTTTAGTCCTGGGGTGACAGACCAGTGTGGTTTCTCAGAAAGGAAGTACAGCCATTTCCTGAAAAAGTAGGGGCAGCCTCCAGTTGGAGGGGATGACTTTCAGAAAACGGCCCCCCGTGGTGGGAACTTGTCCTTCTGTGTTCATGCCCCAAGGCCTGAGGGCAGCAGGTGGTGTGCTTGAAGAACACTGAGGAAAGAAAGTGAAAAGGTGCTGTTAATGTCAGCCAGTGTTTAGAAGGCATAGTCAAATACTCTTGAGCCTCTGACAAGATTATCTGGTCACGGCGGTATTATGCCCCATTGTCATTGTTACTCTTCTGAGAATGTACGTACAGATAGTCCATACTTCAGGACGGCTTGACTTAGGATTTCTGATTTCAGGATGTTGTGAAAGCATACCCTTATTAACTGTTCTTCATTTTCAGTGAGAAATTACAAGAGACAAGAAATTACATGAGACAGCAACACTTCATTATAAAATAGGCCCTGTTAGATGATTTTTACCCAACTGTAGGCTGATGTAGGTTCAGAGTCCAATTTCAGTAGTCTTGGCTGAACTGTGATGTTAGGTAGGTTAGAAGTATTCAATGTGTTTCCTACTCCTTAGGATTTATTGGGATGGAACCTGTGTGTGGAAGGACTTCATTGTGTGTACTTGGAGGATAGAGTCTCCTTAATAGTGACATGACTTCCCATATAGAAATTAGTAAACAATCCAAGATGGACAGACAATTATTTTAAGACTTCAGACCAGAAAGAGAACACTGTAGGGCACAGCAGTGGGCAGGTGGGACCAGAAGTGGGGCTTAGAGAACAAGCTGAGCCTGGATTGAGTGTGCAGTAAGAAGTGTAAGCCAGCCAGGTGGGAGGAGCAGCTCGAATGAAAATGGGAGCCACCTGCAGGATGCTCAGGGTTTATGGAGATGAGTAGACCAGCAAGTGTGTAGGATGCACCCGAGCAGAGAAGCTGATGTTATATAAGCAGTGCAGGACAGTTTGAGCCTAATCGTGTTGACATTGTGGTGGCATTGCGCATTAAAATGCACACACCTGTGATCCAGCTGCCTGCATCAGAGTATCAGGAGTTGAGTATGCATCAGAATCATATGGAGGGCTTTTTAATGAACAGGCTGCCTGGCCCACTGCCAGACTTGCTGACTTAGGACTCGGGGGTGGGGCCTGAAAGTATGTATTTCTCACGGGTAGTGCTGGTGTCAGTTAAGTTAGGGACCACTCTGAGAACTACGGGTGCTGGTGTAGAACTAAGAGGGACGAAGCTTTTCTGCAAAGGGCCAGATTGTAAATATTTTAGATGATGTGAACTAAATAGGATCTCTGTTACATATTCTTTTTTATTGCTTTCCTTTACGCATGAGTGCACTCACTGTTCTTAGCTTTACATAGACAGGCCAGTGGGGAAGCAGGGGTAACAGGGAGGTAGGACCTGGCTTACTGGCCTTTGGGCTGTCTCTGGATTATTCCTTCTCTGCCACGTAGCTGGCTGATATCTGCCATGTGATCTCCCTGTATACTAATTTTCTCATCATTTAATTCTCTTTAAAAAGGAGATGGTAATAATTCTTCTTAGCATATAAAACAGTTGTGAGAACTAAATGAGTTAAGCCCAAAGACAGTGTTTATTGCATTGACTGCCACATAACTAGGGTTTATTTTTCACATACTGTTAGTAGTGGAAATACCAACTACTGATTGCTGTGTGTGGACAGGCAAGGGGACGGCAGTAAGAGGCAGGCCAACAGATGTCGCAGTATTGCTGACTCAAAAGCTAATTGGTCCCAGATTATTCTACATTTTTTTTCCTTAGGTTACATACAAAGAATTTTGTGAATTAAAACTTAACGCTCTGAAATACACCCGGGGTTAGTCACTTGGAGAAAGTCATTGCTGTACCTTTCCCTTGAGTGACTTTTTTGTTGGTTGATTGGATCCAGGGCACAGGACACTGGCTGGAGGACCAGATAACACATTCATACTGGTAACTCATCTGCACCTGTGCTTAGGCCCGGCTTGCTGAGAAATTCTGATTAAGAATATTGGTCCAGGCTGTGCTGGTATCAGACGGGATCTAGGCACCTTAGCGTTGAAACTCTGCTTTTGACTGTCCATTTTGCTGCATGGTGGGAGTGTAAGTGAGAACCACAGAACAGCAGGTAGCTCCGTGCTCTGTGTTTCCAGGGCTGCTGTGTTGGGTGCACGCGAGCAGTGGGATGCAGCTTTTGCTCAAGATTGCTGGAGCACGGGGCTAGTCGTGAAGCCCCAGTACAGTGCATGCTTGGCATGCCGGAAGATGGCCGGCTCCAGTCTCAGAACCAAACAAACTGAAACAGAAACACCACTGGCTATCTCTTGCATCTCTCTGTGCTGCTTACAGGGAGGACCACCTGGCAGCCCCTGAGAGTCGTCTCATCTCTAAAGCCCGATCATGAGATAGGAGCCATACTTAAATAAGACCGGGACCCTATCCCACCTTCCTTGTCACCCGGTCCCAGGGGAGCATCCACTTTCTTGCTCCCCTTTCCAGGTGTGTGCTCTAATCCTGGCCTGCAGCACATAATAATGACTTTGTAAGCTCAAGTTACGATGCACACAGTGCCCGATGGTGATGTGCCTCCACCCTCTGCTTGGGTTTTTGCTGACACACAGTGAAATATCCTATCTCCTTCCCACCTTGCAAAACAAGCTTCCTGTTTTGAACTTGATCCAGACGGGAACAGCTGCACTACACCTGTTAGTACTCTTAGATGCATACTTCCTCCTTAGTATTTGTACAGCTTCTTGTAACCTGGACAGATTTCCTTTCTCAGCTTACAGATCCTGAATTATAACCTAGGAAACTGAACCAGCAAATTAAGAGACGGAAAAAAAAGGAAGTTGCCATTTGATATAGAGCTGTCCAAATGAAACCATGGCTTCTGGTTTATTTTGCTACGTTTTGTTAAGACCCCTTTGCTAACTTTCCCCCCTCCTCCCTTGCAGCAGAATGGATGCAAAGAAAGGAAAAAAGCTGATGCAGGAGCCAGAGTGAGACGCGCAGACTTGCAGCCTACACCATGAATTTGACGCTACCTTCTGTGTGTTGAGAGCCCAGAGCAGGCGAAGTTGTGGAAAGCGATGGCTCTCTTTACTCCTTGGAAGTTGTCTTCTCAGAAGCTGGGCTTTTTTCTCGTGACTTTCGGCTTCATTTGGGGGATGATGCTTCTGCATTTTACCATCCAGCAGCGAACTCAACCTGAAAGCAGCTCTATGCTGCGGGAGCAGATCCTGGATCTCAGCAAAAGGTACATCAAAGCCCTGGCGGAAGAAAACAGGAATGTGGTGGATGGGCCCTATGCGGGCGTCATGACGGCTTACGGTAAGTGCAGTGATAGGGGCCCTCTCCATTGGGCGTGCCTTGGCTTTGGTCATCAGAGGTTCCAGACGGGGGCTTGCCCTGGATTGAGTATCACTTACCCCGTCTTCACAGGCAGGGAGTTATACAGAGGGACACTTTTGCAAAGTTAAAACAATGCCCTGGGGGGATTCTTGAGCTCTTGTACACATAGATACTTTGCCCCATGCTCAAGGGCCCATTCAATTAATGTTCCCTGGCTCCTCTTCTGTCCACACATTTCTGGATTGTGTGTCTCATATGGGAGTGCATTTAAGGAATGTTGAAAAAACATTCCTATTATCTGTCCCTAAACAAAATGTAATTAGGGCTGATGGGAGTGAGGTGAGGAGGGCGGGCAGGAATCTTTCTTGGGTGTCAGCAAGATTAGAAGTATCCAGGCCAGTGCACAGGGCAGTGGAGTTTATGTGTGTGGGCTAACCGTTCTAACCTTTGGCTCCCTCAGATTTGACTGCTCTTGTCTCTTGCTTTTATCTCTAACTGCTCTCACTTTGAACGAAGTCTTTTTGCACTTACTGCTTACTTTTAGGCGCCTTAAATCCCTTTTTGAAATGATACAGATTAAAACATGCGCATGGAATGTGTCTTTTTAAGCAAATGTCATGCTCAATATAGAAAATATTGGAAGCTGTAGACAAAGAGAAATCACACAAGCCTACTACTATAGGCAGTATTCACAATTAACATTTCAGTGTATTTCTTTCTGGTATTTCATGTGTCTGTGTCCACAAGATGTGTACACAAATAACTTCCAAAACAAAAACTGCAAATGAAATATGGATTGTACTGTGTTTTAGAGAATCCATGTCTCAGCTGTCCTGTGGTCACTAGGTATCCAGAGTGGACTTAACGTATATGGTGACCTGTGGTTATTGTTCAGTGGCAAAGTAAAATCTTCAAATTAAGGCTTCAGTGGTGCCAGTGTTTGAATTTATAATATACATGAGATACAAGAGTAGGGCTGGGTGAGATGAAAGCTGGTGTTCTCTTTTGTGACACAGTGAAGGAATATGCCCTCAAGAATATAGAGTCAAAGTGATGGTTTCTGATAATGTGCAGGAATAGATTCAATTTGGTCCAGCTTGAGTTCAGATGCAAGAAAATCCTCAGTTATACCTGTTTTTTTTTTTTCTTATAAAAATGTCCAGGAAACTTTGTTATATGGCCTCCCCAGACTGGAAATTAAACCCTGGGCTTTCCCACATCCCAGCCCATTTTTAATTTTTCTGTTTAAGAGGCAGGGTCTCACTAAGTTGCCCAGGGTGGACTTGAACTTGAAATTCTTCTGCCTCAGCCTCCCCAGTAGCTGGAATTACACTCATGGGCCACCACCACCTGGTTGTATGATACATATTTATAAGAATATAGTTCATCTGAAGAACAATGTGAGCGTTCTTTTCCAGCACTTACTGTTTGAATGATTATGGTGTTTCCTTTTAGTGCATTCCTTTGAAATTGGTCAGTGTCTGAAGGCAGTGGCTCTTAAAGTGTAGAGATAAAATGCCTCCTTTTTTGATGAGATAGATTAAAACAATGAAGCTCCATTTTGAGAGCCTGTGCTG
The DNA here is from genome assembly GCA_004027205.1 of Ctenodactylus gundi. NCBI lineage: Eukaryota > Metazoa > Chordata > Mammalia > Rodentia > Ctenodactylidae > Ctenodactylus > Ctenodactylus gundi. The sequence continues at coordinate 57,872 of PVKB01001197.1, read as the reverse complement.
AAAAACAAGTAGGTATTTTTTCAGAGGGTGCATTTTTAAATTACTCATTGACTTACATATTCTGTAAGATTTCTAGAGTAGTATAAGTAGCCACCGGGAAAAAGAGAATAAAGCAGATTGTCACAGTTGGTGTTGCCAGCATGCATGGTATAACAGGTGACAGATGCTGTTTTAAAGTTTCTGGTTCTGTGCATTCCTTATAATACCTTTAGAGGCAATGGGGAATAGCTAGGTAGTAATTTCTTCCTTGTGCTTATTTCAATCTGTCATACTCTTTCCATGGGTAGAAGGAAGCCACAAGTGACACATTTACAGACTTTCATTTTTGCTAGTCAGTGTAGCTCTTTGTATTTCTTCTGTAGTGCTGAACAGAGAAGAGGGAAGCCTTGTATGTAAAGAACAAGTTGCTAGTGGTGGCTGCTGGTGGGAGCTATACAGCCTCACAGATTTTTTTGTTTTAAAATTAAAAACACTAGAGTAATCTGTTAGAATTTTGGCCACTTTACGTACATACTTACAGTCATGAGACTCAAAGAAACTACAGAAATTCAAGCTGTTCCTTGTTTAGATGAATCCTAGTACATCAATTCTTCTTTTCCCTTAGAAACAACAAAGAAATGAACCGACCTCATCAGCAAGTCTGACACTCCTAGTGTTGTCTTTCCTCATATCAACTTGACATGTCATTCAGAGTAGTCTGTGGAGCTGAGTTTTGGAGTTTTATTGAACTGGGTGTATGTGCCTGAGGTATTTGGGGTCATCATGGTACAGTCCCACAAAAACTGGGAACCCCTGGTACTTACTATTTGATGTTTCAGGTCGAGAAGTCTCTGTTGTGGGAGGGTGTGCATGCATTGAGGCTTGAGCACTAGTTTTGACAATCAGAATGCCTCCAAACAGGAGGGAATAATTGCCCCGTCCCTGTTACCTTGGGTAATCACTGCATTAAGAGAAGCAACAGTAAATGGCTAACACCAGCTTCCTAAGGATATTCTAAAGCAGATAAGTGATTTTTACCATTTCAAGTTTGATAGCCTAACCTTCTTCCTGGCTCGCAGTACTGCTCACCAGCAATGTAGATTGTAGATTGAGCAAGGGGGATTATACAAGGGAATATAGTGTGGTGCAGGGCCAGCCCTGAGAAGCTGGAGAGCCACTCTGGTATGTGCTTCCCCTGGAATCCTCCAGGGTCCATAACACTGACAGACAGGCAGTTCTGGCAGTTGACAGTCCGCTAGGATGCAGAATGCTAGGTGCCTTAGTTGGTGTCTTAGTTTCTTAGTTACTTTTTTGTTGCTGTGACTCAGTATTCAACCAACATACACAGATTGAGGGAGGAAAACTTTATTTTAGCTCATGGTTTCTGAAGGTCACAGGTCATAGGTGGCTGGCAACAGTAGAAGCGCATTGCAGAAGGTGGAGGTGGAGGTAGCTCCTCTTGTCATTGCAAATAGGAAACCAAATCAAGGCCCGGAAGAAAGTAGGGAAATAGCACATACCCTTCCAGGTCGTGTCCTAGTAATCTGCCACTTCTGGATCCAGCCTCAAAGTTATACCCCTTTCATGTTTAAGTCCCCAGCACAGGCTTGGAACCTAATCCACAAGGCCATAATCTACCCTTCCAGACGAGGCTCCCATCTCCTAACAGCATGTGGTTCCATAGATACCTATAACATTCAAATATATAAGATTTTGAAGTGACATTACAGATCCAAACCACAGTAGTTGGGTTATAGAGCAGTAATAAAGCTACATGAAACATTGACTTTCTGCCAGGAACATAGCCCAAGTGCAGTGCCCTGCCTAGATGCCTGCCCAGAAAGAGTAAAGAGTTGATCTTCTATGGCTGGGATCTGTGTCTTGTTTAAATGGATTCTGTTAATAAACCCCCACCCCAAAGAAAGTATCATTCTGGTGTAATCTGAGGCTCTCAGTATGCTAATAGATCTTCAGTGGCTGTGGCAGGTATTTGAAGAAGTATAGTTGCAGATTTTAGCTGACTATTGAATCATTAGAATCCCTAGCTTGGGGTGCCAGTTCAGCAGATATGTCAATGTATGCTCTGTAGAATCCAGACCATTGCTTGTTTGTGTAAATAAAGTTATACTGGAACACAGCTACCTCATTTTTTATACAACATATATAATAATAGAGAAATAGGTAAATACCGTTATTTATCCCCCAAGACATTTTTCAGCAGTCACCATAGATAGTTCATAACATTCATATGCAGGTATTCCTCACCCCAAGAGTTTCTTAGGACTCCAGTGAACTAAGGCAGAGGCAGCAAACTATGTCATGGAAAAAAATTCTTCATGATACCTGCTTTTGCTTTAAAAAAATTAAATTATTAGAGTACGGTCTCATCCATTTAGTTTTTGTTGCCATGTAGACTGCAAAGCCTAAACATGAAATACTTTGTATGTGGTCCTTTACCAGTCCCTGACTTAGTCCGTAGGTTGGGGTCTTTATGCCTAAAGATGTTTTCTGGGCATTCTAATCTGTTTCATCTTTGTGTTTGGATCACTTGAGACATAAAGAGTTGTGCATCTAAGAGTACCATTTCTTCTGTGGAAATGCTACCTCAAGTGGCAGGGTGAGAGTTGCAGTGCTGGGCACACGTAGTGAGTTTCGGAGCCGGGTAGTGGGGCTTTGCCACATCCTGTCTGCCTGGCCTGAGCTTCCGAGGTACTGGGAACATGGAGCTTCCTGCAGCCTTTTCTATATCTTTGTTTTGAGATAGTCTTGCTGAATTTTCTACATTGGACACCAACTTCAATCCTTGGACCTCAGCCTCCCCAGTGGCGCCAATACCCTGCCCCATAGTGCCTCTCTGCCCTTAAGCCCTTTTGGGGATCAGACCCAGGGCCTCCTGTGTGCTAGGCAGTGAACCTACCAACTTTCCTAGAGCTTTCCCCCCAACTACAGCTCCCCTTTTTCATTTTATCTTGACACAGTGTCTTGTGAAATTGTCCATGCTGACCTTAAACATGTTAGTCTCCTGCCTTAACGTCCCACATACCTGGGATTATTGGCATGTGCTGCTATGACTTTTTTCTTCCTGTTCTGGGGATTGAACTCAGGGCCTTTTGCTGAGCTGACCCTTTAAAAAAAATTTGCGTCAAGTTCTCATAAGGTGCGAAATTGCAGGCTGGACTTAAATTTGCATTACTCCTACCTCAGCTTCCCAGAGTGTTGAGATTACAAGCATGTACTAACATGCTCAGCTTTTGACAAACTACTTTTAAAGTGAGTGTCAATGCTTCTCTCACCAAGGACTGTAAAGCTTGAATAGGGTACTGACTCAGGTGATTGACATGTGCTTACTGTTGGTTGTTTTTGGTCTAGTGCTCAAATCATGGTGTGGACAGCTCCTGAATTATCAGTTATTTTACTTTATGATGATGCAGAGGCATATGCTTTTCACTGTCAGTGTAGTACTCAGTAAACTACCTGACCTGGTATGCATTGTAAATTGGCCTTGTCAGGTGATTTTGTTAAGTGTAGGCTAATGTAAGTGTTCTGAGCACGCTCATGGTAGACTAGGCTAAGATATGTTTGGTAGCTTAAATGTATTAAAAGCATTTTTGAGTTAAGATGTTTTCAACTTCAGTGTGTCTGTCAGGTTGTAGCCAGTGGTGAATAGAGAAGCATCTGTAGAGGAAACTTTCAGACTCTTGCTGACTTCTCCATCCGTCCTTATTTTGATGATTTAGAAGAAACATCTAAATAACTTCTGGGACGTGACAGTTCAGAAATTGCCTGTATGTCTCCAGATGGGCAGCAGGTAGGAACAGCTAAGACGTTTATTCTTGGGCTGTGGAGGGTATTGTCAGGTCTAAGATAGCTATGTTGGTTCTTGCTTCTAACCATGGGTGAGGCCAGAGCCCTACATAGCTCTGTATCATCTGACTCTCTCTGGCCAGCACGGCAAGGGCCAAGCCTGTTAGTGATGTCATGGGAATTGCATTGAGAATGGTGCTGCTTGCCCCATCAATGCTGTTCTTGTTTCTGGGGTGAACTGATCTCTCTCTCCAATGGCTTGACCCAAATTCTGATCCCTGGTGATCACCTTTTATCTAACAGGCCGGCCTGCTCCTCTTCTCTTCTCTCAAGAATAGTAATAGAAACCTAAGACCCGGTGATACTGCCCCAGGTAGTCCATCCACATCTTGGTCGTACTGACATGTCTCCCCTGTTTGCCTCCCTGGGCACTGGGACTCTGCCCTGCGAAATCCATCAGCTGAGGCTAATACCTGTGGACGCTCAGTTTCTCCCCGCCATTCCTAGCCTTTATCTTGTTGGTCTGCTGCCCAGACTCTTCATTTCTTCCAGGTGCTATGGCCTGCTGTTTCTTACCTTCTGCCTGTGTCCTGGTTCCCAGAGTTTGTAGGCTAGACTTCCCGATTCACTGATGGTCACACATCCAGCCTGGCCTTTGGGAAAGTATCTCTGTGTGCTGGTATGTGCCAGCAGCTGTGTAGGCTCTTTGCGTACAGTGTGGAAAAGGTGGACAATGCCCCTCCTCTCATGGGTGCAGTGTTCTGTTTGAAAGGGAGAAATAAATGAACAAGAGAATGTCAAATAGCAATTAATTTTTGGAATAAAAGTACAAAGGTGTGTGATGAAAAATTCCTTTAGAGACTGCTTTGCATTGGAGTGTCAAGAACAGGCTGAAGTGTCTTTTAACTTGAGTGGCAGAAGAGCAGTCAGGTAGGATGAGGGAAGCTGAGGCAAAGTTGGTATGGTATGTGCCAGGCCGAGCTTGCCATGTCCATTCCAGTAGCATAGTGGGGCAGCTGATCACGTGGGGCCAGGGCCACAGTGGAGGGTGGTGAGGGCTGAGAAGGCCTGAAGGTCGTGGGTTCTGTCTGGAGGGAGAGGGAAGCAGTGGAGACTGATGTTTCTGTGAATGTGTGTGGCCTCAGCTGCACCCCGTCTCCACTGCTGCCTCCATGAGACGAAAGAATTTCTTTTACCTCGAGGAGGTACGTGGTAAAGTTGGAAAACTGGGCTTTTAGTTGTAGGGAGGGGGCAGTAGAGAGGTCACTGCTCTGGGTTTCTTGCGGCTCTCGCTAGCGTGGGTGCCAAAAGTTGTCCCCATTTAGGGCTGACAGAGATTACTCTCAAGGGGTAGCAGTTGTCCCGTGTTGCAGACCCAATAATGTTCTGAGATTCAGACTAGATTTTACGTGTCTTCTTTCCACCTCTTTTATGAAGAAAAAACCAGGAAAACAATAACAACAACAAATATTTATGTTGGGTGTCATTAGAAATGAAAGTATAGAAGATTTTTTTTTTAAAGTTGACTTTTTTCTTTTTGCTTTGGTTCCTATCGATAAGATTCCAGGGACTGTTTTGGCGAGATCTGCGACTTTTGCGAAGTAATGTGGAAAGTCACCATTGCCAAAGCAAAAATTCTGTCCCTTTGAGGGAAAGTACACTGTTGTTGGAAGGAGACTGGTGGGGGAAAACCAAATCCAGGCTGTGAATGGCGTGACTGAGGAGACCTCACCACACTGTGGATACATGGCTCGTGTGATTACAGGAAGGACTTTCTGCTTTAAAGAGTTTGGAACTAAAAAAAAGGCTTCTTTATAGCGTTTCCTGCTATGCTGCCACCTCATTTCCCTGTCAAAACAAGGCTAACTTCGCAAACATGCCCAGCCCTGTCTGGCAGATGAGGGGAGCGTTTGAACCAGGAAAAGTCAGGTTAGGACATAGGACACCCCCCCCCCCCCCCCCCCCCCGCCCCCGTGTCATCAAGGCCTTTTCTTTAACTGGACACTGCTCCA